>JAKZJJ010000093.1:0-202822 GCA_030015415.1 Cynopterus sphinx
CCCTTCTGCTCTGGTGGTGTTATCTCGGGAATTAGGTTTTCACACCTGACTCTAGCTTTTCAGCTTAAACCATCATCACATTGCCTTCGGATACAAACAAAAGGAATCACAAACAAAACTAAAAAAAACAAAATAAGTAATCAGGAAATAAATCAACAAAGAAAACAAGTAGAAAATGAAGAAACAACCAAGTCAATAAGTGAGCAAGGAAGGGAATGAATAGATCATTAAGGTAATTAATTGATGAATGAATTAATTAATGAGTTGGATAAATGCTTTGTAATTTGGACCCTGTATAGATATTACTTGCTTTGCTTAAGCAGGTTTTGGCACTTATGTTTGGATTTCATTTTTCTAGAAATGAATAAATAAATAAATAAATAAATAAATAAATAAATAAATGGAACGAACAGGATGAATGAATGAATAAATGGTAAATAAACAGGTCAATGAGTAATGCTAAGGAAATGAATGAAAAATTAATTAAATATTAATGAGTTGATGATATTTGTAATTTGACTCTCGTTTTTGGATACTTTGGTTTCTAAGCAGGTTTTGGCACTCATTTTTGCATTTCATTTCCGTGAAATGAATAAATAAATAAATAAACGAACAAATCGATTGAATGAATGAATAAATAGTACATAAACAGGTCAATCGTTAAGGGCGAAGGAAATGAATGAGCCAATTAATTAATTATTTAGTGACTTGATAATGTTTGTACTTTAACCCTGTTCCCACACATACTCTGGTTTGCTGTAAGCTTTCGCCTTATGTTGTTTCTCCATTTTCTCTTGTCTTCTCTTCTTTCATCTTTTTCTTTGGCCATGATAAAAAGAAACAATCGCAATGGTCAACCTTTCTATACTATGCGTAAAATATATACAAGTATCTTTGTTCTGAGTCTGAATCTTTGTGAAATTCGATGACTATTTTTACTGCGGTGCAAACCTCAACAGCGGACTGTTCCATGGCTGCAAGAGTTTCATGTAAAATCTAATCCGTATTGTTGACTCTGCTCCCTTCAGAAAACTGGTACCGGCTTCATGCGTTAGTTAAAGTGATGCACGAGGGCACGTGTCCCACCCAGCGTCAATGGTCCCGCACACTAGCGGCATGTCATGGATCACTATCTTTTCACTCTGGGCAACTTCTGGAGGTAGGTAGAACGTGATCCTCTCGGTGTACATTTCTCTGATTGTCAGTAAGGTTCAGCATCTTTTCCTGTCTGTCGGCACTTTCGCTGCTTCGGACCCTTGTCTGGACCTGCTCATTTTCTGTGGGGATTTTTGACCTCATTTGATTTTTTGATTTAAATCTTGGATGTTCACCTCTGCCTGAAACTGGGGAAAGGACACCTTTCTCATGTTTGTTTTCAAAATACAGCTTCATGATATAATTGTGAGTCTTGACCTATAAGCTTCTTCATCATCGTGTACGTGTAGGATGGGGTTAGTTTGACTTTGGTTTGAAAGGAAGTGGTCTTGTTGTGTTTTTGTTGTGATTTTGTCTTTGCTTTTTTCTGTCAGTAAGGTGGGTCTTTCTGACCGCTTCCCTAGTGCCAAGAAATTCAAGCTACCATTTTACCTCTTCACAGAGTCCTGCGAAACTGATCCTGGTCCACAAAGAAATATCATACAGCCGGACCAAATGTCTGGGCGCCAAGGGAGGGGTGAGGGCCTCTTAAAGGAGTAGCCTAAAGCTGAAATAAGCTAAAAGCAGAGGCGAGGCCATGGCCCGAGCTACTTCCCTACTTCCGGGCAGAGAAGCATGGCCCAGGCCGGGCTGCCCTGGCTCCCCCTTCCCCGACTAACGCTCTCCTCCCTTTTCCGAGGGGCTTCACACGCCTCTCTCCCTGAGAACCTGCGCTGGGCCTCGGCAAACCAGCGGGACCCTCTCTGGGCACCTTCCCCACCCCGATTCTCCCCTGGGAACCTGGCACCGCCAAGTGGAGCCCAATCGCTCGCTTTCAAAATGGCTGCCCCCAGACACGCGGACGCCAGGGACTCGTGGTGGTTCCTCACGCTGATCTGCTCCCCGCTCCTGGGTCAGGGAACACGGGGCTCGGCAAGAAATGACCCCTCGATCCCCGGGCCTCTCGACCTCACCCTGGGGACCTCGACCGGCATACGCTCTCAACTGGGTTGTCTCCTCACGCGGCGCTGGATGTGTAAATGTCCGTCCGCCCTGCTGAGCCTCCTTCAAGAACCTGGGCTGCACCCTGGCTTCGGATTGAGCCCGGAGTGTTCCAGGCATTTCCCCACTGTGTCCGCTGGGACCCAGATCCGCAGCAAGAAGCTCCAAGGCGTCAGCTCTTCATCGCCACTCGAATAAAAGCGGGGTGTCACCAAGCTGGTTTTATGGTGACGCTGCGATAGAGCAGCAGGGAGGCCATTTTTATGCGACATCGGGATCCAATCACACACGACCACTCGGACGGCCACGCCACATGCCCCCCCGGCCTGCCGCGCGCCAGCTTCTGTGCTCCACGCATCCTCGCTTCTTTCGCCGAATCCACAAGGCGTTAAGCCAAGCCCGCGCTGCAGACATCCTCACAGCTTTGCTCGCTCATGACCCGGCCTCTCGCTGCACGCGCCTATGTGCCACCTCCCCTTTGTATGCCCACAACCCCGGCTACACGTCATTCCACACCGGGTACTGCTCGCCACTGACCCCCTTTTCGTCCTGTCCGGAAGTCGCCCATGTGCTCCGTCTATCTCGGCTCTTGCGACACCGCCTCCCCATGCTTCCCAGGAGTTAGGCCGGACCCTAAAACCAAGCGGGCAGCACCTGGTGCAGGGGCTCCATCACCCAGCTTTCATGCAGAGCAGGGGCCGCTTGACCCATTCCTCCCCTAGGCTGGAACGGGGTCACAGCACACCCGCCACAGCCCCAAGAGCTCATCGCACCTTCTTCGATGAGCGACCCTGGTGCCATTTGGCTTCACACATGGACTCAGAACTCATAGCATCCACTGCAAGCATGCACCATAGAATCCTGCACTTCTTCCGACTTCTATTGCGAGCCATTCTTCCTTGGCCGAAAGTGAGCCGGTCTACAGCACCCCTCACACCTGGGCCGTGGATAGCAGGCACTGATTCTACGTGTGCTGCAAGCAAGCACTCTCAATATGGACCCGGGACCAGGATTCCGACAAGTCCAAAGTGCTTGTTCTGCTCACAACAACACGCGATAATGGAAGCTAACTGCTACTTGCCAGAAAATCCAGAGTAGAACTAAACGCATTCCAATCAGCAAGAATGAACCGTCCATATTACCATTCTTGCGTATTTCTCACTTTGTAGAAGTTCCATTATTTCTTTTCAAGCAACAAAGAAGAAAAAGGGAGAAAGTAGAAGGAAAAAATAGAAAAAAAAGCAAAGGGAAGCAGGAGAAGCAGGAGAGAGAGAAGCAGGAGGAGGGAGCAGGAGGAAGAGGAGAATGGAAAATGAAGAGGAGCTGAAATTTCTAACAAGGGCCAGGAAGGCAAGAATTTGGAAGGGTGTGTGGGAGGCCCCATAGATAGGGCTTCAGGGGGACAGGCTTGAACAAAAGACCCATGATTCTCGGTGGTGTTTAGAAACCCTACTGGAAATGCTGCTGAGCAATAGCAAGTTTGTGAAAACTTCTTTTCTTTATAAATCCTAACAGAAAGCATGAAAAATGACCCAGTTCTGTATAGATACGGGCCAATGTTGGAACCAAACCATGCGAATAAAGTTGATAGGCACCGAAACTATCTTTTACGGGTACCTGGAAAAGAGAACAGAGACTTAACCTTTAACAACCTCACAGCTCAGTAGTGTGGGATTTAGAGCCAGAGAAGACAGACTCAACCAGCACATAAACCAGTAAGTATCTGGAGATAGCTTGATTTATTTGATTTCTTTAGGGTTGGAAATTGATAGCAGGATCATTTTCATAACTGTATGCAAAGCTTCAAACAGATATTTGGCTATTCTTGCACTCCTTGGAAGAAATTCGAAAATGGTCAATTGGTCAATCGGGTAGGGGATAACAGTAAAAGCGAATGCTCGTCAGTTACTTTCTCAAACACTCTCAAACACTCGATGCTTGGGCACATGGATGCCTAGCAGATGTTTGCTCGAACAAAGGTACAAGTGAGTATTGATTATCTGCTCTGTGCCAGGGCACCCGTTGCTGCGGGCTGCAGTGGAGTCTTCAGAGAGAGAACTGGGCTCGACCTAAGCCTTTAACACACATGTGCAGTGAGGTAGAATCTTAAGGAGGATGGTCATGAAATCAGGGTGGAGGTAGTGCTCTCCAAAGGTCATTTACGTTATAGGGTTCTTTTGAGTATGTTTGTGGGTTTCACGTGAACTCTGGAAACCCAGTCTTAGTTTTTTTTGAGACTTCACGTATGCTCAGAGCAAAGGGAAGTGAATCTAGGAGAAAGGAATGACTCAGGAAAAAGTGAAAAAATGAAGCTCTCTCACTTTAACAATCCTCTACCTGCTGAGAAAGCCCTTGTAGCTAATCTTCAGCTGCCCAGAACCTGGGCCTGAAGAAGGACTGGCTCTTCTGCCGTGGATATGCACCACACCTCCCCAGGGGCAAGCAATCAAGGTTGTTTTCCTCTTTCCAGCTCCTGCTCTGAGTTTAAATAATCAAAATTCCTGTTAGTGTTAACAAAAAGATAAGACACAATTGCAAGTGATACTGTCAATAAGATTTCAAAAGTCTCCACTCTGGCAGGGGCCCCTTGTGTGTGGAGCTTTGGGTGGCTTCTTCCATGCGCTTACTGTGGGGCCAGCTGAGGGGGCTCTCTCTGATTTTGGTGTGTGCTCTGTGATGTCCATGAGAATTGTACTTGTTTTGTAACAAAAGAAGCTCCCTGCTGGTAATAGAAGTTTAAGACAAATTCCTATTTAAATTGTTCCTTTTTGAGTTTTAAATTTATAAAATATACATATATATTTATATATTTATATATTTATGTTTTTATATTTATTTCTACACATTTTATTTGGTTCTTTTTTAACTATCAGTTTTTTTTTAAATCTTTGATTGATGTATATAATTTACATAACATAACCAATCGCACTCCATTGAAAAATGTACAATTCTAAGTTTTAGTTGTATTCATGGAGTTGTGTAAACCATCACCACAATCAATTTTATCACATTTCCTGCGACCCCAAAAATGAAATCCTGTCCCCATTAGTAAGCATTTGTTCCCCTTTTTCTTGAACTCCCTTCCTCTCCTCCTATAAAACCCAGTGAAATCTACTTTCTGTCTGTGTGGATCTGCTCATTCTGGATCATTTTCTCTCTCATACAACTGGAGTCATATAAATGTGGTCAACAAATGTGGGCCTGCACCGGTGTCTGGCCAAACAAATGAGATGAGAGGGGCAGACAGGGTGGGACGCCCACCTGAGGTTGGCGAGAGGTGGGCGGAGCCTATGCGCACGGAGTGGGGCAGGCGAGCGCCCGGGCGCACTCCAGCAGACATCCACAGGAGCACAATTGGAAGCCAGCACTTTCCGATTCAATGTGGAGCCATTTCTTGGCCGAAAGTGGACCGTCCCACAGAACCCCCTCTCCTAACCTTGGCTAGTTGGCAGAAACGCCTTCCATGTGCTGCAAGCAATTTCACACGGACTCCATGTCCACGGATTCCCGACAAGTCCTGAGCCCCTCTGCTCACAGAACTACATGTCGCATGCAGTGTTAGCTTAACTGCTACTTGCCGGAAACCAGGAGAAACAAACGCGTTCCGATCACCATGAATGAACCGTCTATATTAGTGACATTTCTGCGATGATTCACTTTGTGAAGTTGAATTGTTTCTTTTTCAAGAACAAGAAAAAAAAAAGGGAAAGAGAATGAAAAAAAGAAAGACGAGAAAGAGAAGCAGGCAGGAGAAAAGGAGGGAAAAAAAGGAGGAACAGGAGGAGAAAGAGGAGGAGGAGGAGGAGGAGGAGGAGGGAGGAGGAGGAGGAGGAGGAGGAGGAGGAGGAGAATGGAAGAAGAGGAGCTGAAATTTCTAACATGTCCAAAAGGGAACAAATTAGAAGGGTGGGTGAGGCCATAGATACGCTTCAGGGGACAGGCAGAACAAAAAAAACCTGCGTGATTCTCCTGGGGTTTACAAAACCCACTGAAATGCTGAGAAATAGCAAGTCTGTGGGAATACTTTTTCTGTATAACTATAACAGAGCATGAAAATGACGCAGGTCTGTATCGACACGTGGTCAATGTTGGAATCAAAACAATGCAAATAAAGGATAGGCACCGAAAACTACCTTTGACGGGAGAATTTCAATTCTCAAGGCAGACAATAGAGTCCAGACAAGAAATTTCTGGAGGAAGAACAGATCAATGATTGTAAAATGAAACCACTTTCGATGATGGCGATTTCTGGATCAAAGGAGACATAGTCATTCCACAGAGGAATCGTGGAAGCGACCTGTTACCATTTCTGGCTTGAAAATTGACGAAGCAACAATGGCAAAACACTCACCGATAAGACTTGAGGGATGACCAGTTTCGTGACTCTGTCTCACTTTTTATGCACTGGACACTTTGGATCGTAAAATGCCAGTGAAAACAGCCTTAGTGTGGCCACTGGTAATCAGTCAGGCACGTTGCAAAGAGTCTCACGGCTGGAAGCTGAGCCAATCTTTGGAAAACCATGCATCAAAAAAAAATTATATTTTAAGGAAAAAAACTGCATCAGAGATATTTGATTACAAAGGGCAGCTTAGAAAACCTGTACGGGAGACACAAGAATATCAAAACGTGTGGATTCCTCTCTCCATCACATAGCCCTGAATGCAAAGACAAAGTCCCGCCGGTCAGCCTTTGCTTGGATCTGCATAGGAGTGTCCAGGCGACTTGTGTTTTCTCCAATAGATCAATTCCTGCAGTGAGTATCAGTCAATTTTATCCGAAAACCCAAGCAGTGCCAATTGCTTTCTGTCAGGAACATGTCAAGAGCACTGAGCTCCCAACAGCAGTGTTCAGCTCCCACCCAGGGTTGGCCTTTGGCTGAGCTTTTGCTGCCCTCTCGTGGCAGCACAGAAGAATGCTTGTGACTCTGCAGGGCTAGGGAACACCGGGACTGGCTGTTCCTTGTCTACTGACATACACTGCACCTTCCTGAGGCCTCAAAATGACTCCGTGCCCATTAGAAAACATGGAGAATCCCCACGAAGGGACAAAGAAAGAAAGAAAAGAAAAAGACCGAGCAGCTCACTTCTTCCCAGAAACTCAAAGTTCTGCCATCCCTAGCAGGGGATAAATAAAAGGGCAGGGTGCATGAGTTCCCTCCGAGTCAAGTCATCCTTTCTGCTCTGGTGGTGTTAACTGGAATTTGGTTTTCACAGCTGACTCTAGCTTTCCAACCATCATAAAATGACTTTGTGATACAAACAAAAGAAATCACAAACAAACTAACAAACAAAAATAACTAATCAGTAAATAAATAAACAAACAAACAAGTAAAATGTTAAGAAACAACCGAGTCAATAAGTGAGTAAGGAAGGAATGAATAGATTAATTAATTAATTGATTAAATGATTAATTAATTATTTAGTGAGTTGGATAATGTTTGTAATTTGACCCTGTTCAGATACTTGGTTTTCTAAGCAGGTTTTGGTTTTATTTTTGATTTCATTTCCTGGAAATGAATGAATAAATAAATAAATAAAATGAACAAACGGATGAATGAATGAATAAAAGGTAAATGAACAGGTCAATCAGTAAGCAAGGAAATAAATGAACAAATTAATTAATTATTTAGTGAGTTGATAATATTTGTGATTGGACCCTGTTCGAATACTTGGTTTGCTACAGGTTTTGGCTCTTATTTCTGGATCTCATTTCCTGAAATGAATGAATAAATAAATAAATAAATGAATGAGCGAATCAATGAATGAATGAATGAATGAATAAAAAGTAAATAAACTGGTCAATCGGTAAGTAAGAAAATGAAGAAACAAATTAATTATTTATTTAGTGAGTTGATAATTTTTGTAATTGGACCCTGTTTGGATACTTGGTTTGCTACAGGTTTTGCCTCTAATTTTTGGATTTCATTTCCGGGAAATCAATGAATGAATAAATAAATAAATAAATAAACAAACAAAAAAATAAATAAATAAATAAACGAAAAGAACGAATGAATGAATAAAAAGTACATAAAGAGGTCAATCAGCACGTAAGGAAATGAATGAACCAAGTAATTAATTATTTAGTGAGTTGATAATGTTTGTAATTTGACCCTGTTCAAATACTTGGTTTGCTGTAACCTTTCATTGTTATGTTGCTTTTCGCTTTTCTTTTCTTCTTTTTCTTTCTATCTTTTATTTTGGCCATGATAAAAAGAAAAAATCGTGCAATTGTCACCCTTTCTATACTATGTAAAATATATCCAAGTATCTTTATATGAGTCTGAATCTTGGGGAAATTAGATGACTATTTTTACCGCAAATCCTCAACAGGGCACTGCTCCGTGGCTGCGTGTTTCATGTATCTAATCGGGTATTGTCGACTTGCCCTTCAGAAAGTTTTACCGCTTCATGTTCTTAAAGCGATGCAGGAGGACACGATCCCACCCAGTCAATGGTCCCGCAACCTAGCGCATGTCATGGATCACTATCTTTTCACTCTGGGCAACTTGTCAGGTAGAACGTGACCCTTCTTCGTGCATTTCTCTGGTTGTCAGTAAGGTTCAGCATCTTTTTCCTCTCTGTCGGCAATTTCGTTGCTTCGGACCCTTGTCTGGACATGCTCATTTTCTGTGGGGATTTTGACTGTTTAGTTTCTGATTTAAATCTTGATGTTAACCTCTGCCTGAACTGGGGAAAGAACACCTTTCTCATGTCTGTTACCAAGATACAGTTTCATGATATTTTGTGAGTCTTGACCTATGTTTCTCATCGCTGGTGTACGGTAGGATGCGGTTTGTTTGGCTTTTGGTTTGGGGTGCGGTGGTCTTGTTGTGTTTTGTTGTGATTTGTCTTGTTTGTTTCTTGCCGCCAGGTCTTTTCTGACCATTCCATAGGCCAAGAAATTGCTTCTATTTTCCCATCATGGTCCGCAAGCTGATCCTGTCCACAAAGAAATATCATTCAGCAGACCGAATGTCTGGGCGGTGGGAGGGTATGGCTCAAAGAGGCCTGGAGCTGGTCCAGAGGGAAGCCGGGCCATGGCCCGAGCTACTTCCTATTTCCGGGCAGAGAAACCTGGCCCAGTCCAGGCTCTCTCTGCTCCATCCCCGACTAACGCTTCCTCCCTTTCCCGAGGGGCTTCACACGCCCTCTCCCGGAGTGCCCGCTGGGCCTGTCAAACCACTGGGGACCTCTCTGGGCACCTTCCCCAGCCCGATCATCCCGGACGCCCAGCGCCAAGCTGGACCCACCAGCTCGCCTCAACTGGCTACCCTCGACATCGGGATGCCAGGGACCCTGTGGTCCTCACGCTGACGTGCTCCTGCTCCTGGTGCGGGCACACGGGGCTTGGCAAGACACGACCTCGATCCGGGCCTCGACCTCGTGCTGCGGACATCGGCCCGCCGACGCCTCAGCCGGGCTGTCTCGCGGGCGCTGGTCTTTTAAAGGTGTCCGCGCCTCTGAGCCTCACGAGCCTAGCACACCCTGGCTTCGGACTGAGCCTGAGTGTCTCTAGGCGTCTCGCATTGTCCGCTGAGACCCAGATCCGCAGGGAGAATCCCAGCGCCAGCTCACGGTTGACCGAATAAAGGGGTCCCAGGAAACTGGTCTCCATGGTGAAGCGCATAGAGCAGCGGAGGCCAATTTCAGTCACGGGATCCAATCACACACGCACCCGACGGCCACGCCACACGCCCACCGCCTGGCGCTCCGTGCTCCACGCATCCTCGCAAGATCTCGCCAAATCCATAGCTGCTGTTGCCCGCCGGGCGCTGGTCCTCACAGCTTGGCTCGCGCTTCGCCTCGCACGCTGCTTCACGCCACCTCCCTTGCAGTCCAATGGCCCAGACACGCTGCTCGCGACCGGGCGCCTGTCGCCACTGATGCCCTTCAACCTGCCTGGTCGCCCCCGCGTCTCGGGAAATCTCGGCTCCTGCAACACTGCCTCCCTCACACAGGATTCAGGCCGGACCCTGGGCCAACCGGCACCCGGTGCAGGGGCTCCATCACCGCCATGAGAGCAGGGGCCGCTGACCGATTCCTCCCTGTAGGCTGCCACGGGGTCCCAGCACACTCTGCCACAGCCCAAAGAGCTCATCACACACTTTGGGTGGGACACAGGTGCCATTTGGACACAGAACTCAGAACTCATAAGCCACAGTGGCACAATTGGAAGCCAGCTCTTTCCGACTGCATGTGGATCCATTCGTGTACGAGTTTCCGGTTTATAGCAACCCTCCAACCTTGACCATTGGGTGTGGACAACTACCAAGTGTTGGGGGCGTCTCCCAGGTACTCATGATCATGGATTCTGGAAATCTTCTGCTTCCCTACTCAAACCTACTTGCACCATGCAGTATCACTACTTGTCGCCGGGAATCTCAGAAGCAAACCCCTTCCAATTTGAAAGAACTACCATTCTCAAAACCAGTCTTGGGAATTCACACCTCCTGAAGTTCCACTGTTTCTATTATCAAGAAGCAGAAAGAAGAAAGAAAAGAGGTTAAGAGAAAGAATGAGAGAGAAAATAAGGAGAAGAAAATGGATAAGGAGAAGGAAAAGGAGAAGGAGAACAAGAAGTAGGGAAAAAGAGTAAGATGAAGGAGCAGAAGGAGAAGGAGCAGGACAAGGAGAAGGAGGAGTACGAAGAGGAGGAGGAGGAGGACAACTGGAAACAACGCAACAGCCTGTTCATTGATGGATGGATAGACTCATTTGACTCTCTCCATTCAACAGAATACTTTTCAGTTTTTACAAGGAAGAAAATTCTGACACATACCCCAGCACAGATGAACCTTAAAGACATTACAGTGGGTGAAAGGTAGACACAAAAGGACAATATTGTACGATTCCACTTATTTGAGGACTCTAGATGAGTCAAAATAATAGAGACAGGTGCTGGCGAGGAGAATGGGGTGCTAGGGTTCAGTGGGGACAAAGTTTCTGTTTGGGAAGATCAGAATGTTCTGAAGATGGACGGTGGTGATGGTTGCATGATCATGTGAACTTTTTTATTGCTACTAAACTCTGCACAACTTAACAATAGTTAAAAAATTAAATTTAAGTTATGTATATTTTACCACAATTGGCAAATGTCAGAAACACAGCAGACACTTTATAAAGAGCAAGGATGTGTTCAATTTATTGAAGCAAGGAGACCTTGTAGTTTGGTGACACCATTACCACCATCACCACCCTGTGGTTTGGTGACACGTCAGACATTAGCCATTTGCTTTTTGACTCCCACACTCAGTCCTGCCACTGTTTTATGTAAAGAGAGATGTGATGGTGGACATGGCATCACCAAATGTTCTAAGTTATAATCCACATTCAGATGCCCTTGGTTAAAAAATCCAATAGCACAGAGGCTAGTAGATGAGGCTGAAAATCTAATAATGCTAGTTTATGTCAAAATGATTGTGGCCTGGGCTTACCTCTTTTGTAGGAACATCTGATGACATTTCACTTCTTCACAGAGATGAATGATCAATAAGTAAGGTGAGTCCTGAGAAATCTCATGGCTCTCCTAACCAGGCCAAAACAATTAACCACAGGAGTTCCCCACAAATACAAAAAGTCAAGAAGAGTATTCCTCAGATGTAGAAATGCCAGTAACTGTCAGGTTGTAACGGAACGTATAGATCAAAACATCCTCATGTTTTCATGACTAACAGGGCTGGCCAGTGGGACTTTTGAGTAGCAGGCCTGTGATCAGAGATGCCTTAAAGGGCCACAGGCTAAAGGGTAGAATATCCCTTGACGCCTTGACAAGTCTTTTTGAGAAGAGAAATTTTTTTGAGGTCCTAGACCAAAGAATCACTGTAATTCGTGAGAGTCTTAAGTAGGAACACTGTAAAAAGGGCTAAAGCCACTGTCAGGAAGGCATGTTCTGATGGGAGCCAAGGACAGAACCATGAGGAATGTGCCCTCCTTCAGGGTCCGTGGACAAGGCGCCATGGGTCATTATTGTCATGGGCCCTCATGTGTGGCTTTGTTGAGTTTCAGTTGCAAAGGTCAAGTCCATCCTCCTGCACTATGCTATGTTAAATATGGTTGTCACCTACGTATGCTTACAGGTGTAATTTATACAATTTTAGGGTTAGACTTTCTTCTAGAAACACACAGAAGAAGCCTGAAGCAGGAAGAGAAGTGGGCAGGGAGAGGGAAAAGGCAAAAGGGGATGGTAAATAGAGAGAAAGCAGGAGAGACTTGTTATTTCATTGTTATTTTTACTTCCTTTGATTTTAGCAATTAGTTGGGGTATAATTTTAACAGTAAAATCTACTCAAGTGTGCAGCTCCAGGAATTTTTACAAAGGTTTTCCTGTGACCTCCACTCAGATCAAGAAACAGAATAGTCCTGTCTCCCAAAAACTTCTTTTCATGCCTCTTGCTAGTCAATTGCCACGAATTCTGACCCCTCACCAAAACGTGATCTTTTCGTTTCTTTTCATCAGAATAAAGGTTTTCAGAGTCAACTGTGTTTAGTAATTTTTGCCTTTTGATTACAGTTGATATATAATGTTATACTAGCTTCAGGTATACAATTTAGTGATTAGACATTTACATAACTTAGGAAGTGATCACCCCAATAAGTCTAGTACCCTTGCCACCATCATAGTTTTTACAGTATTGCTGACTACATTTCTTATGCTGTACTTACATCCCTGTGACTATTTTGTGACAACCAACTGGACTCGATTCCTTCCCCTGTTTCATCCATTGACCCGCTGCAAACGCCTCCCAACTGACAACCATTAAAAAGTTCTCTGTGTCTTTGAGTTTGTCTATTTTATCCCTTAGATTCCACATAAGTGAAATCATATGGCACTTGTCATTCTCTGACTTACTGCACAAACACGATATGCTCTATGTCCACCCAGGTCATTGCAGATGGCTAGAATTCATTCCTTTTATGGCCAAGTAACATTCCATTGCATATATGTTCCACCTCTTCTTTATCCATTCATCCACTGATGTATACTCAGTTTGCCTCCATACCTTGGCTATTGTAAATCATGCCGCAATGAACATAAGGATGCACATTTACCTTCAAAGTGGTGTTTTGGGTTTCTTGAGACTATTTCCCCAAAATAGAATTACCGCGCCTTTCTTTGACATTAGGTATATCCTCTGCTTTAAAGTCTATTTTGCCTGGTAGTCCAGATTTTTGTTCGGTTCCATGTTCAGGAAATGGCTCTTTTCATCCCTACCCCTTTACTTTCATTCTGTGTGTTTCTTTTGACCTAAAGTGAGTATTTTCTAGGCAGCATGTGTAAAAGGGTACTGTTTTCTTATCCATTCAGCCACTTTATATTGTGTGATTGGAGGATTTAATCCATTTACATTAAAGTAATTTTTTTCTTAAAAAAAAGTCCCTTTAATATATTTTTTTCTGTAATACAGGTTCAGTGCTGATGAACAACTTTAGCTTTTGAGTGTGTGTCTCTGGGAAAGTCTTTATCTTTTCTGGGTAATCTTGGTTGGACTTTCTTGGTTTTCATCACTTTGACTATTTTGTGCCCATCCCTCTGTCCTGCAAAGTTTCTGTTGGAAAATTAGCTGTCTTATTGGAGCTCCTTGACAGGAACCTAACTGCTTTTCTCCTGTTGCTCTTAAGATTCTCTCCTTGTGTTTAAACCTTCCATTTTAATTAGGATGTGTCATGGTGTGGGCCCGTTTGGATTCATCTTGTTTGTCATTGTGCACTTCTGGTGATTCTTTTGCCTAGTTAGGGAAGTTTTTAATCATTATTTCATCAAATAGATTTTGAGTTCCCTGCTCTCTTTCCTCATCTGGTTTCTATGATGTGATGTCGTTATGCCTGTTTTTGTCCTGGAGGACCCTTAACCCATCCTTATTTTGGGAGAATTCTTTTTTTTTTTTTATTGCTCTTCTGCTTAAATGTTTTCTGCTACCTCATCTTCGAAATTGCAGATTCAGTCCTCTACTTCATCTAATCCACTGTCAATTCCCTGTCAGGTATTCTTCATTTTAGTTATAGTATTCTTCATTTCTGACTGGTTCTTCCTTATGTTTTGTATCTCCATTGTTATGTTTCTTATCTCTTTGTCATTGTTCACACTGAAATTATGGAGAAGCATTATAAGCAGTGTTTTGAATTCTTCATCTGGCAGTTTCCATTCCCCCATTCTGTTTAGTTCTTCTTCTGGAGCTTTGTTCTGTCTTTTATTTTGGAACATGTTTCTCTATCTCCTCATTTTGTCTGCCTCCTCCTCTTGTTCCTATGTACTAAGAAGAGCTTCTCTGTCTCCCAGTCTCAGTAGAGTCGCCATATGTAGTGTGTGTCCCGTGGATCCTAATGTTGCCATCACCCTGGTCTCTTGAACTGGATGCTCCAGGTTTGTCTGTTGGATAGGTATTATGTGCCCACCTGATGTAGTTGAGCCTTGGTTGTTGTTTGGTCATCAGTGGCGGAGATTGATCCTCAAGCTGATCGGCAATGAAGGAGATGCTCGTGAAGGCGCTGATCCTACAGAGCAGGATGGTCTTCAGCAGGATTTTGGTGCCTTCTCAGTCTACTCATTGGTGTGTCATCTCTAGAGTTAGCAGGATGATTCTGGAGCTTTGTCCTAACTCCAAAACTAAGGGTAAATGCGCTCGGGTGTTCTGGGAGAGTCCCACTTCAGGCCCAGTTTAGCAGCAGCTTCGGCCATCTGAAATGAGACACTAAGCAATCCGCAGATGGCTGTTATCCATGTTGAAATTGGTTGTGCCTCAAGAGGCCAAGACTCAAGCCAAAGTTGGCTGCTACTAATGCAGAACTTCAGGCTGCTTTGCAAGATGTATGGAGCTTGCTGAGGCCAGATGCTGTTTGTTTGGGGTGTGCAAAGCTTTGAGAGATTTCAGGA
Source organism: Cynopterus sphinx (assembly GCA_030015415.1). Taxonomy (NCBI): domain Eukaryota; kingdom Metazoa; phylum Chordata; class Mammalia; order Chiroptera; family Pteropodidae; genus Cynopterus; species Cynopterus sphinx. The sequence continues at coordinate 15,010 of JAKZJJ010000093.1, forward strand.
TGGTCCACAGCATGAGCCAAGACAGGCTGATTGTATGGAGAAGCCACTGGAAGCAGCTTGGGTACACTTGCATGCTGAGAAAGTGGGGTTCCAAGGGACTCCCGAGAGTCGGGTGACCTGTGTTAGTTATGTTGACAGAGACTCAGACATAGCAGCTCCCTGGGTCGCACGCTGTGCTCAACAAAGGAACAAAGGCTTCTGCCCGCACTTCTGTCTGGGAGAAAGCCACCCCTCCAGCCCTCGCTCCGACGACCGACAACCTCGGTTCCTCCTGTGTGGCCCTGGCACCTTTGATCAGCTGCCTGAGCACTGGAACTCACAGGGAGTGAGTCCATTAGCAGTAAGTCTATGTGTGCATGGCCCCTTAGGGAGGCCATTCATCACACTCCGTCCCAGTCACTACTGGATTTCACAGCCAGAAGAGAGGGGACTTCTCTCCCCGGCAATATAACCATGGTCTGTTGAGTCCAGTGTGGGCTTGGGACACCAGGCTCCTCCAGGGGACCCCACAGCTGAGATGTCTCTTCTGATTTCTAATCACCACAAAGGGGTGTTCCCACCCTTTTGGGTCTCCATTTCTCCTACCTGTCTTGAGGTGGCCTCTTCTGTGTGACCCCAGTCAGAAGACTTCTGTTCACCTGGAATTCAGGCAACTCTCAGTGATGTTCATTTGATAGTTGACTTGTTCTTTGAGGTGATCCAGGGATGAGGCCAGCATAACATGTAACTGCTTTTCCATCTTGACCAGAAAAATCTCATCTGTCTTGTTAAATGTATCATCACTGCGTTCATTTTTATTGTTGTATCACGTTTCATTTGTGGACATCCCTGGTTTGTATATCCATTCTCCTGTTAGTGAACATTTGGCATGTGTCCAGTTTGGGGCTACAACAGGGTGGAATTTATCGACATTCAAAAAGAAAGCACAAGTTTTTTCTGTAATTTGATGTTCCTGCCCAAGCAGCAAAAGCAAATTAGTGCTTCATAGAAAGAAATTTCTCAGGGAAGTGCAGCCAGTTAGGAATCTAAGTGGACTTTCAATATTTCTTGAGAATGTACAATTTTGTTGCTCTCTTGATTTTCTCTGTTCAGGGAACGGCCCTGTTTGAAGAGGAAACAAGAGAACTCGAGGAAAGGAAAATAGATGAAATCTTCTAGACTCCTAAAGACTTCACGAACTCCTAGAAGCGGAGTACATATCCTGAGGAGAATAGGAAGAGCACATTGTGGTGGCATATGACATGTCTAACAAGACACCTCCGTCAAATAAACAATAAGTTTTTGGGGCAGAAAAACAGCTCTCCACAGATAATATTACTTTCTTTGACTATAATAACAGAGGACTGTGTTCAGAAGTTGTGGGGTTTCATCTAACCTCCACCTCTGACCATGGACCAGCTACATAAACTCTCTATATTTCAATCACTTGTGTGGAAGAGGAGGCTATCTGCCCTGTGTTTTCTCTGTGTTACAGGACTGTGTGCTTCCTGGTGCTCAAAACAAACCAGTACATTCCTAAAAGATGCCAAGGGTCAGCCAGAAAGAGGAAGGTGAAAACGCGTCATGAACCATGAAACACCCTACTCATTGGCCAGTATGACAGCTGTCACTTCCTGGCTCTTCCTCAGAGTCCAAGCTGGGACTGAGGTGATGGCTGGACATGGCATGAACATGGGCCGTGCTGCTCTTTATCTGTCTGTAAGTGCTGTCCCCAGTGACACTTTTCTTCCTGGTTTCCACAATAAATGTCCTGGCACTTCTCAATTTTCACCTCCAGGCCAAATGCCACATGCCAACCCTCTACACCTGACTACTTTAGAAGGATCTCTGTGAGGGAGAAAAATTTTAAAATTCCACCAGCCAATCCAGCCTCCTCAGTCTGTGCGCTACCAACAGGAAATTAACAGGATACATTGTCTGGTCTTCTTCCTGTAAAACAACAAGCAACTCCCTGAAAGAATCTTTCCAAGGAATCTTTCAGAAGATCTTAAAATTCTTTTTCCTTTTCTCCATTCACCCTGATCCCCCAAAGCACAGCCTGCCATGGCGATCCCCCTACCTTCTGTGTTGAAATTCTTTATCATCTTGCTCTCTCTTGAAACTGAAGGCGAAAGAGGATCAAAGGACCACTTTCCACAGCCCAAGCCAGTTCAGTAACTTCACTGTATGACTATCAGGCTGCAGATGTGCTGTCCTCTGCTTGGTCTCCAGCTCCCCTCTGGGATAAGGTTGGCCTTTGTCACACTTACTATAGGAAAAGATTTCTTTGGAAGGTAAGTGATGTTTCCCTTAAAGCCGTTTTACAAGCCATTGTTACAGTTGCATGGAGAATACGGTCGACTCAGTCCCAGGCCGGCCCTGAAGTGCTGACGGGTGCCCAGAAGCCATCCAGCTCCTTCCAAACACGTGGTATGGAAGCCAAGAAATCTTTAAATGCAAAAGGGTATAATACCTTCAAGTTCCCAATGTCTGAGAGCTGCGGACATTATGCAAATAAAGGTCAACAGGGAAAAAACATTTACTAAATAATGCTATTATTATTTTACAAGATCTCCACTAGAGAGAAAGAGTCTGTGGCCAATAAACCAAATCTAAACAAAAAGGTAACAGGGCTAGCTAATATTCTAGCAAAGGACCCGGCCAAATGAGTCCATAGGCAATGTTTTCAGCACACATATTTAAAAAGCTGATAGACTTACATTAGTGGGGGAAATGTTTTCAAACACTGTGCTCTCACAGATTCAAATATCCTTTGAGAAGGACCTTCCATATTTGCCCTTTGATTTCTCTCTTGTGAACTCAATCAACCCTCAGTGTGTGGCTGTGAGATCAAATTATGTCTAATTTTAACCAATTCATGATGAAATTACTCAGTCATTTATTTCATTTTGATTGAGGCCCTTTCAACATCTGAAGAGTTGTGAGTGATCAAGCATCACGAGTAGAAGATGTGTGTCTTGCCTGTGCTATAGCCCTAACGACCTTGGTTGAAAGATTTCGGTGGCACTGAAAAATTTATTGTTGTGCGAATGAGCTGAAGTTGTTGGCTCTCTCTTGAGTTGGCCTTAAACATGATTTTCAAGTGCAATCCATTGAGGACATCCTAAGCTTACCTACCAGTTACACTGGTAGCTAGTTAAAACACTCATGAGGTTTGGTTGAGAAAAATCATTCAACAGTTCAGAAGGGCCTGTCTTTTGGGTAGGGTTCTGGGCGCAGTTACCTAAATTTGTATGAATAAGACCTATACTCCTAGTGCAAACTTGCTGAAAATTATCTTAACTGCTGTTTTAACGATCATCAGAAGAGTAGAAATATTGATCATACTGCCACCAACCACACACGACTATACATGCTGAATGAGAAAAGCAAATGTGAGCTGAAGGTCTGAAAACAAGGTAGACCTACCATCCACCCCAGCAATAGTATGCTAAGACATCTACACATGAGAAATGAAACTTGGCATTAGTGTGCAAGTGCATTTGGGTACAGTATCTCTGCTCATAACTGCCCCACTTCGCAAACAACCCATTGCACAGAAATCTACCTTAAACCTTCAAAAAGCAAAAGTAGACTTGAACAAAGGGAAAGACATATCCTATTATTGATGAAGAAGACTCAATATTATACATATGTCAGTTATCCCTAAGTTAACTTAGAAACAGCATGATTCTCACAGAAATTAAAGCATTCTTTTCCAGTCTGGTGTAAAAGAAGTTGATTAGAAAATTCAAATGGAAAAATAAGCAGAAACAACTGAGAAAGTACTCAGGGAGGGAAAAGGAATAAGCATAGCAGATCACATAGTATTCTAAAATCAGAATATAACATCTTTAAAAGAATTGTACTGGCACATTAGTACATAAATACACTAACAGAATCAAATAAAACTCCAGAAATAGACCCAATATTAATGCAAATTAAGCATATGAAAAAAACGGTATCTGAAACTGGGAGAAAAGATCTTTTGTTAATTAAGTGGAACAGGTACAAAGAAGAATCTATCAGGAAGGTAAATTTGTCCAAATATATTACATTGAATATCAGGATAAATTCCAAATGAATAGCAGATAAAAAAAAAACATTCAAGCACTAGGGGAAAAAGTGAACAAATGCTTTTATAATATGAGAGTGGAGAAAAGATACCGAAATTTTGACTCAGAAGCCAGAAGCAATAAGAGATTGATAAATCTGAAAAGATGTACACTTCATAAAAATCTTTGCATAACCAAATATATAATAAGCAAAGTTTCATAAAAAAGGACAAATTAAAAAAGGTGTTTATAACTGAAAGACACTAGACAAAGGGCAACTCTTCATGCTCTATTAAGACCTCCTAGAAATAAAGAACACCAGCAAATCATTAGAAAAACGGGTGGAAAATAGGAAACTGCGATAGGCATGTTGTGAAGTGGCCCCAGATGAGACCAATTTTTCTCATTTTACGCCTCGCTCTTCTTCCATTGGAGCACAGGCGAGACCTAATGGCATGCCTCTGATAAATAGAAAACAGCAAAAGTTATGCAACGTGACTTCTGTGATTAGGTTATCTAAACCTATGGCTGCCATCTTCCTGGCACCCTCTAGCTCTCTCACTTACTTGCTCTGATGGAGCCAGCTGCCATCTTTCATGACGCTCGACGGAGAGGTCCATCTGCCCAGATACTGAATACTCTGGCCAACAGCTTGTGAGGAACTCAAGAAATGAATCCTGCCAGTTACAACGTAAGCACGCTATGAACTGGATCCTTCCTCCTGAGCCTTCAGATGAGACCTCAGGCCTAGCTGACATTTAGCCAGGGTCTTCGGACAAGACTGTGACCTACAGCACCCGTCTGCGCTACCTAGGCCATGGATCGGTACCTGATAGTGGCCTATCAGGTACAAGGCCAAGAGAGCTAAGTTTCGTCTTATTTGCAGCTGCTCCCCAGCGCTGACATCATTCCCTTGGCTCTTCCTAAGTTCATTAGGCATTAGGTCCTCATGGGAGAACCAGTCCCAGGTGTCATAATGGTTGGGGACTGCTGAAGTAAAAGATCCAGCTAAGCTGTGCCCAAACTACTGATCCACAGCAGCTGTGAGATAACAAATAAATGCCTGGTGCTTGAAGCCACTAAACTTTGGAGCAACTGATTACTTGGCAGCAGATAACATATTATGAAGTAAAAAAAAAATAGCCTTCAAACATTTGAAAAAATGCTCAACTCACTAAGAAGGGAAATATACATTAAAATGACACCGAGATACCATTTCTGACCTATATCTTGAAGAAAAATTCAAAAGTTTTACAGTGTATTTTTTCCTAACAAGGCACTGAAGAAGACATTCTCATAGCTTGCTCAGGGGGATGCAAAATGATCATCCGTATAGAAGTAGCAGCAACACATATTTTTAAATGACCAAGTCCTCGAAGTCTAGCCTGAAGATACTGGCAAAATATAAAAAGATGTAGCACCGTGGAATACCATACATAAATATGTACATACCAAGCTGGCTGAATAAACTAGGGTATATCCATATGATGAAATAGTATGAAGCCAAAAAAAGTAGAAAGATTTCTACACACTGATATAGAGTGATCTGCAGGAATTTGTCAAGTCAAAAAAGCAGGGTGCCAAATCACACACACACACACACACACACACACACACACACACACACACACACAAACTCTATGAGTGTAGTCTGAAAGAGATGAAATAAATATGAACACACAAGCCTTACATTTGCAAAAGGAAACAAGGAGACAAAAACAAACATAAATTTACCTGAGATAAGCGAGAATCGAATCGAGATTAGAATAGAAATTTATTCAGACATTCTCTGAATAAAACTCATTCAAGAACTTTGACTTTGAAATTCCGTAAATAATTTCCTTAAAAAGAGAAAACAAGGTGAAATGAATAAGCTTTTCAAGTTGGTGATAGAACTATACAACCATCATTAATGGTTGATGATATTGCCATGATTCCATCAAAATCATTTAGAATGTAGTAATTTGACTCCATATCCTTAGTGCAATACATTTTAAAGACAAGCAGGGCTTAAATCTTCACTGTATTCAGTAGCATTATAGCTAATAATGATACTAGTAATATATAATAATAATTATATATATAATTTTAATATTATCTATCATAGAAGAAGCAAATAGTAGGCTAATATTGGGTCTTCAATGGGGAGAAAGAAATGCGGCATCAAATTGCAACCAAATAGAAATTGTCTAAGTTCGAACATAATTTTGTAACACATTAATTTTTTCTTCTTAAAATTCATATATCTTAGTTCGGTCCACTAAAATACCTAGATATAATGGCAATCCAGTAGAATGAGACCCAAATGTGGTTTCTAAATACCATCTCCCTGTCTAGGGCTCACTGCAAGAATGACATGGCTTATTGAATGTCTAGGCCCTGAAATATACAGGACATGACTAGGATACCTTGTTGAGAGACAAAAAAGAAATTTTCAGAGACTAAAGGGGACTGTTAATGGTTTTTCTTTTGGGGTGATGACATGTTCTCTAATTAGAAAATGGTGATAGCTGTACAACTATGTGGATGTACTAAAACAAGTTACTGCTACAAGATAGAGCTTGAACATTATGGTATGAGCATGACACTTCAATAAAACGATTATTATCGAGCTAATAAAAATTAATATGCATATTAATTATCTAACAGTAAATTTGATATACACATTTAAAGTAAAAATAATAGTTTAGAAAAATAAAATAAATAAAACAGTAACTCAAATTAAATAGCATGTATTTATTATTATTATTTAAATAATAATAAATTATTTAAATAATAATAATAAATTATATTATTATTATCATTAAATAATAATAATAGACCACCTGCTCTCCTTAACTGGTCTCCCATCCAAGTACTAACCAGGCTCAACCCTGCTTAGCTTCCAAGATCAGATGTGGGGCTTGTTCAGGGTGACATGGCCACAGAACATGCTCTGGGGCCCCACTAGGCTTTGATCCCAGGACCTTCTGTATGTAAAGCAGATGTGATAACCACTTGAGTATGGAACCCTGTCCTAAAATTGCATTGAAATTAAGTGTTTGGAATAAGAAAACATACAGACTAATGGGAACCACCAGCACTCCCTCTGTGAAGACCATGAGAATCCTGACCAACTTTGAGTCACCGGAAGCATCTCTCGCTTAATGGGGATGGCCAGAGAATTCATGTGCAAGTGATGAGTTTCACTGAGTGGTGCAACTCTGGATTCCAGGAGGAATATGGCTAGTAGCAATGTACGCCGAACACGCAGTTACGATGTGGATTTTCAGTGGGGAAAACCTTGATAATGTAGGATATAAATCTCAGAGGAATGGAAATCTATTAAAAAAAAAACTTACAAGATACAGAAAGTAGCAAAGCATCGCTGGAAAAATCTTTTTAAAATGCTGAATACAAATAAAAGAGGATTTATTTTCAAACAATACAAGTTTGGAAAATGATACTCAAGCATCTATGCTTCTGGGAAACGTATTCCAGCATCACGTGAACAGGCATGAGTCATAAAAGAACTACAGGCTCTGATAAAAGAGTTAGAGCTATTTTCAAACATTCTAAAAAAATGCTGAAGCTGGAATTGAGATGAAAACACTATCACGTTCTTCTTTGTCCCATCCATGGACTTCAGCCAAGTGATAAGCTCTCAGAGGTAGAAGAAGCTCAAAAGGCAAGCACAAAATCAAACTCTAGACCACGGACGGGCTAATGTCTCCACACTCAAGACAGCAAAGATGGCTGCTCAGCACTACTGCGTTTAAAATTGACTTTGCTCCTGAGATGGTGCTTCTGCAGTAAAATCCTTCCCTTTCCAATGGTAACATGCTTTCTAGTCATCTTTCTTGAAAGGAAAATGACGTTAGTAATGATTTGATTTTATTAAAAATGTTTTTCTTAAAGTGTAGGATCTATCATTCAATGCTGCTTAATCTAATGCTTTTAAGCAGGCTATATCTGTACTTATTAATATTCTAGGTAGCTTTTGACTGGTAAAGTTAATTTTTTAAGGAAAATGACCTAAGCTGACAATTATGAGAAAGAGGAGTTTCTAACATGTCCGTGAAACAAGAATTCAATTTTTGGAAATCGTCACTTATTTGGAAAATGAGATCCATGAATAGGTTTCAAGAGAGTTGTGAACCTGTGCAAAATTTGGTGTGTATGGGAATTATTCTAGGAGGAATTTCTGTGAGATTAAGAACCACCACTATACAAATTAATTAGGTCGAGAAAATAAATATGCTTTAACTTCAATATCGAAAATTCGATGAACATAATTAATTGTACTGCCGATAGGTCCTTTTATCTACTATTTTGTTTTTTAAAAAAAATATTTTTATAGAATATATTTTATTAAGTGTTCTTTGAGGTAAAAGTACACTGCCCTGAATAAAGGTGTTTTATCATGAAATAATACCAATAGAATTATGTCAGAGAGCATGTGTGCCTGTGTTTCCATTGCCAAGGATGGGACAATTTGATCTTAAAAAGAAAAACAAATCAATCCAGCGAAACACTTTGACATCATAGAAACCCCAACAACACTGTTAAAGAACATTTATGAATGAGACAAGTAGGGAAGTTTAAATATTGACTAGGTATTCGATAACATTAGGAAATTATTGTTAACTTTCTTGAGTGTAACAGTGATGATGTGCTTGTTTTTAAAAAGGCGTCCTATCTTTTAGAAATGCGTGTTGACGTATGCATGGATCAAATAATACATTCCAGGGAGTCGCTACATAATTAATTCAAGGCTGGGACTGGTGAGAGTCAGTGAAGTTAGAGATGACACATAATTATCCAGATATTGATAACTCTTGATGCTGAAGTAATTGCATCTGAAATTTTCCAACATAAAAACATAAAAACAATCTCATGAATTCATACTCAAGAGTTGAGTTGATACTTTCAAAAGACAAAAAGGGAAACCAAGATAGCAAAAAACAAATTCTAAAACAATACATTGGTCCACACCAATAATCGCTAGGGCATTCTCCTTCCCTCTAGAATCATCAAAGGACAATTACCATATGCCACCTGGTATAATGCATTTCGAACATGGCACCGCCTTTGAAATACTCTTCCTCAAACAGCTGACCTAGAATCTAATCAAGCCTCAAGAGGTAACAAGTTTAAGAACAGCATAAGTCACTCACTTCCTTCAGCAAATCAAAATCATTTTTACAAATAGGGCAAAAGGTGTGTGGCAGGGCAGTGCTTTAAATTAAGACTCGAGAGACACAGTGAGCACCTCAGGAGGAAAAACAAAAAACTGTAGAATTACTTTTAAGAAATTTAACATTATCAGTATTTGATGAGAAGGAATAATTGTTAATTATGAAAGGTATGATATGATGTATTATACCTTAAGAAATCCCCATTTATGTTAAGAGAGTAAAATTCAAAAACACAGGGATGAAGTGACATGGTGTCTGGGGTTTGCTTAAAAATTCATTGGAGAAGGAAAAATAGGTTAGAAAGGAAGGAAGAAAGAGGAGATAAAGCTAATTGGCAGAATCTTGATAACTGTTGAGTCTGGTAATAAATGTCGGAGGCAGGATTTCTTATACTATTCTCTCTACTTTTGCACATTTTGGAAAATTGTACATTATGGAAAGATATTGTTACCATGCTATAGGAAACACAGTTCATTGTTTTAGAAGTTTAAGAGGGAGATGTAAAACTTTCAGACACTCTTAGTTCCATCCACTAGGTTTATCATATTGCTTAAGTAATAGTTAAAATCAAGAGCTAGTAAGACCAACTGGCAGGGGGCAAGATCCTCCTTTAAAAAATGAAAGTTCCTTAATTCAATCAATGAACGCATTTGGACAGAGAAGATAAAAGGAAACTGGTTGGGCACCTCTCTACTCAAAACTACCTTTGCCATGGTCTTCAATCCTTGAAAAGATTTCATAGAGCACCCTAATACTACTTCCCAGACACTCCGGGTAGTCTTGGGTATGCAAAACCAACACAAGTGGAATTTCATATTTCCCAAATTTTGGAATGTACTTTATTTCATTGGGGGGGGGGTCTCGTAACAGAGAAATACATCTCAAATGACAAGGGAAAGTTACGGGCCAGACCGACCACAAGAAAGGCATTGCCTACTTCCAGTGTATCTGGATTGAAGGCCACAGAGAAAGAAGTTGGGAAGGATTATACCCTCTTCGTTCATCATGTCCCAGTAATTGCCGATGGCAGCAATGGAGATAAAAATACTGGCCACTTCATATATTCTGAAATGGTAATTAGGTCATTGTGGCACACGTATGAAAATCTGTCACGTATACATTCCTTAATGCACACACCACCATAGCTTTTCCCAGGAGCTCTAGGATGCTGGCAGCCAGTAGGATGTACTGAGAAAAACGAATATCAAGCGGGAGGTGGGTATCCCAGTTGGCGTAACGGTGGTAAGATGTGACTGTGTTGAAGAAACCATTGAGGTGGAAAATGCACACTTTAAACACTCCCACACGTTCTAGACCATGAAAGTAGTGCGCCAGGTCGTCCATGTTTCACATCCGCCACACCGCAAGCCTATGGACATGGTGGTGATGATGCAGACTACTGTGGCCACGACGAAACCTCCCAATTGGCAATCAGCATTATCGTCAGGTGAAAACATGGGGACCAGGTGCTGAGTGAAACTGCAAACAAATACAGGGCATTATGAAGGTGGGACCCTCAGGCCTGGAACAGCCCCCCATGGGTAAGTGGTGCTCCATCAGAGAATGGAGGTCTGTGACCCACATATTCTGCTGACAGGCTCTCCCAGACCGCAGGATGGGATCATGAACTCTGTGTCTAAAGCTAAGTGGTCCTTCGATGTTGGCAAAGCCACTTTAGAGAAGTCACTCTGTCCTCCACTTAAATCATCAGATTCTTCAAAACAGTTTTCTATCCTATCCCTGGTCCTCTCGCAAAAAAGCCCAATGCAAGAACTTACAGTGATGTATATCTGCCAGGGCAAGGGGTTTCCTGAGCCAGAGACAATGGGGTGTGGTGGAGGCAGTTTGCAGGGGAGTAGGAATGTGAGCTGGTCCCATGGAAGAGTGAGGTGCTGAAGAGAAAGCAGTGGTATAAATTACAATGTCTACTCTGAAAGCTACACTGAGAGCTGTGTTTCCAGCCCAGCGCTGATGACCTGTTGAATCAAAACTTCTTTATATAAAATCCTAGCATCTCTGGAAGCCAGGCCACGTGGCCATGATCTTCATGACACTATTCTCACTCTCACATAACTCTTAAACAACTCAATGACCCAAGATAGGGGGTGGAATTGAGGTTGCAGAAATGTACACCTTTGTTCTTGGCTCTAGAGAAATGTTTCTAGCCCTCGTTCTGGGGTTACTGGCTCAGAAACTTGATATCTCCTTTACACACAGGCCCACTGGCCTCTTCTCTCCAATGGGACCTAGAAGGATGCTGTGTGAAAGTCTCAGTTAAGTCATATGGGTCACTTAAGTACATTTGCACACTACATATGTGCTTCTCTATGATTTTAAACCCTTTAAAATGTTTTTGGAATAACGAGGCCATTGTGAAATGGAACCATGTAGGAAGTGTAGCTGTTTTATTGGTTATCTACTGTATGGTAAAAGCAAAGTCCACTTAAGAGAATTCTAAAGAAAAGAAGCTATTTCTCTAAAGTGACTCAAGTGCATCTTCCCCATTCCTTCCTGGGCACACTTTTCCATTTGATGTGTGTCTTTTGTAAAATAGTTTTCTTGAGACATAATCTACACACAATGAAATTCTCTATTTAAAAATGAACAATTGAGTGGATTTCTGTATATTCAAAAGATTATGTAACCAACACCATTAATTCCAGAATGGTTTAATCAGAGAGAGAGAGAGAGAGAGAGAGAGAGAGAGAGAGAGAGAGAGAGAGAGAGAGAGAGAAGGAAGGAGGGAGAAAGGGAGGAAAGGAAGGAAGGAAGGAAGAAGAAAGGACAGAAAAAAAGAAAGAAAAAAAGAAGGAAAGAAAAAAAGAAAGAAAGAAAAAAAGAAAGAAGAAAGAAAGAAAGAAAGAAAGAAAGAAAGAAAGAAAAAAAGAAAGAAAGAAAGAAAGAAAGAAAGAAAGAAAGAAGAAAGCAAGCAAGCAAGCAATGATGTACCTATCAGCAGTCAATCCCCAGTCTCTCCTGGCCCCAGTTCTGGGCAACCTCCAATATGTCTCCACAGATTTGACTATTGTGGATATTTCATACAAATAGAAACATACAATTTGTGGTCCTTGATCTTGCTCTTAACTGAGCACAATGTTTTTCATGTTTACTCATACATTTATCAGTACTTCATTCCTTTTCATGACCCAGTAATATTGCACCATATAATTATAGCACCATTTGTTTCTGCACTTAGCAAGTGATGGGCAATTAAACTGTTTTCACTTCATGTTCACAGCAGCATCATTCGTGCATAAGACTCTGTGTGGAGGTATATTTTCATTTCTCTTGGGTATGTATCCAGGAGTGGAATGCTGGGTCACAAGGTAACTCAATTTGTAACATTTTGAGCCCCAGCTAATGTTTTCCAAAGTGGTGGCTTCAAATCACAGCAGAGCACTACCCAACCACCTCCTCAAACAACACACCCAAGGGGCAAACTTTGCGGGCAGCAGAGCCCTTCTAAAACAAATCCTGCTCTGTAGGGTCAGTCGCTGCACAGCAACTCCTCCACTGCTGTCACAGCCAATCAGCCTGAGGGTCAATCCCTCCCAGTGATGTGCAAACAGCAACCATGGCTCAACTGCAACAGGAGGGCACACACAACCCAGGCAAAATACACACCTAGAGCATCTGGCTCAGGTAAGCAGGGAGATGGTGCTACTGGGACCCACTGGTCATATACTACTTAAGGTCACTCCAATAAGACTGAGAGACAGAACAGCCCTACCTAATACACAGTAACAAACATGGGGAGGTAGACAGTAAAACATGTCCCAAATGGAAGAACAGAGCAAAGCTCCAGAAACAGAACTAAACACAATGAAAGCAAGCAATCTACCAGATGCAGAGTTCAAAACACTGCTTATAAGGATGCTCAATGACCTCAGTGAGAACAACTACAAAGAGATAGGAAACATAAAAATGGAGATTAAAAAAAAAAACATAAAAAAGAACCAGTCAGAAATGAAAAATACTGTAACTGAAATGAAGAATACCTTAGAGGGAATTCACAGTAGATTAGACGAAGGAGAGGATTGAATCGGCAATTTGGAAGATGAGGTAGCAAAAAACACCCAAGCTAAACATCACAAAGAAAGAAGAATCCAACAACAACAAAAAAATGAGGATAATTTAAGGGGCCTGTGGGACAACATTAGGTGCAATAATATGCACAATAGGCACCGGAGGAGCGGAGAGAGCAAGGAATTCAAAAACTATTTGATGAAAAATGATGGAAAACTTCTCTAACCTGGCAAAATAATCACCAAGAGGTGCACAGTGACAAACAGGATGAACCCAAAGAGGCCCACATCATGACACATCTTAATTAAAATGCCAAAGGCTAACGGCAAGGAGATAATCTTAAGACAGGCAGCAGTAAAACAGTTATTTCCCTACAAGAGAGCTCCCATAGTAGGCTACTTTTCCAAAGAAACCTTGGTAGGCCAGAAGACATTGGCAAGAAATAATCAACATGATGAAAAGAGAGTACCTACAACCAAGATTATTCTGTCCAGCAAAGCTATCATTTAGAATTGACGGGCAGAGAAGAGCTTCCCAGACAAAAAAAAGCAAAAGGCGTTCATCCACTCCAAACCAAGAGCAACTTTTTTAAAAAGAAAAAAAAAAGAAAATATATAAAAAATAAAATGGCAATTTATGCTTATCTGTTAAGAATTACTTGACAGGTTCATGGGTTAAATGCTGCAATCAAAAGACATAAGATGGCTGAATAGATAAGAAAATAGACCTTTACATGTGCTGCCCTCACACACCCTTAGAAAAGACTCACTTTACATCAAAAGAAACACACAGACTGAAAATAAAGGGATGGACAAGTAGATTGCATGAAAATGAAAAGAAAATATAAAAGAGCTGGGTTAGTGGCATTTCTACTTGACAAATTGGATTTAAAACCAAGACTGTAACAGGAGACAGAAAAGGAACCATAACCGCACTACTGGCTATTTACCCAAAGAAACCCAAACCACTACTTTGAAGGGATGTGTTCATCCACATAGTCATTGCAGCATTATTTCCAGTGCTCAAGATATGGAGGCAGCAAGGATGAGGAAATAAAGGGTCAATCATGAAGAAACTAAGAGGTGGCACATATATACAATGGAATATTACTCAGCTAGAAAATGGAATGAAATCTTGCCACCTGCAACAACATGGGTGGACCTGAAGCGTATCGTGCTGAGTGGAGTAAGTCAGAGAAAGACAAATGCCATATGATTTCGCTTACATGTGACATCTAAAGGACAAAACAGAAACAACCTCATATATACAGAAAACATTTTTATGGTTATGAGATGGGAAGCGGTTTGGGGATGGGGGAAAATGGGACAGGGGTAAGAAGTACAAACTGGTAGCTTCACACCATATATATCAGATGGGTACTAAATTTATGGGGTGATAAATCTAGTGTAAGTTTTATAAATGTCTAATTAAGTTGTTGTTCACCTGAGATATTTTATGCCAAGCGTATCTTTAAAAATATAAAATTTAAAAAAGAAATATGAAAAGGGAAAATAACATCTAAGTGTTATTACAAAAAGAGTAAAAAAACCATTAAATTTAAACTTAGAATTACCCCAAGACTCAGCAATCCCACATTTAGACATACACCGAAATGAAGAGAAAGCAAGGACTGAAACAATTATTTGCACTGTAGTGTACATAACAGCATGTTCACAACAGCCAAGAGATGGACACAATACAAATGTCCATCATGGATGGATGGGTAGACAAAATGTGGCGTATACACACAAGTAATGACTAAGTGGTTTGTGCAAGTAACATGTCAAAGTAACTGAGATCTGAACTTCAAATGAAAGACTATTTGTGTTTGGTGTGCATCTGCTCCATTCCAGGGCAAACACAGAAGAATAATTCATGAATATGGAGTAAGACCTCAAATTCACGTGTGTTCCTTAAATTTTCGTAGATATTATATCACCTTGAATCTTAAAAATTAATCTGTGCCCATAATAGAAAATTGACAATCCCCAGAAAGGTACAAGGAAAGAAAAGTATATCCGTTAGCTGACTTTACCAGAGAGTCAGGATTGTGAGATGCTTAGCAAGGGATGTAGACAGGGTAGGGTGCATGGGATACTTCTGACTAAAGTCAGCAATCTTATTTTGGGGTGCTAACCTTGAAATTGGTTTTCATGCTTGAAACTAGCTTCCTTGAACTAGCACGAAGTTTCTTTTCATAAACAAAGAAATAAAATATTAGTAATATGACCATGTTTAGATAGGTAGGAAGCTTAAAGTTTTGGCTCTCATGTTTTATTTCATTTCCTTCTTTGTTATCTCTTTCTACTTATTTTTTTGTTATTTCTTCAGCTTTAATAAAATATTTTAATGAACACCTTTGTTACTATGTAATATATCTACATATCTGTATATCTCTCTATCCAAGTGAAATTAGATAAATATTTCTCCTGGACAGATACCTCACAGGGCACTCCACAAGTGCTCTATAATTTCTATATCCAATAAATATTGTCCACCTGTCCTTTCAAAGGTGTACGACTTCACGTTTTTAAAACAAAGTATGAAGACACATTCCCCATCCAGTATGCAACCCTACACAATAGTAAGGGTCAAATCTCAGTTTCTTTTTACTCTGAGCAACAAGGAGGGTAGGAAGTGGTAGGGAATGTCTGAGTTTGTATTCCTTGATTTTCAGTAAGGTCCAACATCTTCCTGTTGGTTAGTAAATTGTTTCTTTCTACGATCCCATTGAAATCCAAAAGTACTACTGAAATCTTAAATATTTCATTTTCAAGTTTTGATGATGAGCTCTGCCAAATGTTGTTAAAGGAGAACTTGCTCATGTAGTTATCAATATACATCTTAATAGTAATTTCATGATTCGATACATATGTTTCTAATCTTTTGGGTTTGCTTTGGATTTGTTTGGGTGGCAATACTTTTATTTCATTAATATTTGTTCTCATTTCTTTTTCCTGTGCAACTAATTGTAACGATAACCTAGGCCACAAAATAGCTAACATTTTCCCTTCATGGTCTGGAGGCTGATCATGTCCAGAAAGAAATATCACACAGCCGACAAAATGTATAGGCAGCAGAAGGGTGTGGCCTAAAGAGGCATGGAGTGGGATAAGTAGAAGAAGGGGTGGGGGCATGGCCACAGATTCTTCCAGTAATAAAAGACATTCACACGCCTCGTTGCCCTCACCCTGTCCCAGACTACTGGTTCCCGCTTTCCCTAGGGCCTGGACACACCCTCTCCCAGGGGCCCCATAGGCCCGGAAAATTAGTGGGGACCCTCTCTGGGGATCTTCCCCTGCCAGATCCCTTCGGGACAGCAAGAGCCAAATGAACCCTGGGGCTCGCCTCAACTGGCTGCCCCCGACACCGGAAGCCAGGGACCGTGTGGTCCTCACCCTGACCTGTTCCCGTTCCTGGAGTGGGCACATGGGGGCACGGTCACTAAGACTCCTCCATCCTAGAATTCTCGACCTCACATTGGGGACCCTCGGGCCCAAGCGACGCTCTCAGCCGGGCTGTCCCTCGTGGCGCGGGATGTTTAAAGGCGTCCGTGACCTCTGAGCCTCACTAGCCAGCCGCACCTTGACTTCGGACCGAGCCCGAGTGTCTCCAGGCGTCTCCGACTGTCCGCTGGGACCGAGATCCGCAGCGAAGCCCGGCGTCAGCTCACAGCTGACCGAATGAAGGGGTCCCACGAAGCTGGTCTCCATGGTGTGGCGCAGAGAGCACCAGGAGGTTATTTTCCAGAACGGGATCCAATCACACACGACCCCGAGGGCCACATCCCACGCCCCCCGCCCCGCGCGCTCTGTGCTCCACGCATCCTCGGGCTTCTCGCCGAATCCAAAGCCAAGGCAAGCCCGCGCGGCGAGTCCCTCACAGCTTGGCTCATGCCCCGGCCTTGCACGCGTCTACGTGCCACCTCCCTTGCAGGCCAACGGCCCGACATGCCGTCCGCACCGGGCGCTTCTCGCCAAGACGCCTGTCGCCCTGCACTGTTGCCCGCGTTCGACATCTCGGCCCCTGCGACACCGCCTCCCCGCTACCAGTAGTCAGGCCGCACCCTGGGCCAACCGGCACGCGGTGCAGAGGCCCCATCACTGCCATGAGAGCAGGGGCCGGTGACCATTTCCTCCCCGTAGGCTGGCACGGGGTCCCAGCACACTCCGCCACAGCCCCAAGAGCTCATCGCACACTTCGCAAGAGACCCAGGTGCCATTTGGCCACAGGACTCAGAACTCATAAGCCACAGCGGCACAATTGGAAGCCAGCACTTTCCGACTCCATGTGGAGCCATTCTTGGCCGAGTGACCAGTGCACAACACCCCTCACACCTGGGCCGGTTGGCAGGCACGGCTGCCACGTGTTGCAAGCACCTCACTCGGACCCGGGATCACAAATTTCGACAAGTCCTGTGCTCCCCTGCTCACGACTTCACGTAGCATGCAAGCTAACTGCTACTTACCGGAACAAGAGAACCAAACGCGTTACGATCAGCAACAAAGAACCGTCCATATTACCATTCTTGCGATTTCTAACTTTGTGAAGTTCAATTGTTTCTTTTCAAGAACAAGAAGACAAAAGGAGGAAAGAGAAGAAAAAACGAAAGAAGAGAATGAGACGCAGGAGAAGCCAGAGAAGGATAGGCAGGAGGAGGAGGAGGACTAGGAAAAAGGAGCAGGAGGAGGAGGAGGAGGAGGAGGAGGAGGAGGAGGAGGAGGAGGAGGAGGAGGAGGAGGAGGAGGAGGAGGAGGAGGAGAATGGAAATTAAGAGGAGCTGAAATTTCTAACAAGTCCAGAAGGCAACAAATTAGGAGGGTGCGTGAGGCCCTAGATCAACTTCTGGGGACAGGCACGAACAATAGACCCGTGATTCTCGGTGCTTAGAAACCTACTGAAATGCTGAGCAAGAGCAAGTCTGTGAATAATTTTTCTGTATAAATCATAACAGAGCATGTAAAATGACGCAGGTCTGTATCGATACGGGTCAATGTAGGAATCAAAACAATGCGAATAAATGATAGGCTCTGGAAACTACCTTGACGGGGTGAATTTCAAATCTCAAGGCAGACAATAGAGTGCAGAGACGAAATTTCTGGAGGAAGGACAGATCAATGATTATCAAAATGAAAACCACTTTCGATGATGGCGATTTCGGGATCAAAGGAGACGTAGTCATTCCAAAGAGGAGTCGCGAAGCGACCTGTTACCATTTCTGGCTTGAAAATTGACGAAGCAACGATGGCAAAACACTCACCGGGATGAGACGTGAGGGATGACCAGTTTCGTGACTGTGTCTCACTTTTTATGCACTGGACACCTTGGATGGTGGAAAGCCAGTGAAAACAGTTTCATTGTGGCTACTCTCAATCACTCTGGCACGTTGCAAGGCGTCCCACGGCTGTAAACCGAGGCAATCTTTCGAAAAACATGCATCAAAAAACAATTTATTTTTAAGGAAAGAAACTGCTTCAGACACATTTGATTTGAAAGGGCAGCTTAGAAAACGTGTACCGGGAACACAAGAATATCAAAACCTGTGGAATCCTCTCTCCATCACATAGCCCTTAATGCGAACAAAGGCCCGTCGCTCAGCCTTGCTTGGATCTGCATAGCGAGTCTCCAGGCGACTTGTGTTTTCTCCAATAGATCAATTCCTGCAGTGAGTATCAGTCAATTGATCCGAAAACCCAAGGCGCGCCCGATTGCTTTCTGTCAGGAACATGTCAAGAGCACTGAGTTCCCAACAGCAGTCTTCAGCTTCCACCCAGGGTTGGCCTTGGCTGAGCTTTTGCTGCCCTCTCGTGGCAGCACAGAAGAATGCTTCGTGACTCTGCAGGGCTAGGGAACATCCGGCCTGGCTGTTCCTTGTCTACTGACAGACACTGCACCTTCCTGAGGCCTCAAAATGAATCCGTGCCCATTAGAAAACATGGAGAATCCCCACGAAGGGACAAAGAAAGAAAGGAAAGAAAAAGACCCAGCAGCTCACTTTCCCAGAAACTCAAAGTTCTGCTATCCTGAGCAGGGGATAACGAAAGGGCAGGGTGCATGAGCTCCCTCCGAGTCAAGTCACCTTTTCTGCTCTGGCGGTGTTAACCGGGAATTTGGTTTTTACACCTGCATCTATCTTTCTCCAACCATCATCACATGACTTTGGGATACAATATAAAGAAACCACAAACAAACTAACAAACAAAATAAGTAATCAGGAAATAAATCAACAAAAAAACCAGTAAAATTGAAGAAACAACCAAGTCAATAAGTGAGTAAGGAAGGGAATGAATAGATTATTTAATTAATTAATTGATTAAAAAATTAATTAGTGAGTTGATAAAGTTTGTATTTTGACTCTCTTCAGATACTTTGTTTGCTACATCTTTTGGCCCTTATTTTTGGATTTCATTTCCTGGAAATGAATAAATAAATAAAATATACATGAACGAATGGATGAATGAATGAATTAAAAGTTAATAAACAGGTCAAACAGTAAAGGAAAAATCAATGAACAAATTATTTAATTATTTAATGAGTTGATAAGATTTTAATTTGACCCTGTTCGGATATTTGCTTTGGTACAGGTTTTGGCTCCCATTTTAGGATTTCATTTCCTAGAAATGAATAAATAAATAAATAAATAAATAAATAAATAGACAAACAGATAAATGAATGAATTAAAAGTTAATAAACAGGTCAATCAGTAAATGAAAAAATGAATGAACAATTTAATTAATTATTTAGTGAGTTGATAATATTTGCAATTGGACCCTGTTCGGATACTTGCTTTGCGACAGGTTTTGGCTCTCATTTTTGCATTTCATTTCCGGGAAATGAATAAATAAATAAATAAATAAATAAATAAATAAATAAGTAAGTAAATAAATCAATAAGTGAACGAACGGATGAGTGAATGAATGAATAAAAAGTACATAAACAGGTCAACCAGTAAGTAAGAAAATGAATGAACCATTTAATTAATTATTTAATGGGTTGATAATATTTGTAATTTGACCCTGTTCACATACTTGGTTTGCTGTAAGCTTTGGCTCCTTTTTTTTATTTCATTTTCTCTTCTCTTCTTTTTCTTTTTATCTTTTTTTTTTGGCCATGATAAAAAAGAAAAAATCGTACAATGGTCACCCTTTCTATACTATGTAAAATATATCCAAGTATCTTTATCTGAGTCTGAATCTTGGTGAAATTCAATGACTATTTTTACGGTGCAAATACCCAACAGCGGACTGCTCCGTGGCTGCGTATTTCATGTGTCTAATCCATATTGTCGACTTGCCCTTCAGAAAGTTGTACCGCTTCATGTTCTTAAACTGATGCACGAGGACACGTATCCCACCCAGTCAATGGTCCCGCACGCTAGCGCATGTCATTTATCACTATCGTTTCATTCTGGGCAACTTGTCAGGCAGAACGTGACCCTCTCGGTGTGCATTTCTCCCGTTGTCAGTAAGGTTAAGCATTTTTTCCCTGTCTGTCGGCAATTTCGGTTTCTTCGACCCTTGTCTGGACCTGCTCATTTTCTGTGGGAATTTTGAACGTTTAATTTTTGACTTAAATCTTGATATTCACCTCTGCCTGAACTGGGGAAAAAACACCTTTCTCATGCCTCTTTCCAAGATACACCATCATCATATTTTTGTGAGTCTTGACCTGTGTTTCTCATCGTTGGTGTACGGTAGGATTGGGTTGGTTTGGCTTTGGTTTGGGGGGCGGGCGGTGGTCTTGTTGTGTTTTGTTGTGATCTGTCTTGTTTTTTTCTGTCGGGCAGGTCCTTCTGACCATTCCCTAGGCCAAGAAATTGCTACCATTTTTCGTTCAGAGTCCGCAAGCTGATCTTGTCCACAAAGAAATATCATACAGCGGACCGAATGTCTGGGTGGCGGGAGGGTGTGGCCTAAAGAGGCCTGGAGCTGGGCCAAGGGAAGCAGGGCGGGGCCATGGACCGAGCTACTTTCGACTTCTGGGTAGAGAACCCTGGCTCAGTCCGTGCTGCCCTCCCCCCTTCCTCGACTAACGCTTCCTCCCTTTCCCGAGCGGCTTCAAATGCGCTCTCTCCGGAGAACCAGCGGGCCCGCAAACCAGCGGAGACCCTCTCTGGGCACCTTCCCCAGCCCGATCTCCCCGGGACGCCCTGCGCCAAGCGCAACCCACCGGCTCGCCTCTACTGGCTATCCCCGACACTGGACGCCAGGGACCGTGTGGTCCTCAAGCTGACCAGCTCCCGTTCCTGTGTCGGGCACACGGGGGATCGGCAAGAAACGACTCCTCGATCCCGGGCCTCTGTACCTCACGCTGGGGACCCTCGGGCCGGCCGACGCTCTCAGCTGGGCTGTCCTTCGCGGTGCGGGATGTTTAAAGGCGTCCGTGGCCTCTGAGCCTCACGAGCCCGCCGGACCCTGGTTTCGGACTGAGCCCGAGTGTCTCCAGGCGTCTCGCATTGTCCGCTGGGACCCAGATCCGCAGCGAGAATCCCGGTGTCAGTTCACGGTTGACCGAATAAAGGGGTCCCACAAAACTGGTCTCCATGTTGAAGCGCATTGAGCAACGGAGGCCATTTTCCATCACGGGATCCAATCACACACGGCCCCAGGGCCACGTCACACGCCCCCCGGGCGCTCCATGCTCCACGCATCCTCGCGCCTCTCGATGAATCCATAGCCAAGCCAAGCCAAGACCGCGCGGCGTGTCCCTCACATCTTGGCTTGCGCCCCTGCCTCGCACGCATCTACGTGCCACTTCCCTTGCAGGCTAATGGCCCCGACACGCCATTCGCACCAGCGCCTATCGCCACGGATGCCCCTTCGCCCTGCCCGGTCGCCCCCGTGCTCCGACATCTCGGCTCCTGCGACACCGCCTCCCCGCTCCCAGGAGTCAGGTCGGACCCTGGGCCATCCGGCACACGGTGCAGGGGCTCCATCACCGCCATGAGAGCAGGGGCCGCTCACCGATTCCTCCCTGTAGGCTTGCACGGGGTTCCAGCACACTCCGCCACAGCCCAAATAGCTCATCGCACACTTCGGGCGCGACCCAGGTGCCATTTGGACACAGGACCCAGAACTCATAAGCCACAGCGGCACAATTCGAAGCCAGCTCTTTCTGACTGCATGTGGAGCCATTCGTGGTCGAGTATCCGGTTTATAGCACCCCACCCACCTGGGCCCGTGGGTGTGGACAACTGCCAAGTGTTGGAAGCGTCTCCCAGGAACTCGCGACTGCGGATTCTTGGAAATCCTCTGCTTCCCTACTCAAACCTACTCCAACCATGCAGTCTCAATACTTGTCGCCAAATTCTCAGAAGCAAACCCCTTCCAATCTGCAAGAACTACCATTCTCAAAACCAGTCTTGGGAATTCACACCTCCTGAAGTTCCACTGCTTCTATCATAAAGAAGCAGAAAGAAGAAAGAAAAGAGGTTAAGAGAAAGAATGAGAGAGAAAATAAGGAGAAGAAAATGGAGAAGGAGAAGGAAAAGGAGAAGGAGAACAAGAAGTAGGAAAAAAAGAGTAAGATGAAGGAGCAGAAGGAGAAGGAGAAGGAGGAGGAGAAGGAGGAGTAGGAAGAGGAGGAGGAGGAGGAGAACTGGAAACAATGCAACAGCCTGTTCATTGATGGATGGATAGACTCATTTGACTCTATCCACTCAACAGAATACTTTTCAGTTTTTACAAGGAAGAAAATTCTGACACATACCCCAGCACAGATGAACCTTAAAGACATTACAGTGGGTGAAAGGTAGACACAAAAGGACAATATTGTACGATTCCACTAATTTGAGGACTCTAGATGAGTCAAGATAATAGAGACAGGTGCTGGCGAAGAGAATGGGGTGCTAGGGTTCAGTGGGGACAAAGTTTCCATTTAGGAAGATCAGAATGTTCTGAAGATAGATGGTGGTGATGGTTGCATGATCATGTGAACTTTCTTATTGCTACTAAACTCTGCACAACTTAACAATAGTTAAAATAGTAAATTGACGTTATGTATATTTTACCACAATTGGCAAATGTCAGAAACACAGCAGACACTTTATAAAAAGCAAGGATGTGTTCAATTTATTGAAGCAAGGAGACCTTGTAGTTTGGTGACACCATTACCACCATCACCACCCTGTGGTTTGGCGACACGTCACACATTAGCCATTTGCTTTTTGACTCCCACACTCAGTCATGCCACTGTTTCATGTAAAGAGAGATGTGATGGTGGACATGGCATCACCAAATGTTGTAAGTTATAATCCACATTCAGATGTCCTTGGTTAAAAAATCCAATAGCACAGAGGCTAGTAGATGAGGCTGAAAATCTAATAATGCTAGTTTATGTCAAAATGAATGTGGCCTGGGCTTACCTCTATTGTAGGAACATCTGATGACATTTCACTTCTTCACAGAGATGAATTATCAATGAGTAAGGTGAGTCCTGAGAAATCTTACGGCTCTCCTTAACCAGGCCAAAACAATTAACCACAGGAGTTCCCCACAGATACAAAAAGTCAAGAAGAGGATTCCTCAAAGGTAGAAATGCCAGTAACTATCAGGTTGTAACGGGAACGTATAGATCAAAACATCCTCATGTTTCCATGACTAACAGGGCTGGCCAGTTGGACTTTTGAGTAGCAGGCCTGTGACCAGAGATGCCTTAAAGGGCCACAGGCTAGAGGGTAGAATATCCCTTGACGCCTTGACAAGTATTTGAGAAGAGAAATTTCTTTTGAGGTCCTAGACCAAAGAATCGCTGTAATTCGTGAGAGTCTTAAGTAGGAACACTGTAAGAAGGGCTAAAGCCACTGTCAGGAAGGCATTTTCTGATGGGATTCAAGGACAGAACCATGTGGAAAGTGCCCTCCTTCAGTGTCCTTGGACAAGGAGCCTTGGGTCAATATTGACATGGACCCTCATGTGTGGCTTTGTTGTGTTTCAGTTGCTAAGGTCAATTCCATCCTCCTGCACTATGCTATGTTAAATATGGTTGTCACTTAAGTATGCTTACAGGTGTAATTTATACAATTTTAGGGTAAGACTTCCTTCTAGAAACACACAGAAGAAGCTTGAAGCAGGAAGAGAAGTGGGCAGGGAGAGGAAAAAAAGGCAAAAGGTGGATGGTAAATAGAGAGCAAGCAGGAGAGACTTGTCATTTCATTTTTTTTTTACTTCCTTTGATTTTAGCAATTAGGTGGGGTATAATTTTAATAGTAAAATCTACTGAAGTGTGCAGCTCGAGGAATTTTTACAAAGGTTTCCGTGTGACCTCCACTCAGATCAAGAAACAGAATTGTCCTGTCTCCCAAAAACTTCTGTCATGCCTCTTGCTAGTCAATTGCCACGAGTTCCTGACCCCTCACCAAAAACGTGATCTTTTCATTTCTTTTCATCAGAATAAAGGTTTTCAGAGTCAACTGTGTTTAGTAATTTTTTGCCTTTTGATTACAGTTGATATATAATGTTATACTAGCTTCAGGTATACAATATAGTGATGAGACATTTACATAACTTAGGAAGTGATCACCCCAATAAGTCTAGTACCCATCTGACACCATACATAGTTTTTACAGTATTGCTGACTACATTTCTTATGCTGTACTTACATCCCTGTGACTATTTTCTGAAAACCAACTGGACTTGATTCCTACCCCTGTTTCATCCAGTGACCCGCTGCAAAAAGCCTCCCAACTGACAACCATTAAAATGTTCTCTGTGTCTTTGTGTTTTTTTCTGTTTTGTCTATTTTGTCCCTTAGATTCCACATAAGTGAAATCATATGGCACTTGTCATTCTCTGACTTACTCCACAAACACGATACCCTCTATGTCCACCCAGGTCGTTGCAGATGGCTACACTTCATTCCTTTTATGGCCAAGTAACATTCCATTGCATATATGTTCCACCTCTTCTTTATCCATTCATCCACTGATGTATACTCAAGTTGCCTCCACATCTTGGCTATTGTAAATCATGCCGCAATGAACATAAGGATGCACATTTCGCTTCAAAGTGGTGTTTTGGGTTTCTTGAGACTATTTCCCCAAAATGGAATTACTGGGTCTTTCTTGGACATTTGGTATAGCCTCTGCTTTAAAGTCTATTTGCTTGGTAGTCCAGATTTTTGTTCGAATCCATGTTCAGGAAATGGCTCTTTCCATCCCTACCCCTTTACTTTCAGTCTGTGTGTTTCTTTTGACCTAAAGTGAGTCTTTTCTAGGCAGCATGTGTAAAAGGGTCTTGTTTTCTTATCCATTCAGCCACCTTATATTGTGTGATTGCAGGATTTAATCCATTTACATTAAAGTAATTTTTTCTTTAAAAAAAGTCCCTTTAGTATTCTTTATTCTTTCTTAATTTTTTTCTTTATTGTAATACCGGTTCAGTGCTGATGAACAACTTCAGCTTTTGAGTGTGTGTCTCTGGGAAAGTCTTTATCTTTTCTGGGTAATCTTGGTTGGAGTTTCTTGGTTTTCGTCACTTTGACTATTTTGTGCCCATCCCTCTTTCCTGCAAAGTTTCTGTTGGAAATTTAGCTGTTTTATTGGAGCTCCTTTATAGGCACCTAACTGCTTTTCTCCTGTTACTCTTAAGATTCTCTCCTTGTGTTCAAGCTTTTGCATTTTAATTAAGATGTGTCATGGTGTGGGTCTCTTTGGAATAATCTTGTTTGTCAGCTTGCAATTATGGTGATTCTTTTGCCTAGTTAGGGAAGTTTTCAATCATTATTTCATCAAATAGATTTTGAGTTCCCTGCTCTCTTTCCTCATCTGGTTCCTATGATGTGATGTCGTTATGCCTGTTTTTGTCCTGGAGGACCCTTAACCCATCCTTATTTAGGGAGAATTCTTTTTTTTTTTTCATTGCTCTTCTGCTTGGATGTTTTCTGCTACCTCATCTTCGAAATTGCAGATTCAGTCCTCTACTTCATCTAATCCGCTGTCAATTCCCTGTAAGGTGTTCTTCATTTTAGTTATAGTATTCTTCATTTCTGACTGGTTCTTCCTTATGTTTTGTATCTCCATTTTTATGTTTCTTATCTCTTTGTCATTGTTCACACTGATATTATGGAGAAGCCTTATAAGCAGTGTTTTGAATTCTGCATCTGGCAGTTTCCTTGCCTTTATTGTGTTTAGTTCTTCTTCTGGAGCTTTGTTCTGTCTTTTATTTTGAAACATGTTTCTCTATCTCCTCATTTTGTCTGCCTCCTCCTCTTTGTTTCTATGTATTAAGTAGGGCTTCTCTGTCTCCCAGTCTCAGTAGAGTTGCCATATGTAGTGTGTGTCCTGTGGATCCTAATGTAGTCATCACCCTGGTCTCTTGAACTGGATGCTCCAGGTGTGTCTGTTAAATAGGTATTATGTGCCCACCTGTTGTAGTTGAGCGTTGGTTGTAGTTTGGTCATCAGTGGGGGAGATTGATCCTCAAGCTGATCAGCAGTGAAGGAGATGCTTGTGCAGGCGCTGACCCTACAGAGCAGGATGGTCTTCAGAGGGTTTTGTTGCCTTCTTAGTCTACTCATTGGTCTGTCATCTCTAGAGTTAGCAGGATGATTCTGGAGCTTTGTCCTAACTCCAAAACAAAGGGTCAAGGCCCTCGGGTGTTCTGGGAGGGTCCCCACTTCAGGCCAAGTCTAGCAGCAGCTTCGGCCATCTGAAATGAGACATTAAGCAATCCGCAGATGGCTGTTATCCATGCTGAAACTGGAGGTGCCTCAAGAGGCCAAGACTCAAGCCAAAGTTGGTTGCTACAAATGCAGAACTTAGAGCTGCTTGGCAAGATGTCTGGAGCTCACTGAGGCCAGATGCTGTTTGTTTGGGGTGTGCAAAGCTTTGAGAGATTTCAGGATGGTCCACAGCATGAGCCAAGACAGACTGATTGTATGGAGAAGCGACTGGAAGCAGCTTGGGTGCACCTGCATGTTGAGAAAGGGGGGGTCCAAGGGACTCCCGAGAGTGGGGTGACCGGTGTTAGTTATATTGACAGAGACTCAGCTATAGCAGCTCCCTGAGATGTCTCTTCTGATTTCTAATCACCACAAAGGGGCGTTGGCCACCCTGTTTGGGTCTCCATCCCTCCTACCTGTCTTGAGGTGGCCTCTTCTGTGTGACCCCAGTCAGAAGACTTCTGTTCACCTGGAATTCAGGCAACTCCCAGTGATGGTCATTCGATAGTTGACTTGTTCTTTTGAGGTGATCCAGGGATGAGGCGAGCATAACATGTAACTGCTTTTCCATCTTGACCAGAAAAATCTCATCTGTCTTGTTAAATGTATCATCACTGTGTTCATTTTTATTATTGTATCACATTTCATTTGTGGACATCCCCGGTTTGTATATCTATTCTTCTGTTAGTGAACATTTGGCATGTGTCCAGTTTGGGGCTACAACAGGGTGGAATTTATCGACATTCAAAAATAAAGCACAAGTTTTCTCTGTAATTAGATGTTCTTGCCCAAGCGGCAAAAGCAAATTAGTGCTTCATAGATTATGTAACCATCACCATTAATTCCACAATAGTTTAATCAGAAAGAGAGAAAGAGAGAGAGAGAGAGAGAGAGAGAGAGAAAAGGAAGGAAGGAAGGAAGGAAGGAAGGAAGGAAGGAAGGAAAGAAGGAAGGGAAAGGAAAGGAAAGGAAAGGAAAGGAAAGGAAAGAAAGAAAGAAAGAAAGAAAGAAAGAAAGAAAGAAAGAAAGAAAGCAAGCAATGATATACCTATCAGCAGTCAATCCCCAGTCTCTCCTGGCCCCAGTTCTGGGCAACCTCCAATATGTCTCCACAGATTTGACTATTGTGGATATTTCATACAAATAGAAACATACAATTTGTGGCCCTTGATTCTGGCTCTTAACTGAGCACAATGTTTTTCATGTTTACTCATACATGTATCAGTACTTCATTCCTTTTCATGACCCAGTAATATTGCACCATATAGGTATAGCACCGTTTGTTTATGCACTTAGCAAGTGATGGGCAATTAAAATGTTTTCACTTCATGTTCACAGCAGCATCATTCGTGCATAAGTCTCTGTGTGGAGGTATATTTTCATTTCTCTTGGGTATGTATCCAGGAGTGGAATGCTGGGTCACAAGGTAACTCAATCTGTAACATTTTGAGCCCCAGCTAATGTTTTCCAAAGTGGTGGCTTCAAATCACAGCAGAGCACTACCCAACCACCTCCTCAAACAACACACCCAAGGGGCAAACTTTGCGGGCAGCAGAGCCCTTCTAAAACAAATCCTGCTCTGTAGGGTCAGTCGCTGCTCAGCAACTCCTCCACTGCAGTCACAGCCAATCAGCCTGAGGGTCAATCCCTTCCAGTGATGTGCAAACAGCAACCATGGCTCAACTGCAACAGGAGGGCACACACAACCCAGGCAAAAGACATACCTAGAGCACCTGGCTCAGGTAAGCAGGGAGATGGTGCTACTGGGACCCACTGGTCATATACTACATAAGGTCACTAAAATAAGACTGACAGACAGAACAGTTCTACCTAATACACAGAAACAAACACGGGGAGGTAGCCCAAATGGAAAGACAGTAAAACATGTCCCAAATGGAAGAACAGAGCAAAGCTCCAGAAACAGAACTAAACACAGTGGAAGCAAGCAATCTGCCAGATGCAGAGTTCAAAACACTGCTTATAAGGATGCTCAATGACCTCAGTGAGAACAACTACAAAGAGATAGGAAACATAAAATGGAGATTAAAAAAAAAACACATAAAAAAGAACCAGTCAGAAATGAAAAATACTGTAACTGAAATGAAGAATACCTTAGAGGGAATTCACAGTAGATTATACGAAGCAGAGGATCGAATCGGCAATTTGGAAGATGAGGTAGCAAAAAACACCCAAGCTAAACATCACAAAGAAAAAAGAATCCAACAACAACAAAAAAAATGAGGATAGTTTAAGGGACCTGTGGGACAACATTAGGTGTAACAATGTGCACATCATAGGCACCGGGAGGAGCAGGGAGATCAAGGAATTCAAAAACTATTTGATGAAACAATGATGGAAAACTTCCCTGGCCTGGCAAAAGAATCACCAAGAGGTGCACAGTGACAAACAGGATAAACCTAAAGAGGCCCACATCATGACACATCTTAATTAAAATGCCAAAGGCTAAAGACAACGAGATAATCTTAAGATGAGCAGCAGAAAAACAGTTATTTCCCTACAAGAGAGCTCCCATAGTAGGCTACTTTTCCAAAAGAAACTTGGTAGGCCAGAAGACATTGGCAAGAAATAATCAACATGATGAAAAGAGAGTACCTACAACCAAGATTATTCTGTCCAGCAAAGCTATCATTTAGAATCGAGGGGCAGAGAAGAGCTTCCCAGACAAGAAAAAGCAAAAGGCGTTCATCAACTCGAAACCAAGAGCAACTTTTTTAAGAAGAAAAGAAATATATATATATATATATATATATATATATATATATATATATATATATATATAAATAATAAAATGGCAATTTATGCTTATCTGTTAAGAATTACTTGACAGGTACATGGGTTAAATGCTGCAATCAAAAGACATAAGATGGCTGAATAGATAAGAAAAGAAGACCTTTACATGTGCTGCCCTCACACACCCTTAGAAAAGACTCACTTTACATCAAAAGAAACACACGGACTGAAAATACAGAGATGGACAAGTAGTTTTCATGTATATGAAAAGAAAATAAAAAAGAGCTGGGTTAGTGGCATTTCTACTTGACAAAATTGATTTAAAACCAAGACTGTAACAGGAGACAAAAAAGGAACCATAAACGCACTACTGGCTATTTACCCAAAGAAACCCAATCCACTACTTTGAAGAGATGTGTGCATCCACATAGTCATTGCAGCATTATTTCCAGTGCTCAAGATATGGAGGTAGCCAGGATGAAGAAATAAAGGGTCAATCATGAAGGAACGAAGAGGTGGCACATATATACAATGAAATATTACTCAGCTAGAAAATGGAATGAAATCTTGCCACCTGCTACAACATGGGTGGACCTGAAGCGTATCGTGCTGAGTGGGGTAAGTAAGAGAAAGACAAATGCCATATGATTTCGCTTACATGTGACATCTAAAGGACAAAACAGAAACAAACTCATATATACAGAAAACATTTTGATGGTTAAGAGATGTGAGGGGGTTTGGGGATGGGGGAAAATGGGACAGGGTTAAGAAGTACAAACTGGTAGCTTCACACCATATGTATCAGATGGGTACTAAATTTATACGGTGATAAATCTAGTGTAAGCTTTATAAATGTCCAATTTCATTGTTCACCTGAGATATTTTATGCCAAGCGTATCTTTAAAAATATAAAATTTAAAAAAGAAATATGAAAAGGAAAAATAACATCTAAGTGTTATTACAAAAAGAGTAAAAAACCTTTCAATTTAAACTTAGAATTACTCCAAGTCTCAGCAATCCCACATTTAGACATACACCCAAAAGAAGAGAAAGCAAGGACTGAAACAATTATTTGCATTGTAGTGTACATAACAGCATGTTCACAACAGCCAAGAGATGGACACAATAGAAATGTCCATCATGGATGGATGGGTAGACAAAATGTGGCATATACACACAAGTAAAGATTAACTTGTTTGTGCAAGTAACATGTCAAAGTAACTGAGATCTGAACAGCAGTGTTTAACTTCAAACCAAAGACTATTTGTGGTTGGTGTGCATCTGCTCCATTCCAGGGCAAGCACTGAAGAATAATTCATGAATATGGAGTAAGACCTCAAATTCACGTGTGTTCCTTAAATTTTCGTAGATATTATATCACCCTGAAACTTAAAAATTAATCTGTGCCCATAATAGAAAATTGACAATCCCCAGAAAGTTACAAGGAAAGAAAAGTATATCCATTAGCTTACTTTACCAGAGAGTCAGGATTGTGAGATCCTGAGCAAGGG
Source organism: Cynopterus sphinx (assembly GCA_030015415.1). Classification (NCBI taxonomy): domain Eukaryota; kingdom Metazoa; phylum Chordata; class Mammalia; order Chiroptera; family Pteropodidae; genus Cynopterus; species Cynopterus sphinx. The sequence goes on from JAKZJJ010000093.1 coordinate 46,168, forward strand.
ATGTAGAAAGGGCAGGGTGCATGGGATACTTCTGACTAAAGTCAACAATCTCATTTTGGGCTGCTAACCTTGAAATTGGTTTTCATGCTTGAAACTAGCTTACTTGAACTAGTATGAAGTTTCTTTTCGTAAACAAACAAACAAATAAAATACTAGTACTATGACCATGTTTAGATAGGTGGGAAGCTTCAAGTTTTGGCTCTCATGTTTTATTTCATTTTCTTCTTTGTTATCTCTTTCTACTTATTTTTTTGTTATTTCTTCAGCTTTAATAAGAATATTTTAATGAACACCTTTGTTAATATGTAATATATCTATATATCTGTATATCTCTCTATCCAAGTGAAATTAGATAAATATTTCTACTGGGCAAATATCTCACAGGTCACTCCCTAAGGGCTCCATAATTTCTATATCTAATAAATATTGTCCACCTGTCCTTTCAAAGGTGTACCACTTCACGTTTTTAAAACAAAGTATGAAGACACATTCCCCATTCAGTATGCAACCCTACACAATAGTAGGTGTCAGATCTCAGTTTGTTTTTACTTTGAGCAACATGGAGGGTACGAAGTGGTAGGGAATGTCTGAGTTTGTTTTCCTTGATTTTCAGTAAGGTCCAACATCTTCCTGTCCGTGAGTAAATTGTTACTTTCTACCACCCCATTGAAATCCAAAAGTACTACTGAAATCTTAAACATTTCATTTTCAAGTTTTGATGATGAGCTCTGCCAAATTTGGTTAAAGGAGACCTTGCTCATGTAGTTGCCAATATATATCTTAATAGTAATTTCATGATTCTATACATATGTTTCTAATCTTTTGGGTTTGCTTTCAATTCGTTTGGGTGGCAATACTTTTATTTCATTAATATTTGTTCTCATTTCTTTTTCCTGTGCAACTTATTGTAACGATAACCTAGGCCACAAAATAGCTAAAATTTACCCTTCATGGTCTGGAGGCTGATCATGTCCAAAAAGAAATATCACACAGCCGACCAAATGTATAGGCAGCAGAAAGGTGTGGCCTAAAGAGGCCTGGAGTGGGACAAGTAGAAGAAGGGGTGGGGCCATGGACACAGATGCTTCCAGTCATATGAGACATTCACATGCCTGGTTGCCCTGACCCTGTCCCAGACTACTGTTTCCCGCTTTCCCAAGGTGCTTGACACACCCTCTCCCCGGGTACCCCATAGACCCGGAAAAGTAGTGGGGACCCTCTCTGGGCACCTTCCCCTGCCAGATCACTTCGGGATGACCAGAGCCAAACTGAACCCACAGGCTCGCCTCAACTGGCTGCCCCCGTCACCGGACGCCAGGGACCGTGTGGTCCTCACGCTGACCTGTTCTCGTTCCTGGGGCGGCCACACGGGGGCTCGGTCACTAAGACTCCTCGATCCTGGGATTCTCGACCTCACGCTTGGGACCCTCTGGCCCGGCCGACGCTCTCAGCCGGGTTGTCCCTCGAGGCGCGGGACGTTTAAAGGCATCCGCGGCCTCTGAGCCTCAAGAGCCCGCCGCACCCTGGCTTGGGACCAAGCCCGAGTGTCTCCAGGCTTCTCCCACTGTCCGCTGGGACCCAGATCCGCAGCGAGAAGCCCGGCGTCAGCTCACGGCTGACCGAATAAAGGAGTCCCACGAAGCTGGTTTCCATGGGGACGCGCATAGACCAGCATGAGGCCATTTTCCGTCACGGGATCCAATCATACACGACCCAGACGGCCACCTCACACGCCCCCCGCCCTGGCGATCTCCGTGCTCCACGCATCTTCGCGCCTCTCGCCGAATACACAGCCAAGCCAAGCCCGCGCGGCGCATCCCTCAGAATTTGGCTCGCGCACCGGTCTCGCACGCATCTACATGCCACCTCCCTTGCAGGCCCAAGGCCGCGACACGCCGTCCGCACTGGCGCTGCTCATCACTGACGCCCCGTAGCCCTGAACCGGTCGCCCCCGCGCTCTTACATCTCGGCTCCTGCGACACCGCCTCCCCGCTCCCAGGAGTGAGGCCGGACTCTGCGCCAACAGGCACCCGGTGCAGGGTCTCTATCACCGCCATAAGAATACGGGCCGCTGACCGATTCCTCCCCGTAGGCTGGAACGGGGTCCCAGCACACTCCGCCACAGCCCCAAGATTTATCACACACTTCGCTAGCGACCCAGGTGCCATTGGGCCACAGGACTCAGAACTCATAAGCCACAGCGGCGCAATTGGACGGAGCACTTTCCGACTCCATGTGGAGCCATTCTTGGCCGAGTGAACGGTCCACAGCACCCCTCACACCTGGGCTGGTTGGCAGGCACGGCTGCCACGTCTTGCAAGCACCTCACAAGGACTCGGGACCACGGATTCCGACAAATCCTGTGCTCCCCTGCTCACAACTACATGTAGCATGCAAGCTAACTGCTACTTGCCGGACCCAGAGAACCAAACGCGTTCCAATCAGCAGGAATGAACCGTCCATATTACCATTCTTGCGATTTCTCACTTTGTGAAGTTCAGTTTTTTCTTTTCAAGAACAAGAAGAAAAAAAAGGGAAAGAGAAGGAAAAAAAGAAAGAAGAGAAGGAGAAGCAGGAGAAGAAGAAGCAAGAGGAGGAGGAGGAAGAAAAAGGAGGAGTAGCAGGAGGAGGACGAGGAGGAGAATGGAAATGAAGAGGAGCTGAAAGTTCTAAAGTACAGAAGGCAACAAATTAGAAGGGTGGTTTAGGCCCTAGATAGGCTTCAGGGAACAGGCCCGAACAAAAGTCCCGTAATTCTCTGTGTTTAGAAACCCACTGAAATGCTTAGCAATAGCAAGTCTGTGAATACATTTTGTATAAATCATAACAGAGCATGAAAAATGACGCAGGTCTGTATCGATATGGGTCAATGTGGGAATCAAAACAATGCGAATAAAGGTTAGGCATGAAAACTACCTCGACTGGGAGAATTTCAAATCTCATGGCACACAATAGTGTCCAGAGAAGAAATTTCTGGAGGAAGGAGAGATCAATGATTGTAAAAATGAAAACCATTTTTGATGATGGCGATTTCGGCATCAAAGGAGACATAGTCATTCTACAGATGAATCATTGAAGCGACCTGTCAACATTTCTGGCTTGAAAATTGACGAAGCAACGATGGCAAAACACTCACCAGGATGAGATGTGAGGGATGACCATTTTCGTGACTCTGTCTCACTTTTTATGCACTGGACACTTTGGATCGTGGAAAGCCAGTAAAACAGCCTCACTGTGGCCACTGGCAATCAGTCAGGCACGTTGCAAGGCGTCCCACGGCTGGAAACTAAGGCAATCTTTAAAAAACAATGCATCAAAAAACATTTTATTTTTTAAGGAAAGAAACTGCTTCAGAGACATTTGATTTGAAAGGGCAGCTTAGAAAACCTGTACCGGGGACACAAGAATATCAAAACGTGTGGATTCCTCTCTCCATCACATAGCCCTGAATGCGAAGACAAAGGCCCGTCGGTCAGCCTTGCTTGGATCTGCATAGCGAGTCTCCAGGCGAACTGTGTTTTCTCCAATAGATCAATTCCTGCAGTGAGTATCAGTCAATTTATCCGAAAACCCAAGCAGTGCCCATTGCTTTCTGCCAGGAACATGTCAAGAGCACTGAGTTCCCAACAGCAGTCTTCAGCTCCCACCCAGGGATGGCCTGGGCTGAGCTTTTGCTGCCCTCTCGTGGCAGAACAAAAGAATGCTTCGTGACTCTGCAGGGCTAGGGAACATCTGGCCTGGCTGTTCCTTGTCTACTGACAGACACTACACCTTCCTCAGACCTCAAAATAAATCCGCGCCCATTAGAAAACATGGAGAATCCCCACGAAGGGAAAAAGAAAGAAAGAAAGAAAAAGACCCAGCAGCTCACTTTCCCAGAAACTCAAAGTTATGCTATCCTGAGCAGGGGATAACGAAAGGGCAGGGTGCATGAGTTCCCTCCCAGTCAAGTCACCCTTTCTGCTCTGGTGGTGTTTACCGGGAATTTGGTTTTCAAACCTGACTCTAGCTTTCTCCAACCATCATCACATGACGTTGGGATACAAACAAAAGAAATCACAAACTAACTAACAGACAACATAAGTAATTAGGAAATAAATCAACAAACAAACAAGTAAAATGTTAAGAAACAACCAAGACAATAAGTAAGGAAGGGAATGAATAGATTGATTAATTAATTAATTGATTAATTAATTAATTAGTGAGTTGATAAAGTTTGTATTTTGACTTTGTTCGGATACTTGATTTGCTACAGGTTTTGGCTCTCATTTTTAGATTTCATTTGCTAGAAATGAATAAATAAATAAATAAATAAGTAAGTAAATAAATAAATAAACGAACGTGAGTGAATGAATGAATAAAAAGTACATAAACAGGTCAATCAGTAAGTAAGGAAATGAATGAACCAATTAATTAATTATTTAGTGAGTTGTTAATATTTGTAATTTAACCCTGTTCACATACTTGGTTTGATGTAAGCTTGGCTTCTCTTTTTAATTTTCATTTTCTCTTCTCTTCTTTTTTTTTATCTTTTTTCTTTGGCCATGATAAAAAAGAAAAAATCGTGCTATGGTCACCCTTTCTATACTATGTAAAATATATCCAAGTACCTTTATCTGAGTCTGAATCTTGTTGAAATTCGATGACTATTTTTACCGTGCAAATCCCAAACAGGGGACTGCTCCGTGGCTGCGTGTTTCATGTATCTAATTCGTATTGTTGACTTGCCCTTCAGAAAGTTGTACCGCTTCATGTTCTTAAAGTGATGCACGAGGACACGTGTCCCACCCAGGCAATGGTCCCACACACTAGCGCATGTCTTGGATCACTATCTTTTCATTCTGGGCAACTTCTCAGGTAGAACGTGACTCTTTTGGTGTGCATTTCTCTGCTTGTCAGTAAGGTTCAGCATCTTTTCCCTGTCTGTCGGCAATTTCGGTTTCTTCGGACCCTTGTCTGGACCTGCTCATTTTCTGTGGGGATTTTTACCGTTAGATTTTGATTTAATTCTTGATGTTCACCTCGGCCTGAACTGGGGAAAGGACACCTTTCTCATGTCTGTTTCCAATATACAGCTTCATGATATTTTTGTGAGTCTTGACCTATGTTTCTCATCGTTGGTGTACAGTAATATTGGGTTGGTTTTGCTTTGGTTTGGGGGGCGATGGTCTTGTTGTGTTTTATTGTAATTTGTCTTGTTTGTTTCTGCCGGCAGATCTTTCTGAATGTTCCCTAGGCCAAGAAATTGCTACCATTTTCCCTCCAGGGTCCGTAAGCTGATCCTGTCCAGAAAGAAATATGATAGAGCGGACCAAATGTCTGGGCGGCGGGAGGGTGTGGCCTATAGAGGCCTGGAATTGGGCCAAGGGGAAGCAGGGGCGGGGCCATGGCCCGAGCTACTTCCGACTTTTGACAGAGAAGCCTGGCTCAGGCCGGTTGCGCTCGCACCTTTTCCGACTAACGCTTCCTCCCTTTCCAGAGGGGCTTCTCACGCCCACTCCCCGGAGAACCCGCGGGACTGGACACCAGCGGGAACCCTATCTGGGCACCATCTACAGCCCGATCTCCCCGGGACGGCCAGCGCCAAGCGGAACCCACCGGCTCGCCTCAACTGGCTGCTCCCGACACCGGACGCCAGGGACCGTGTGGTCCTCAGGCTGACATGCTCCCGTTCCTGGGACTTGAACACGGGGGCTCGGCTAGAAACGAATCCTCGATCCCGGGCCTCTCGAGCTCATGCTGGAGACCCTCGGGCCCGGGCGATGCTCTCAGCTGGGCTGTCCCCCGCGGCGCGGGACTTTTAAAGGCATCCGCGGCCTCTGAGCCTCACGAGCCCGCCGCACCCTGGCTTCGGACCGAGCCCGAGTCTCTCCATGCGTCTCCAACTGTCCGCTGGGACCCAGATCCACAGCGAGAAACCCGGCGTCAGCTCACGGCTGACCGAAAATAGGTGTCCCACCAAGCTGTTCTTTATGGTGACATACATAGATCAGCAGGAAGCCATTTTTCCTCAAAAGATCCAATCACTCACGACCCCGACAATGCGTCACACGCCCCCTGCCATGCGCGCTCTGTGCTCTAAGCATCCTCGTGCCTATCGCCGAATCCACAGCCAAGACAAACCCGCGCGGCGCATCCCTCACAGGTGTGCTCGCGCCCCGATCTCGCACGCATCAACGTGCCACCTCTCGTGCAGGCCCACGGCCCCGACACGCCGTCCACACGGGCGCTGCTCGTCACTGACGCCCCGTCGCCCTGCCCGGTCGCCCCCGCGTTCCGACATCTCGGATCCTGCGACACTGCCTCCCCGCTCCCAGGAGTCAGGCCGAAACTTGGGTCAACCGGCAGCCGGTGCAGGGGAGGGGCCGCTGACCGATTCCTCCCCGTAGGCTGCCACCGGGCCTAGCACACTCTGCCACATCCCTAGGAGCTAATCGCACACTTCACGAGGGAGCCAGGTGCCATTTGGCCACAGGATTCAGAACTCACAAGCCACAGCGGCACAATTGGAAAACAGCACTTTCCGACTCCATGTGGAGCCATTCTTGACCGAGTGCCCGGTCCACAGCACCCCTCACACCAGGGCCGGATAGCAGACACGGCTGCTACGGGTTGCAAGCACCTCACACGGACCCGGGACCAAGGATTTTGACAAGTGCTATGCTCGTCTGCTCACAAATACACGTAGCATGCAAGCTAGCTGCTACTTGCCAGAAGCAGAGAACCAAACGCATTCGGATGAGCAAGAATGAACCGTCCATATTACCATTCTTGCAATTTCTCACATTATGAAGTTCAATTGTTTCTTTTCAAGAGCAAGAAGAAAAAAGGGGGAAAGAGATGAAAAAAAGAAAGAAGAGAAGGAGAAGCAGGAGAAGCAGGAGAAGGAGAAGGAGGAGGAGGAGGAGTAGAAAAATGAGGAGCAAGCGAAAGAGAAGGAGGAGTAGGAGAAGGAGGAGGAGGAGGAGGAGGAGGAGGAGGAGAAGGAGGAGGAGGAGGAGGAGGAGGAGGTGAATGGAAATGAAGAGGAGCTGAAATTTCTAACAAGTCCAGAAGGAAACAATTTAGAAGTGTGTGTGAGGCCCTAGATAGGCTTCAGGGGAGAGGCCCGAACAAACGACCCATGATTCTCGGTGTTTACAAACCCACTGAAATGCTGAGCAATAGCAAGTCTGTGAATACTTTTTCTGTACAAATCATAATGGAGCATGTAAAATGACGCAGGTCTGTATCGATACGGGTCAATGTTGGAATCAAAACACTGCGAATAAAGGATAGACACCGGAAACTACCTTGACGGGAAGATTTTGAAATCTGAAGGCAGACAATAGAGTCCAGAGAAGAAATTTCTGGAGGAAGGACAGATCAATGATTGTAAAAATGAAAACCACTTTCGAGGATGCCGATTTGGGATCCAAGGACACATAGTCATTCCACAGAGGAATCCTGGAAGCGACCTGTTACCATTTCTGGCTTGAAAATTTACGGAGCAACGATGGCAAAACACTCACCGGGATGAGACGTGAGGGATGACCAGTTTCGTGACTGTGTCTCACTTTTCATGCACTGGACACTTTGGATTGTAAAAAGCCAGTGAAAACAGCCTCAGTGTGGCCACTCGTAATCAGTCAGGCATGTTGCAAAGCGACCCACGGCTGGAAACTGAGGCAATCTTTGGAAAACCATGCATCAAAAGAAAAATTTATATTTTAAGGAAAAAAACTGCTTCAGAGACATTTGATTTGAAAGGGTAGCTTAGAAATCCTGTACCGGGGACACAAGAATATCAAAACGTGTGGATTCCTCTCTCCATCACATAGCCCCGAATGCGAAGACAAAGGCCCGTCGGTCAGCCTTGCTTGGATCTGCATAGCGAGTCTCCAGGCTACTTGTGTTTTCTCCAATAGATCAATTCCTGCAGTGAGTATCAGTCAATTGATCCGAAAACCCAAGCCGCGCCGAATTGCTTTCTGTCAGGAACATGTGAAGAGCACTGAGCTCCCAACAGCAGTGTTCAGCTCCCACCCAGGTTTGCCCTTGGCTGAGCTTTTGCTGCCCTCTCGTGGCAGAACAGAAGAATTCTTCGTGACTCTGCAGGGCTAGGGAACATCCGGCCTGGCTGTTCCTTGTCTACTGACAGACACTGCACCTTCCTGAGGCCTTAAAATGACTCCGTGCCCATTAGAGAACATGGAGAATCCCCACGAAGAAACAAAGAAAGAAAGAAAAGAAAAAGAACCAGCAGCTCACTTTCCCAGAAACTCAAAGTTCTGCCATCCTGAGCAGGGGATAACGAAAGGGCAGGGTGCATGAGTTCCCTCCCAGTCAAGTCACCCTTTCTGCTCTGGTGGTGTTTACCGGGAATTTGGATTTCACACCTGAATCTAGCTTTCTCCAACCATCATCACGTGACTTTGGGATACAAACAAAAGATATCACAAAGAAACTAACAAACAAAATAAATAATCAGGAAATAAATCAATAAACAAGTAAAATGTTAAGAAACAACCAAGTCAATAAGTGATAAAAAAGGAAATGAATAGATTATTTGATTAATTAATTAATTAGTGAGTTGATAATGTTTGTAATTTGACCCTTTCAGATACTTGGTTTGCTGCCGGTTTTGGCTCTTATTTTTGGATTTCATTTTCTGGAAATGAAGAAATAAATAAATAAATAAATAAATAAATAAATAAATAAATAAATAAATAAATAACTGAACAAACAGATGAATACATGAATAAACAGTAAATAAACAGGTCAATCAGTAAGCAAGGAAATGAATGAACAAATTAATTAATTATTTAGTGAGTTGATAATATTTGTAATTGGACCCTGTTCGGATATTTGGTTTGCTACAGGTTTTGGCTCTTTTTTCTGTATTTCATTTCCTGGAAATGAATAAATAAATACAGAAATAAATGAACGAACGGATGAGTGAATGAATGAATAAAAAGTAAATAAACGGGTCAATCAGTAAGTAAGGAAATGAGTGAACCAATTAATTAATTATTTAGTGAGTTAGATAATGTTTGTAATTTGACCCTGTTCAAATACTTGGTTTGCTGTAACCTTTCACTCTTATGTTGCTTTTCATTTTGTCTTCTCTTATTTTTCTTTCTATCTTTTTTCTTTGGCCATGATGAAAAAGAAAAAATCGTACAATGGTCACCCTTTCTATACTATGTAAAATATATCCAAGTATCTTTATCTGAGTCTGAATCTTGGTGAAATTCGATGACTCTTTTTCAAGTGCAAATCCCCAACAGGGGACTGCTCCGTGGCTGCGTGTTTCATGTATCTAATCCGTATTGTCGACTTGCCCTTCAGAAACTGGTACCGCTTCATGTTCTGAAAGTGATGCCCGAGGACACGTGTCCCACCCAGTCAATGGTCCCGCACACTAGCGCATGTCATGGATCACTATCTTTTCACTCTGGGCAACTTCTCAGGTAGAACGTGACCCTTTTGGTGTGCATTTCTTTGCTGTCAGTAAGGTCCAGCATTATTCCCTGTCTGTCGGCAATTTCGGTTTCTTCGGACCCTTGTCTGGACCTGCTCATTTTCTGTGGGAATGTTGACCGTTTCATTTTTGATTTAAATCTTGATGTTCACCTCTGTCTGAACTGGGGAAAGGACACCTTTCTCATGTCTCTTTCCAGGATACAGCTTCATGATATTATTGTGAGTCTTTACCTATTTTTCTCATCGTTGGTGTACGGTAGGATGGGGTTAGTTTGGCTTTGGTTTGAGGGGCGGTGGTCTTGATGTGTTTTGTTGTGGTTTGCCTTGTTTGTTTCTGCCGGCCAGGTCTTTCTGACCGTTCCCTAGGCCAATGAATTGCTATCATTTTCCCTTCAGGGTCCGCAAGCTGATCCTGTCCACAAAGAAATATCATACAGGAGACCGAATGTCTGGGCGGCGGGAGGGTGTGGCCTAACGAGGCCTAAAGCTGGGATAAGCAAAAGCAGGGGCGGGGCCAAGGCCCGAGATACTTCCTACTTCCGCGCAGAGAACCCTGGACCATGCCGGGTTACTCTGGCCCCTTCCCTGACTAACGCTTCCTCCTTGTCCCGAGAGGTTTCACACGCCCTCTCCCCGGACACCCGCGGGCCCGGCAAACCAGCGGGGACCGTCTCTGGGCACCTTCCCCAACACGATCTCCCCGAGACGGCCAGCGCCAAGGGGAACCCACCGGCTCGCCTCAAATGGCTGCCCCCGACACCGGACGCCAGGGACCGTGTGGTCCTCATGCTGACCTGCTCCCGTTCCTGGGGCGAGAACACGGGGGCTCGGCAAGAAACGACTTCTCGATCCCGGGCCTCTCGACCTCACCCTGTGGACCCTCGGGCCCGGCAGACGCTCTCAGCCGGGCTGTCCTCCGCGGCGCGGAACTTTTAAAGGAGTCCGCGGCCTCTGAGCCCCACGAGCCCGCCACACCCTGGCTTCGGATCGAGCCCTAGTGTCTCTAGGCGTGTCCCACTGTCCGCTGGGACCCAGATCCGCAGCGAGAAGCCCGGCGTCAGCTCACGGCTGACCGAATAAAGGGGTCCCACCAAGCTGGTCTCCATGGTGACGCGCATAGAGCAGCAGGAGGCCATTTTCCGTCACGGTATCCAATCACACACGACTCCGACGGCCACGTCACCCCCCCCACGCCCCGCGCGCTCCGTGCTCCACACATCCTCGTGCCTCTCGCCGAATCCACAGCCAAGCGAAGCCCGCGCAGCGCGTCCCTCACAGCTTGGCTCGGGCCCCCGCCTCGCACGCGCCTACGTGCCACCTTCCTTGCAGGCCCACAACCCCGACACGCCGTCCACACCGGCGCTGCTCGACACTGACGCCCCGTCGCCCTGCCCGGGCGCCCATGCGCTCCGACATCTCGGCTCCTGCGACACCGCCTCCCCGCTCCCAGGAGACATGCCGGACCGTAAGCCAAGCGGCACCCGGTGCAGGGTCTCCATCACTGCCATGAGAGCAGGGGCCGCTGAACGATTCCTCCCCGTAGGCTGGAACGGGGTCACAGCACACTCCACCACAGCCCCAAGAGCTCATCGCACCCTTCGCGAGCGACCCTGGTGCCATTTGGCCACAGGACTCAGAACACATAACCCACAGCGGCACAATTGGAAGCCTGCACTTTCCGACTTCATGTGGAGCCATTTTTGGCAGAGTGAGCGGTCCACAGCACCCCTCACACCTGGGCCGGTTCGCAGGCACGGATGCTACATGTTGCAAGCACCTCACACGGACCCGGGACCACGGATTCCGACAAGTCCTGTGCTTGTCTGCTCACAACAACACGCAGAATGGAAGCTAACTGCTACTTGCCGGAACCAGAGAACCAAACGCGTTCCGATCAGCACGAATGAACCTTCCATATTACCATTCTTGCGATTTCTCACTTTGTGAAGTTCAATTGTTTCTTTTCAAGAACAAGAAGAAAAAAAGGGGGAAAGAGAAGAAAAAATAGAAAAAAAGAAGGGGAAGCAGGAGAAGCAGGAGAAAGACAAGCAGGAGGAGGAGGAGGAGGAAAAAAGTGCTGGAGGAGGAGGAGCAGAAGAAAGAAGAGAATGGAAATGAAGAGGAGCTGAAATTTCTAACAAGGCCAGAAGGCAAGAAATTGGAAGGGTGTGTGAGGCCCTAGATAGGCTTCAAGGGACAGGCCTGAACAAATGACACGTGATTCTCTGTGTTTACAAACCTACTGAAATGCTGAGCAATAGCAAGTCTGTGAAAATTTTTCTGTATAAATCCTAACAGAGCATGAAAAATGACCCAGTTATGTATCGATACGGGTCAATGTTGGAATCAAAACCATGCGAATAAAGGATAGGCACCGGAAACTACCTTTACGGGTACCTGGAAAGAGAACAGAGACTTAACCTTTAACAACTCACAGCTCAGTAGTGTGATTTAGAGCCAGAGAAGACAGATTAACCACCATAAAACCAGTAAGTTTCTGAGATAGCTTGATTTATTTGATTGCCTAGGTTGGAATTTGATAGCAGGATCAGGTTCATAACTGTATGTAAATCTTCAAACAGATATTTGGCTATTCTAATCCTTGGAAGTCTTCGAAAATGGTCAGTTGTCAATCGGTACGGACAGTAAAAGGAATGCTAGTCAGCTACTCTCAAACACTCAAACACTCGATGCTTGGCACATGGATGCCTAGCAGATGTTTGTCGAACAAAAGTACAAGTGAGTATTGAATATCTGCTCTGTGCCAGGCACCCTGCTGGGGGCTGCAGGAGTTCCGAGCGAACTGGGCTCAACCCAAGCCTTTAACACGTGTGCATGAGGAAGAATTTAAGGAGGATGGTCATGAAATCAGGGTGGAGGTAGTACTCTCCAAAGGTCATTTACGTTAGGTTCTTTGAGTATGTTTGTGGGTTTCACGTGAACTTGGAAACCCAGTCTTAGTTGTTTTGAGACTTCACGATTCTCAGAGCAAAGGGAAGTGAATCCGGAGAAAGGAATGTCTCAGGAAAAGTGAAAAACAGCCTCTCATTTTAACAATCCTCTACCTGCTGAGAAAGTCCTGTAGCTAATCTCCAGGTGCCGAGAACCTGGGCCTGAAGAAGAGCTGGCTCTTCTGCCGTGGATATGGGCACCACACCTCCCCAGGGGCAAGCAATCAAGGTTGTTTTCCACTTCCAGCTCCTGCTCGAGTTTAAATAATCAAAATTCCTGTTTGAGTTAACAAAAACTGTAAGACACAATTGCAAGTGATACTGTCAATAAGATTTCAAAAGCCCCACTCTGGCAGGCCCTTGTGTGGAGCTTGGTGGCTTCTTCTGAGCTTACTGTGGGGCCAGCTGAGGGGCTCTCTGACTTGATGTGTGCTCTGGGATGTCCATAAGAATTGTCCTGTTTTGTAACAATAGAAGCTCCTGCTGGTAATAGTAGTTTAGGACAAATTCCTATTTAAATTGTCCTTTGAGTTTTAAAATTATAAATATACATATATTTATATTTTTCTTTTTTATATTTTTATATTTATTTCTACACATTCTATTTGGTTCTTTTTCAACTATCAGTTTTTTTTTTAAATCTTGATTGATATATAATTTATATAAATACAACGCACCCATCTAAAGTGTACAATTTAAGTTTTTAGTTTATTCATAGAGTTGTGTAACCATCACCACAATCAATTTTATGACATTTCCCCCACCCCAAAATGAAATCCTGTCCCCATTAGAATTAGTTCCCCATTTTTCTTCAACCCTTTTCTCTCCTACTATAAAATCGTGAAATCTACTTTCTGTCTGTGTGGAACTGCCTATTCTGATCATTTCATACAACTGGAGTAATATAAATGTGGTCATATCAATGTGGGGGCCCGGTGTTCGGGGCCGAGATGAGAGGGCAGACTGGATGGGGCGCCCACCTGAGATTGGCGAGGTGGGCGGGGCCTAGTGGACGGAGTGGGCGAGGCGTAGCGGCGCGGCGAACCAGCACATCCACAGGAGCACAATTGGAAGCCAGCACTTTCCGATTCAATGTGGAGCCATTCTTGGCCGAGTGACCAGTCCACAGCACCCCTCAAACCTGGGCCAGTTGGCAGAAACACCTGCCACCTGTTGCAAGCACCTCACACGGACCCGGGACCACGGATTCCGACAAGTCCTGTGCTCCCATGCTCACAACTACATGTCGCATGCAAGCTAACTGCTACTTGCCAGAAGCAGAGAACCAAACGCGTCCGATCACCGTGAATAAACCGTCCATATTACCATTCTTGCGATTTCTCACTTTGTGAAGTTCAATTGTTTCTTTTCAAGAACATGAAAAAAAAAAGGGAAAGAGAAGGAAAAAAAGAAAGAAGAGAAGAAGAAGCAGGAGAATCAGGAGAAGAAGAAGCAGGAGGAAAAGGAGGAGGAAAAAGGAGGAACAGGAGGAGGAGAAACAGGAGGATGAGAAGGAGGAGGAGGAGGTGGATTAGAAGGGGGAGGAGGAGAATGGAAATGAAGTGGAGCTGAAATTTCTGACAAGGCCAGAAGGCAACAAATTAGAAGGGTGGGTGAGGCCCTAGATAGGCTTTAGGAGACAGGCACGAACAAAAAACCCGTGATTCTCCGTGTTTAGAAACCCACTGAAATGCTGAGCAATAGAAAGTCTGTGAATACTTTTTCTGTATAAATGATAACAGAGCATGAAAAATGACGCAGGTCTGTATCGATAAGGGTCAATGTTGGAATCAAAACAATGCAAGTAAAGGATAGGCACCGGAAAATACCTTGAAGGTAAGAATTTCAAATCTCAAGGCAGACAATAGAGTCCAGAGAAGAAATTTCTGGAGGAAGGACAGATCAATGATTGCAAAAATGAAAACCACTTTCGATGATGGCGATTTCGGGATCATAGGAGACATAGTCATTCCACAAAAAATCGTGGAAGCAACCTGTTACCATTTCTGGCTTGAAAATTTACGGAGCAACAATGGCAAAACACTCACCGGGATGAGACGTGAGGGATGACCAGTTTCGTTACTGTGTCTCACTTTTCATGCACTGGACACTTTGGATCGTGGAAAGCCGGTGAGAACAGCCTCAGTGTGGCCACTGGTAATCAGGCAGGCACGTTGCAAATCATCCCACGGCTGGAAACCGACGTAATCTTTGGAAAACCATGCATCAAAAATACATTCATTTTTTATGCAAAAAAACTGCTTCAGAGACATTTGATTTGAAAGGGTAGCTTAGAAATCCTGTACCGGAAACACAAGAATATCAAAACGTGTGGATTCCTTTCTCCATTACAGAGCCCCGAATGCGAAGACAAAGGCCCGTCGGTTAGCCATGCTTGGATCTGCATAGCGAGTCTCCAGGCGAATTGTGTTTTCTCCAATAGATCAATTCCTGCAGTGAGTAGCAGTCAATTGATCCGAAAACCCAAGCCGTGCCAATTGCTTTCTGTGAGGAAAATGTCAAGAGCACTGAGATCCCAACACCAGTGTTCAGATCCCACCCAGGTTTGGCCTTGGCTGAGCTTTTGCTGCCCTCTCGTGGCAGCACAGAAGAATGCTTCGTGACTCTGCAGGGCTAGGGAACATCCGGCCTGGCTGTTCCTTGTCTACTGACAAACACTGCACCTTCCTGAGGCCTCAAAACGACTCCGTGCCCATTAGAAAACATGGAGAATCCCTACGAAGGGTCAAAGAAAGAAAGAAATGAAACAGTCCCAGCAGCTCACTTTCCCAGAAACTCAAAGTTCTACCATCCTGAGCAGGGGATAATGAAAGGGCAGGGTGCATGAGTTCCCTACGAGTCAAGTCACCCTTTCTGCTCTGGTGGTGTTTACATGGGAATTTGGTTTTCACATCGGACTCTAGCTTTCTCCAACCATCATCACATGACTTTGGGATACAAACAAAAGAAATCACAAAGAAACTAAGAAACAAAATAAGTTATCAGGAAATAAATCAACAAACTAACAATAAAAAATGAAGAAACAACCAAGGCAATAAGTGAGTAAGGAATGGAATGAAGAAATTATTTAATTAATTAATTGATTAATTAATTAATTATTTAATTAGTGAGTTGATAAAGTTTGTAATTTGAACCTGTGCAAATACTTGGTTTGCTACAGGTTCTGGCTCTCATTTTTGGATTTCATTTCCGGGAAATGAATGAATGAATAAATAAATAAATAAATAAACGAACGGATGAGTGAATGAATGAATAAAAAGTACATAAACAGGTCAATCAGTAAGTAAGGAAATGAATGAACCATTTAATTAATTATTTAATGGGTTGATAATATTTGTAATTTGACCCTGTTCACATACTTGGTTTGCTGTAAGCTTTGGCTCCTTTTTTTTATTTCATTTTCTCTTCTCTTCTTTTTCTTTCTTTTTTCTTTGGCCATGATGAAAAAGAAAAAATCGTGCTATGGTCACCCTTTCTATACTATGTGTAATATATCCAAGTGTCTTTATCCAATTATCTGAGTCTGAATCTTGTTGAAATTCGATGACTATTTTTACCGTGCCAATCCCCAACAGGGGACTGCTCCGTGGCTGCGTGTTTCATGTATCTAATCCGTATTGTCGACTTGCCCTTCAGAAAGTTGTATTGCTTTATGTTCTGAAAGTGATGCCCGAGGACACGTGTCCCACCCAGTCAATGGTCCCGCACACTAGCGCATGTCATGGATCGCTATCTTTTCACTCTGGGCAACTTCTCAGGTAGAACGTGACTTATTCGGTGTGCATTTCTCTGGTTGTCAGTAAGGTTCAGCATTTTTTCTCTCTCTGTTGGCAATTTCGGTTTTTTCAGACCCTTGTCTGGACCTGCTCATTTTCTGTGGGTATTTTGACCGTTAGATTTTTGATTTGAATCTTGATGTTCACCTCGGCCTGAACTGGGGAAAGGACACCTTTCTCATGTCTCTTTCCAAGATACAGCTTCATGATATTTTTGTGAGTCTTGACCTATGTTTCTCATCGTTGGTGTATGGTAGGATGGGGTTTGTCTGGCTTTGGTTTGAGGGGCGGTGGTCTTGATGTGTTTTGTTGTGGTTTGCCTTGTTTGTTTCTGCCAGGCAGGTCTTTCTGACCGTTCCCTAGGCCAAGAAATTGCTACCATTTTCCCTTCAGGGTCCGCAAGCTGATCCTGTCCACAAAGAAATATCATACAGCAGACCGAAAGACTGGGCGGCGGGAGGGTGTGGCCTAAAGAGGCCTGGAGCTGGGCCAAGCAAAAGCAGGGGCGGGGCCATGGTCCGAGCTACTTCCTACTTCCGGGCAGAGAAACCTGGCCCAGGCAGGGCTGCCGTGGCCCTTTCCCCTACTAACGCTTCCTCCCTTTCCCGAGGGCCTTCACACGCCGTCTCCCCGGAGAACCCGTGGGCCCGGCAAACCAACTACGACCGTCTCTGGGCACCTTCCCCAGCCCGATCTCACCGGGACGCCCAGCGCCAAGCAGAACCCACCGGCTCTCCTCAAATGGCTGCCCCCGACACGGGACGCCAGGGACCGTGTGGTCCTCACGCTGACCTGCTCCCATCCCTAGGGCGGGCACACGGGGGCTCGGCAAGGAACGACTCCACCATCCCGGGCCTCTCGACCTCACGCTGGGGACCCTGGGCCCCGCCGACGCTCTCAGCCGGGCTGTCCCTTGCGGCGCGGGACGTTTAAAGGTGTCTGTGGCCTCTGAGACTCACGAGCCCGCCACACCCTGGCTCGGACCGAGTCGGAGTTCTCCAGGCATCGCCACTGTCCGCTGGGATCCAGATGTAGTGTGTGTCCCGTGGATCCTAATGTCGCCATCACGCTGGTCTCCTGAACTGGATGCTCCAGGTGTGTCTGTTGGATAGGTATTATGTGCCCACCTGTTGTATTTGAGCCTTTGTACTTGTTTGGTCATCAGTGGGGGAGATTGATCCTCAAGCTGATCAGCAGTGAAGAAGATGCTTGTGCAGGCGCTGACACTACAGAGCAGGATGGTCTTCAGCAGGGTTTGGTGCCTTCTCAGTCTACTCTTTGGTGTGTCATCTCTAGAGTTAGCAGGATGATTTTGGAGCTTTGTCCTAACCCCAAAACTAAGGGTTAAGGCCCTCGGGTGTTCTGGGAGGGTCCCCACTTCAGGCCAAGTTTAGCAGCAGCTTCGGCCATCTGAAATGAGACATTAAGCAATCCGCAGATGGCTGTTATCCATGCTGAAATTGGAGGTGCCTCAAGGGGCCAAGACTCAAGCCAAAGTTGGTTGCCATTAATGAAGAACTTGGGGCTGCTTGGCAAGATGTATGGAGCTCACTGAGGCCAGATGCTGTTTGTTTGGGGTGTGCAAAGCTTTGAGAGATTTCAGGATGGTCCACAGCATGAGCCAAGACAGGCTGATTGTATGGAAAAGCCACTGGAAGCAGCTTGGGTGCACCTGCATGTTGAGAAAGGGCGGGTCCACGCGACTCCCGAGAGTGGGGTGACAGAGACTCAGATATAGCAGCTCCCTGGGTCTGCGTGCTGGGCTCAACAAAGGAACAAAGGCTCCTGCCCGCACTTCTGTCTGAGAGAAAGCCACCACTCCAGGCTTCGCTCCAAAGACCGACAACTCAGTTCCTCCTGTGTGGCCCTGGCACCTTTGAACAGCTGCCTCAGCACTGGAACTCACAGTGAGTGAGTCCATTAGCATTAAGTCTATGTGTGCATGGCCCCTTAGGAGGCCATCTGTCTCACTCAGTCACAGTCTCTACTGGTTTTCACAGACAGAAGTGTGGGGACTTCTCTTCCTGGCAATAGAACCTTGGTCTGGTGAGTCCAGTGTGGGCTTGGACACCAGGCTCCTCCAGGGGGACCCCCACAGCTGAGATGTCTCTTCTGATTTCTAATCACCACAAAGGGGTTTTGGCCACCCTGTTCTGGGTCTCTGTCCCTCCTATCTGTCTTGAGGTGGCCTCCTCTGTGTGACCCCAGTCAGAAGACTCTTGTTCACCTGGAATTCAGGCAACTCCCAGTGATGGTCATTCGATAGTTAACTTGTTCTTTTGAGGTGATCCAGTGATGAGGCGAGCATAACATGTAACTGCTTTTCCATCTTGACCAGAAAAATCTCATCTGTCTTGTTAAATGTATCATCACTGTGTTCATTTTTATTATTGTATCACGTTTCATTTGTGGACATCCTCGGTTTGTATATCCATTCTTCTGTTAGTGAACATTTGGCATGTGTCCTGTTTGGGGCTAAAACAAGGTGGAATTTATCGACATTCAAAAACAAAGCACAAGTTTTCTCTGTAATTTGATGTTCTTGTCCAAGCGGCAAAAGGAAATTAGTGCTTTATAGAATGAAATTTCTCAGGGAAGTGCAGCCAGTTAGGAATCTAAGTGGACTTTCAATATTTCTTGAGAAACTACAATTTTGTTGCTCTCCTGATTTTCTCTGTTGAGGGAACTTCCCTGTTTGAAGAGGAAACAAGTGAACTCGAGGAAAGGAAAATGGATGAAAACTTCTAGACTCCTAAAGTTTTGACCTGACGCCTAGAGTAGGAGTACATATCCTGAGGAGAATAGGAAGAGGACATTGTGGTGGCGTATGACATGTCTAACAAGACACCTCCGTCAAATAAACAATAAGCTTTTGGGGCAGAAAAACAGCTCTCCACAGATAATATTACTTTCTTTGACTATAATGACAGCGGACTGTGTTCAGAAGTTGTGGGGTTTCATCTAACCTCCACCTCTGACCATGGACCAGCTACATAAACTCTCTATATTTCAATCACTTGTGTGGAAGAAGAGGCTATCTGTCCTCTGTTACCTCTGTGTTACAGGACTGTGTGCTTCCTGGTGCTCAAATCAACCCAGTACATTTTTAAGAGATGCCAAGGTTCAGCCAGAAAGAGGAAGGTGAAAACTCATCATGAACCATGAAACACCCTACTCATTGGCCAGTAAGACAGCTGTCACTTCCTGGCTCTTCCTCAGAGTCCAAGCTGGGACTGAGGTGATGGCTGGACATGGCATGAACATGGGCCGTGCTGCTCTTTATCTGTCTGGGAGTGCTGTCCCCAGTGACACCTTTCTTCCTGTTCTCCACAATAAATGTCCTGGCACTTCTCAATTTTTACCTCCAGGCCAAATGCCACATGCCAACCCTCTGCTCCTGGCTACCTTAGAAGGATCTCTGTGTGAGAGAAAAAATTTAAAAAATTCCAGCAGCCTTTACAGCATCCTTAGTGTGTGCTCAACCAACAGGAAATGAACAGGATACATTGTCTGGTCCTTTTCCTGTAAAACATAAATCAAGTCCCTGAAAAAATCTTTCCAAGGAATCCTTCAGAAGATCTTGAAATTCTTTTTCCTTTTCTCCGTTCACCCTGATCCCCCAAAGTACACCCTGCCATGGCGATCCCCCTACCTTCTGTGATGAAATTTTTTATCAAATTGCTCTCTCTTGAGACTGAAGGCGAAAGAGGATTAAAGGACCACTTTTCACAGCTCAAGCCAGTTCAGTAACTTCGCTCTATGACTATTAAGCTGCAGTTGTGCTGTCCTCTGCTTGTTCTCCAGCTCCCCTCTGGGATAAGGTTGGCCTTTGTCACACTTACTATAGGAAAAGATTTCTTTAGAAGGTAAGTTTCCCTAAAGGTCGTTTTCCAAGCCATTGTTGCAGGTGCATGGGGAATACGATCGACTCAGTCCCAGGCCGGCCCTGAAGTGCTCACGGGTGCCAAGAAGACATCCAACTCCTTCCAAACAGGTGCTAAAAAGCCAAAAAATCTTTAAATGCAAAAGGGTATAATACCTTCATGTTCCCAATGTTTGAGAGCTGCGGACATTATGCAAATAAAGGTCAACAGGGAAAGGACATTTACTAAAAAATGCTACTATGATTTTACAAAATCTCCACTAGAGAGAAAGAGTCTGTGGCCAATAAACCAAATCTAAACAAAAAGGTAACAGGGCTAGTTAACATTCGAGCAAAGGACCGGGCCAAATTTGGTCCATAGTCAAAGTTTTCAGCACACATATTTAAATAGCTGATAGACGTACATTAGTGGGGGAAGTGTTTTCAAACACTGTGCTCTCACAGACTCAAATATCCTTTGAGAAGGACCTTCCATATTTGCCCTTTGATTTCTCTCTTGTGAACTCAATGAACCCTCAGTGTGTGGCTGTGAGATCAAATTATGTCTAATTTTTAACCAATTCATGATGAAATCATTCAATCATTTATTTCATTTTGATTGAGACCCTTTCAACATCTGAAGAGTTGTGAGTGATCAAGCATCACGAGTAGAAGGTGTGTGTCTTGCCTGTGCTACAGCCCTAAGGACCTTGGTTGAAAGATTTCGGTGGCACTGAAAGAATTTATTGTTGTGCGAATGAGCTGAAGTTGTTGGCTCTCTCTTGAGTTGGCCTTAAACATGATTTTCAAGTGTACTCGATTGAGGGCATCCTGGGGGTTACCTACCAGTTACCCTGGTAGCTAGTTGGAACACTCATGAGCTTTGGGAGAAAAAATCATTCAACAGTTCAGAGGGGCCTGTCTTTTGGGTAGGGTTCTGGGCGCAGTTACCTAAATTTGTCTGAATAAGACCTGTGCTCCTAGTGCAAACTTTCTGAAAATTAACTTAACTGCTGTTTTAATGATCATCAGAAGAGTAAAAATATTGATCACCACTGCCACCAACCACACACGACTATACATGCTGAATGAGAAAAGCAAATGTTAGCTGAAGGTATGAAAACAAGGTAGACCTACCATCCACCCCAGCAATGATATGCTAAGACATCTACACATGAGAAATGACACTTGGCATTAGTGTGCAAGTGCATGTGGGTACTGTATCTCTGCTCATAACTGCCCCACTTTGCAAACAACCCATTACACAGAAAACTACCTTAAACCTTCAAAAAGCAAAAGTAGACTTGAACAAAGGGAAACACATATCCTATTATTGATGAAGAAGACTCAATGTTATACATATGTCAGTTATCCCTAAGTTAACTTATAAACAGCATGATTCTCACAGAAATTAAAGCATTCTTTTCCAGTCTGGTGTAAGAGAAGTTGATTAGAAAATGCAAATGGAAATATAAGTAGAAACAACTGAGAAAGTACTCATGGAGGGAAAAGGAATAAGCATAGCGCACACACACAAACACACACACACACACACACACACACACACACACACACTATGATTGCAATCTGAAAGAGATGGAATAAATATGAAAACACAACCCTTACGTTTGCAAAAGAAAACAAGGGGAGACAAAACCAAAATTAAAGTTACCTGAGATAAGCGAGAATCGAATCGAGATTAGAATAGAAATTTATTCAGACATTCTCTGAATAAAACTCATTCAAGACTTTGACTTTGAAATTCCGTAAATAATTTCCTTAAAAATAGAAAACAAGGTGAAATGAATAACCTTTTCAAGTTGGTGATAGAACTATGCAACCGTCATTAATGGTTGATGGTATTGCCATTATTCCATCAAAATCATTTAGAATGTAGAATTTTGACTCCATATCCTTAGTGCAATACATTTTAAAGACAAACAGGGCTTAAATCTTCACTGTATTCAGTAGCATTATAGCTAATAATGACACTAGTAATGTATAATAATAATTATATATATAATTTTAATATTATCTATCATAGAATAAGCAAATAAGTCGGCTAATGTTGGGTCTTCAGTGTGAAAGAAAGAAATGCGGCATCAAATTGCAGCCAAATAAAAATTGTCTAAGTAAGTTCGAACATAATTTTGTAACAAATTAATTTTTTTCTTCTTAAAAATTCATATATCTTTGTTCGGTCCACGAAAATACCTAGATATAATGGCAATACAGTAGAATGAGACCCAAATGTGGTTTCTAAATACCATCTCCCTGTCTAGGGCTCACTACAAGAGTGACATAGCTGATTGAATGTCTAGGCCCTGAAATATACAGGACACGACTAGAATACATTGAGAGACAAAAAAAGAAAGCCTCAGAGACTAATGGGGACTGTTAATGGTTTTTCTTTTGCGGGTGATGACATGTTCTCTAATTAGATAGTGGTGATAGCTGCACAACTATGTGGATGTAGTAAAAACAACTTACTGGTACAAGATAGAGCTTGAACATTATGGTATGTAAATGACACTTAAATAAAACGATTATTATCAAGCTAATAAAAAATTAATATGCATATTAATTATCTAACAGTAAATTTGATATATACATTTAAAGTAAAATAATAGTTTCGAAAAAATAAAATAAATAAAACAGTAATTCAAATTAAATAGCATGTATTTGTTATTATTATTATTTTTGCCTAGACCACCTGCTCTTCATAACTGGTCTCCCATCCAAGTACTAACCAGGCCCAACCCTGCTTAGCTTCCAAGATCAGATGTTGGGCTTGTTCAGGGTGACATGGCTACAGAACATGCTCTGTGGCCCCACTAGGCTTTGATCCCAGGACCTTCTGTGTGTAAAGCAGATGTGATAACCACTGGACTATGGAACCCTGTCCGAAAATTGCATTGAAATTAAGTGTTTGGAATAACAAAACATAAAGTCTAATGGGAACCACCAGCACTCCCTCTGTAAAGATCATGAGAATCATGACCAACTTTGAGTCACCGGAAGCATCTCTCGCTTAATGGGGATGGCCAGAGAATTCATCAGCAAGTGAAGAGTTTCACTGAGTGGTTCAACTCTGGATTCCAGGAGGAATATGGCTAGTAGCAATGTGCGCTGAACATGCAGTTACGATGTGGATTTTCAGTGGGGAAAACCTTGATGATGTAGGATAGAAATCTCAGAGGAATGGAAATCTATGAAAAAAAAAACTTACGAGATACAGAATGTAGCAAAGCATCGCTGGAAAACTCTTTTTAAAAAGCTGAATGCAAATAAAAGGGGATTTATTTTCAAACAATACAAGTTTGGAAAATGATACTCAAGCATCTATGCTTCTGGGAAATGTATTCCAGCATCACGTGAACAGGCATGAGTCATAAAAGAACTACAGGTTCTGATAAAAGAGTTAGAGCTATTTTCAAACATTCTAAAAAAATGCTGAAGCTGGAATTGAGATGAAAACACTATCAAGTTCCTCTTTGTCCCATCCATGGACTTCAGCCAAATGATAAGCTCTCAGAGGTAGAAGCAGCTCAAAATCAAGCACAAAATCAAACTCTAGGCCACGGACGGGCTAATGTCTCCACACTCTCAAGACAGCAAAGATGGCTGCTCAACACTACTGCGTTTAAAATTGACTTTGCTCCTGAGATGGTGCTTCTGCAGTAAAATCCTACCCTTTCCAATGGTAATATGCCTTCTAGTCATCTTTCTTGAAAGGAAAATGACGTTAGTAATAATTTGATTTTATTAAAAATGTTTTCCTTAAAGTGTAGGATCTATCATTCAATGCTGCTTAATCTAATGCTTTTAAGCAGGCTATATCTGTACTTATTCATATTCTAGGTCGGTTTTTGACTGGTAAAGTTAATTTTTTAAGGAAATGACCTAAGCTGACAATGATGAGAAAGAGGAGTTTCTAACATGTCCGTGAAACAAGAATTCAAATTTTGGAAATCGTCACTTATTTGGAAAATGAGATCCATGAATAGGTTTCAAGAGAATTGTGAACCTGTGCAAAATTTGGTCTGTATGGGAATTTTTCTAGGAGGAATTTCTGTGAGATTAAGAACCACCACTATACAAATTAATTAGGTCGAGGAAATAAATATGCTTTAACTTCAATATCGAACATTCGATGAACCTAGTTAATTGTACTGCCGATAGGTCCTTTTATCTACCATTTTTTAAAAAATATTTTTATAGAATATATTTTATTAAGTGTTTTTTTTGAGGTAAAGAGTACACTGTCCTGAATAAAGGCGTTTTATCGTGAAATAATACCAATTGAATTATGTTAGAGTGCATGTGTGCCTGTGGCTCCATTGCCAAGGATGGGACAATTTGATCTTAAAAAGAAAAACAAATCAATCGAGCGAAACACTTTGACTTCATAGTAACCCCAAAATGACTGTTAAAGAACATTTATGAATGAGACAATTAGGGAAGTTTAAGTATTGACTAGGTATTCGATAACATTAGGAAATTATTTTGAACTTTCTTGGGTGTAACAGTGATGATGTGCTTGTTTTTGAAAAGGCGTCCTATCTTGTAGAAATGCACGTTGACGTATGCATGGATAAAATAATACGTTCCAGGGAGTCGCTACATAATTAATTCAAGGCTGGGACTGGTGAGAGTCAGTGAAGTTAGAGATGACACATAATTATCCAGATATTGATAACTCTTGATGCTGAAGTAATTGCATCTGAAATTTTCCAACATAAAAACATAAGAAAACAATCTCATGAATTCATACTCAAGAGTTGAGTTGATACTTTCAAAAGACAAAAAGGGAAACCAAGATAGCAAAAACAATTTCTAAAACAATACATTGGTCCACACCAATGATCGCCTATGGCATTCTCCTTCACTCTAGAATCATCAAAGGACAATTACCATATGCCACCTGGTATAATGCATTTCGGGACATGGCACCGCCTTTGAAATACTCTTCCTCAAACAGCTGGCCTAGAATCTAATCAAGCCTCAAGAGGTAACAAGTTTAAGAACAGCACAAGTCACTCACTTCCTTCAGCAAATCAAAATCATTTTTTACAAACAGGGCAAAAGGTGTGTGGCAGGGCAGTGCTTTAAATTAAGACTCGAGAGACACAGTGAGCACCTCAGGAGGAAAAACAAAAAAACTGTAGAAATACTTTTAAGTAATTTAACAATTATAAGTATTTGATGATAAGGAATAATTGTTAAGTTTGAAAGGTATGATATGATGTATTATACCTTAAGAAATGCCCATTTATGTTAAGAGAGTAAAATTCAAAAACACAGGGATGAAGTGACATGGTGTCTGGGGTTTGCTTAAAAATCCATTGGAGAAAAAAAAAATAGGTTAGAAAGGAAGGAAGAAAGAGGAGATAAAGCTAATATGGCAGAATCTTGATAACTGTGGAGTCTGGTAATAGATGTCGGAGGAAGGATTTCTTATACTATTCTCTCTACTTTTGCACATTTTGGAAAATTGTACATTATGGAAAGATATTGTTACCATGCTATAGGAAACACAATTGATTGTTTTAGAAGTTTAAGAGCGGGATGTAAAACTTTCAGACACTCTTAGTTCCATCCACTAGGTTTATCATATTGCTTAAGTAATAGTTAAAATCAAGAGCTAGTAAGAGCAACTGGCAGGGGGCAAGATCCTCCTTTAAAAAATGAAAGTTTCTTAATTCCATCAATGAACACATTTGGACAGAGAAGATAAAAGGAAACTGGTTGGGCAACTCTCTACTCAAAACTACCTTTGCCATGGTCTTCAATCCTTGAAAAGATTTCATAGAGCACCCTAACACTACTTCCCAGAGACTTTGGGTAGTATTGGGTATGGAAAACCAACACAAGTGGAATTTCATATTTCCAAAATTTTGGGATGTACTTTATTGCATGGGGCGGGGCGTCTCGAAACAGAGAAAATACATTCCAAATGACAATGGAAAGTTACCGGCCAGACCGGCCACAAGAAAGGCAATGCCTACTTCCATTGTGTATCTGGATTGAAGGCCACAGAGAAAGAAGTTGGGAAGGATATACCCTCTTCGTTCATCATGTCCCAGTAATCCCAGATGGCAGCAATGGAGATAAAAATACTGGCCACTACGTTCATAAATTCTGAAACGGTAATTAGGTCGTATGTGGCACACGTATGAAAATCTGTCACGTATACATTCCTTAATACACACACCACCATAGCTTTTCCCAGGAGCTCTAGGATGCTGGCTGCCAGTAGGAGGTGCTGAGAGAAACGAATATCAAGCGGGAGGTAGGTATCCCAGTTGGCGTAACGGTGGTAAGATGTGACTGTGTTGAAGAAACCATTGAGGTGGAAAATGCACACTTTCCACACTCCCACATGGGCTAGACCATGAAAGCAGTGCGCCAGGTCATCCATGTTCCACATCCGCCACACCGCGAAGCTTATGGACATGGTGGTGAGGTTGCAGGCTACTGTGGCCACGACGAAACCTCCCAATTGGCAATCAGCATTATTGTCACGTGAAAACATGGTGACTGCGTGCTGAGTGAAACTGCAAACAAATACAGGGCATTATGAAGGTGGGACCCTCAGGCCTGGAACAGCCCCCCATGGGTAAGTGGTGCTCCATCAGAGAATGGAGGTCTGTGACCCACATGTTCTGCTCACAGGCTCTCACTGACCCCAGGATGGGTGCATGAACTCTGTCTCTAAAGCTAAGTGGTCCTTCGCTGTTAGCAAAGCCACTTTAGAGTAGTCACTCTGTCCTCAACTTAAATCATCAGATTCTTCAAAACAGTTTTGTATTTCATCCCCAGTCCTCTTGCAGAAAAGCCCAATGCAAGAACTTACAGTGATGTATATCTGCCAGGGTAAGGGGTTTCCTGAGCCAGGGACAATGGGGGTGTGGTGGACGCAGTTTGCAGGGGAGTAGTGATGTGACCTGGTCCAATGGAAGAGTCAGTTGCTGAAGAGAAAGCAGTGGTATAAATTGCAATGTCTACTCTGAAAGCTACACTGAGAGCTGTATTTCCAGCCCAGTGCTGATGATCTGTTGAATCAAAACTTCTTTATATAAAATCCTAGCATCTCTGGAAGCCGGGCCACGTGGCCATGATCTACATGACACTATTCTCACTCTCACATATCTCTTACAGAACTCAATGCCCCAAGATAGGGGGTGGAATTGAAGTTGGAGAAATGTACACCTTTGTTCTTGGCTCCAGAGAAATGTTTCTAGCCCTTGTTCTGGGGTTACTGGCTCAGAAACTTGATATCTTTTTTACACACAGGCCCACTGGCCTCTTCTCTCCAATGGGACCCAGAAGGATGCTGTGTGAAAGTTTCAGTTAGTCATATGTGTCACTTAAGTACATTTGCACACTACATATGTGCTTCTCTATGATTTTAAACCCTTTAAAAATGTTTTTTGGAATAACGAGGCCATCGTGAAATGGAACCATGTAGGAAGTGTAGATGTTTTATTGGTTATCTACTGTATGGTAAAAGCAAAGT
Source organism: Cynopterus sphinx (assembly GCA_030015415.1). Classification (NCBI taxonomy): domain Eukaryota; kingdom Metazoa; phylum Chordata; class Mammalia; order Chiroptera; family Pteropodidae; genus Cynopterus; species Cynopterus sphinx. The sequence goes on from JAKZJJ010000093.1 coordinate 73,762, forward strand.
CCACTTAAGAGTATTCTAAAAAAAAAAAGCTATTTCTCTAAAGTGACTCAAGTGCATCTTCCCCATTCCTTCCTGGGCACACTTTTCCCATTGATGTGTGTCTTTTGTAAAATAGCTTTCTTGAGACATAATCTACACACAATGAAATTCTCTATTTAAAAATGAACAATTTGGTGGATTTCTGTATATTCAAAAGATTATGTAACCATCACCATTAATTCCAGAATGGTTTAATCAGAGAGAGAGAAAGAGAGATAGAAAAGGAGGGAGGGAGGGAAGGAAGGAAGGAAGGAAGGAAGAAAGAAGGAAGGAAGGAATGAAGGGAAGGGAAGGGACAAAGGGAAGGAAGAAAGGAAGGAAGGAGGGAAGGAAGGAAGGAAGGAAGGAAGGAAGGAAGGAAGGAAGGAAGGAAGGAAGGAAGGAAGGAAGGAAGGAAGGAAGGAAGAAAAGAAAGAAAGAAAGAAAGAGAGAGAGAGAGAGAGAGAGAGAGAGAGAGAGAGAGAAAGAAAGAAAGAAAGAAAGAAAGAAAGAAAGAAAGAAAGAAAGAAAGAAAGAAAGAAAGAAAGAAAGAAAGAAAGAATGTAAGCAAGCAAGCAATGATGTACCTATCAGCAGTCAATCCCCAGTCTCTCCTGGCGTCAGTTCTGGGCAACCTCCAATATGTCTCCACAGATTTGACTATTGTGGATATTTCATACAAATAGAAACATACAATTTGTGGCCCTTGATTCTGGCTCTTAACTGAGCACAATGTTTTTCATGTTTACTCATACATGTATCAGTACTTCATTCCTTTTCATGACCCAGTAATATTGCACCATATAATTATAGCACCATTTGTTTATGCACTTAGCAAGTGATGGGCAATTAAAATGTTTTCACTTCATGTTCACAGCAGCATCATTCGTGCATAAGTCTCTGTGTGGAGGTATATTTTAATTTCTCTTGGGTATGTATTCAGGAGTGGAATGCTGGGTCACAACGTAACTCAATCTGTAATATTTTGAGCCCCAGCTAATGTTTTCCAAAGTGGTGGCTTCAAATCACAGCAGAGCACTACCCAACCACCTCCTCAAACAACACGCCCAATGGGCAAACTTTGCAGGCAGCAGAGCCCTTCGAAAACAAATCCTGCTCTGTAGGGTCAGTCGCTGCACAGCAACTCCTCCACTGCTGTCACAGCCAATCATCCTGAGGGTCAATCCCTCCCAGTGATGTGCAAACAGCAACCATGGCTCAAGTGCAACAAGAGGGCACACACAACCCAGGCAAATGACACACCTAGAGCATTAGGCTCAGATAAGCAGGGAGATGGTGCTACTGGGACCCAATGGTCATATACTACATAAGGACACTCCAATAAGAATGAGAGACAGAACAGCCCTACCTAATACACAGAAACAAACACGGGGAGGTAGCCCAAATGGAAAGACAGTAAAACATGTCCCAAATGGAAGAATAGAGCAAAGCTCCAGAAACAGAACTAAACACAATGGAAGCAAGCAATCTACCAGATGCAGAGTTCAAATCACTGCTTATAAGGATGCTCCATGACCTCAGTGAGAACAACTACAAAGAGATAGGAAACATAAAATTGGACATTAAAAAAAAAAAACACATAAAAAAGAACCAGTCAGAAACGAAAAATACTGTAACTGAAATGAAGAATACCTTAGAGGGAATTCACAGTAGATTAGACGAAGCAGAGGATCGAATCGGCAATTTGGAAGATGAGGTAGCAAAAAACACCCAAGCTAAACATCACAAAGAAAGAAGAATCCAACAACAACAAAAAAATGAGGATAGTTTAAGGGGGCTGTGGGACAACATTAGGTTTGCACATCATAGGCACCGGGAGGAGCAGGGAGATCAAGGAATTAAAAAACTATTTGATGAAACAATGATGGAAAACTTCCCTGGCCTGGCAAAAGAATCACCAAGAGGTGCACAGTGACAAACAGGATGAACCCAAAGAGGCCCACATCATGACACATCTTAATTAAAATGCCAAAGGCTAAAGGCAAGGAGATAATCTTAAGACCAGCAGCAGAAAAACCGTTATTTGCCTACAAGAGAGCTCCCATAGTAGGCTACTTTTCCAAAAGATACTTGGTAGGCCAGAAGACATTGGCACCTAATAATCAACATGATGAAAAGAGAGTACCTACAACCAAGATTATTCCGTCCAGCAAAGCTATCATTTAGAATCGAGGGGTAGAGGAGAGCTTCCCAGACAAGAAAAAGCAAAAGGCATTCATCAACTCCAAACCATGATCAACCTTTTTAAGAAGAAAAAAAAAAGAAAATATATAAATAATAAAATGGCAATTTATGCTAATCTGTTAAGAATTACTTGAAAGGTACATGGGTTAACTGCTGCAATCAAAAGACATAAGGTGGCTGAATAGATAAGAAAACAAGAACTTTACATGTTCTGCCCTCACACATCCTTAGAAAAGACTCACTTTTCATCAAAAGAAACACAGAGACTGAAAATACATGGATGGAAAAGTAGATTTCACGTACATGAAAAGAAAAAAAAAAGCTGGGTTAGTGGCATTTCTACTTGGCAAAATGGATTTAAAACCAAGACTGTAACAGGAGACAAAAAAGGAACCATAACCGCACTACTGGGTATTTACCCAAAGAAACCCAAACCACTACTTTGAAGGGATGTGTGCATCCACATAGTCATTGCAGCATTATTTCCAGTGATCAAGATATGGAGGCAGCCAGGATGAAGAAATAAAGGGTCAATCATGAAGGAACGAAGAGGTGGCACATATATACAATAGAATATTAGTCAGCTAGAATATGGAATAAAATCTTGCCACCTACAACAACATGGGTGGACCTGAAGCGTATCGTGCTGAGTGGAGTAAGTCAGAGAAAGACAGATGCCATATGATTTCTTACATGTGACATCTAAAGGACAAAACAGAAAAAAACTCATATATACAGAAAACATTTTGATGATTAAGACATGGAAGGGGATTTGGGGATGGGAGAGAAAAAGGACAGGGTTAAGAAGTACAAACTGGTAGCTACACACCATATGTATCAGATGGGTACTAAATTTATGGGGTGATAAATCTAGTGTAAGTTTTATAAATGTCTAATTAAGTTGTTGTTCACCTGAGATATTTTATGCCAAGCGTATCTTTAAAAATATAAAATTTAAAAAATAAATATGAAAAGGGAAAATAACATCTAAGTGTTATTACAAAAAGAGTAAAAAAACCTTTAAATTTGAACTTAGAATTACCCCAAGACTCAGCAATCCCACATTTAGATATACACCCAAAAGAAGAGAAAGCAAGGACTGAAACAATTATTTGCACTGTAGTGTACATAACAGCATGTTCACAACAGCCAAGAGATGGACAGAATACAAATGTCCATCATGGATGGATGGGTAGACAAAATGTGGCATATACACACAAGTAATGACTAATTTGTTTGTGCAAGTAACATGTCAAAGTAACTGAGATCTGAACAGCAGTGTTTAACTTCAAACCAAAGACTATTTGTGGTTGGTGTGCATCTGCTCCATTCCAGGGCAAGCACAGAAGAATAATTCATGAATATGGATAAGACCTCAAATTCACGTGTGTTCCTTAAATTTTCATAGATATTATATCACCCTGAAACTTAAAAATTAATCTGTGCCCATAATAGAAAATTGACAATCCCCAGAAAGGTACAAGGAAAGAAAAGTATATCCATTAGCTTACTTTACCAGAGAGTCAGGATTGTGAGATCCTGAGCAAGGGATGTAGAAAGGACAGGGTGCATGGGATACTTCTGACTAAAGTCAACAATCTCATTTTGGGGTGCTAACCTTGAAATTGGTTTTCATGCTTGAAACTAGCTTACTTGAACTAGCATGAAGTTTCTTTTCGTAAACAAACGAACAAATAAAATACTAGTAATATGACCATGTTCAGATAGGTGGGAAACTTAAAGTTTTGGCTCTCATGTTTTATTTCATTTCCTTCTTTGTTATCTCTTTCTACTTATTTTTTTTGTTATTTCTTCAGCTTTAATAAAAATATTTTAATGAACACCTTTGTTACTATGTAATATATCTATATATCTGTATATCTCTCTATCTAAGTGAAATTAGATAAATATTTCTCCTGGGCAAATACCTCACAGGGCACTCCATAAGGGCTCTATAATTTCTATATCCAATAAATATTGTCCACCTGTCCTTTCAAAGGTGTACCACTTCACGTTTTTAAAACAAAGTATGAAGACACATTCCTCATTCAGTATGCCACCCTACACTATAGTAGGTGTCAGATCGCAGTTTGTTTTTACTTTGAGCAACATGGAGGGTATGAAGTGGTAGGGAATGTCTGAGTTTCTTTTCATTGATTTTCAGTAAGGTCCAACATCTTCCTGTTGGTCAGTAAATTGTTTCTTTCTACCATCCTATTGAAATCCAAAAGTACTACTGAAATCTTCAATATTACATTTTCAAGTTTTGATGGTGAGCTCCGCCAAATTTGGTTACAGGAGACCTTGCTCATGTAGTTACCATTATACATCTTAATAGTAATTTCATGATTCTATACATATGTTTCTAATCTTTTGGGTTTGCTTTGGATTCGTCTGGGTGGCAATACTTTTATTTCTCTAAAATTTGTTCTCTTTTCTTTTTCCTGTGCAAAAAATTGTAACGATAACCTAGGCCACAAAATAGTTAACATTTTTCCTTCATGGTCTGGAGGCTGATCATGTCCAAAAGAAAATATCAAACAGCCGAACAAATATATAGGCAGAAGAAGGGTGTGGCCTAAAGAGGACAGAAGTGGGAGAAGTAGAAGAAGGGGTGGGGCCATGGCCACAGATGCTTTCAGTCATAAAAGACATTCACACGCCTGGTTGTCCTCACCCTGTCACAGACAACTGGTTGTCGCTTTCCCGAGGGGCTTGACACACACTCTACCCGGGGAGCCCTAGACCCGGTAAAGAAGTGGGGACCATCTCTGGATACCTTCCCCTGCCAGATCACTTCGGGACGGCCAGAGACAAACTGAAACCACGGGCTCGCCTCAACTGGCTGCCCCGGACACTGGACGCCAGGGACCGTGTGGTCCTCACGCTGACCTGTTCTCGTTCCTGGGGCGGCCACACGGGGGCTCGGTCACTAAGACTCCTCGATCCTGGGCCTCTCGACCTCACGCTAGGGACCCTCGGGCCCGGCCGACGCTCTCAGCCGGGCTGTCCCTCGCGCCGCGGGTCGTTTAAAGGCGTCCGCGGTCTCAGAGCCTCACGAGCCCGCCGCACCCTGGCTTCGGACCGAGTCCGAGTGTCTCCAGGCGTCTCCCACTGTCCGCTGGGAACCAGATCCGCAGCGAGAAGCCCGGCGTCAGCTCACGGCTGACCGAATACAGGGGTCCCACCAAGCTGGTTTCCATGGGGACGCGCATAGAGCAGCAGGAGGCCATTTTCTGTCACCGGATCTAATCATACACAACCCCAACGGCCACGTCACACGCCCCCCGCTTCACGCGCTCCATGCTCCACGCATCCTCGCGCCTATCGCCGAATCCACAGCCAAGCAAAGCACGCGCGGCCCATCTTCACAGCTTGGCCTGCGCCCCGGCCTCTTACGCGTCTACGTGCCACCTTCTTGCAGGCCCACGGCCCCGACACGCCGTCCGCACAGGTGCTGCTCTCAACTGACGCCCCGTCGGCTTGCCCGATCGCCCCCGCGCTCCGACATCTCGGCTCCTGCGACACCGCCTCCCAGCTCTCAGGAGTCAGGCCGGACCCTGGTCCAACCGGCACCTGGTGCAGGGGCTCCATCACCGCCATGAGAGCAGGGGCCGCTGACCGATTCCTCCCCGTAGGCTGGCACGCGGTCCCAGCACACTCCGCCACTGGCCCAAGAGCTCATCGCACACTTCGCGAGCGACCCAGGTGCCATTTGGCCACAGGACTCAGAAATCATAAGCCACAGCGGCACAATTGGAAGCCAGCACTTACCGACTTCATGTGGAGCCATTCTTGGCCCAGTGACCGGTCCACAGCACCCCTCACACCTGGGCCGGTTGGCAGGCACAACTGCCACGTGTTGCAAGCACCTCACACGGACCCGGGACCACAAATTCCGACAAGTCCTGTGCTCCCCTGCTCATAACTACACGTAGCATGCAAGCTAACTGCTACTTGCCGGAACCAGAGAAGCAAAGGCGTTCCGATAAGCAAGAAAGAACCGTCCATGTTACCGTTCTTGCGATTTCTCACTTTGTGAAGTTCCATTGTTTCTTTTCAAGAACAACAAGAAAAAAGGAGGAAAGAGAAGGAAAAAAAGAAAGAAGAGGAGAAGCAGGAGAAGGAGAAGCAGGAGGAGGAGGAGGAGGAAGAACGAGGAGCAGGAGGAGGAGGAGGAGAAGGAGGAGGAGGAGGAGGAGGAGGAGGAGGAGGAGGAGGAGGAGGAGGAGGAGAACGGAAATGAAGAGGAGCTGAAATTTCTTACAAGTCAAGAAGGCAACAAATTAGAAGGGTGGGTGAGGCCCTAGATAGGCTTCAGGGGACAGGCTCGAACAAAAGACCCGTGTTTCTCAGTGTTTAGAAACCCACTGAAATGCTGAACAATAGCAAATCTGTGAATACTTTTTCTGTATAAATCATAAGAGAGCATGTAAAATGACGCAGGTCTGTATCGATACGGGTCAATGTTGGAATCAAAACAATGCGAATAAAGGATAGGCACCGGAAACTACTTGACGGGGAGAATTTCAAATCTCAAGGCAGACAATAGAATCCAGAGTAGAAATTTCTGGAGGAAGGACAGATCAATGATTGTCAAAATGAAAACTACTTTCGATGATGGCGATTTCGGAATCAAAGGAGACATATTCATTCCACAGAGGAATCGTGGAAGCTACCTGTCACCATTTCTGGCTTGAAAATTATTGAATTAACGATGGCAAAACACTCACAGGGATGAGACGTGAGGGATGACCAGTTTCGTAACTGTGTCTCCCTTTTTATGAACTGGACACTTTGGATCGTGGAAAGCCAGTGAAAACAGCCTCAGTGTGGCCACTGGTAATCAGTCAGGCACGTTGCAAAGCGTCCCACGGCTGGAACCCGAGGCAATCCGTGCCCATTAGAAAACATGGAGAATCCCCACGAAGGGACAAAGAAAGGAAGAGAAGAAAAAGACCCAGCAGCTCACTTTCCCAGAAACTCAAAGTTCTGCCATCCTGAGCAGGGGATAACGAAAGGGCAGGGTGCATGAGTTCCCTCCCAGTCAAGTCACCCTTTCTGCTCTGGTGGTGTTAACCGGGAATTTGGTTTTCACACCTGACTCTAGCTTTCTCCAACCATCATCACATGACTTTGGGATAAAAACAAAAGAAATAACAAACAAAATAACAAACAAAATAAGTAATCAGAAAATAAATCAACAAACAAGTAAAATGTTAAGAAACAGCTAAGTCAATAAGTGAGTAAGGAAGGGAATGAATAGATTATTTAATTATTTAATTGATTAATTAATTAATTAGAGAGTTGATAATGTTTGTAATTTGACCCTGTTCAGATACTTGCTTTGCTACAGGTTTTGGCTCTTATTTTTGCATTTCATTTCCGGTAAATGAATAAATAAATAAATAAATAGATAAATAAATAAACAAACGAACGGATGAATTAATGAATAAAGAGTAAATAAACAGGTCAATCACTAATTAAGAAAATGAATGAACAAATTAATTAATTATTTAGTGAGTTGATAATTTTTGTAATTGGACCCTGTTTGGATACTTGGTTTGCTACAGGTTTTGGTTCTCATTCCTGGATTTCATTTTCTGGAAATAAATAAACAAACAAACAAACAAACAAACAAATGAACGAACGGATGAATGAATGAATAAAAAGTAAATAAACTGGTCAATCGGAAAGTAAGAAAATAAATGAACAAATTAATTAATTATTTAGGTAGTTGATAATATTTGTAATTTAACCCTGTTTGGATACTTCCTTTGCTAAAGATTTTGGCTCTCATTTTCCGATTTCATTTATGGGAAATGAGTAAATAAATAAATAAAAATAAATAAATGAAAGAACGAACGAACAAATGAATGAATAAAAAGTACATAAACACGTCAATCGGTAAGTAATGAAATGAATGAACCAATTAATTAATTATTTAGTGAATTGATATTGTTTGTAATTTGACCCTGTTCACATACTTGTTTTGCTGTAAGCTCTCACTCTTATGTTGCTTTTCATTTTTTCTTCTCTTTTTTTTTTCTATCTTTTTTCTTTGGCCATGATAAAAGAAAAAAAATCGCGCAATGGTCAGTCTTTCTATAGTATGTAAAATATATTCAAGTATCTTTATCTGATTCTGAATCTTGGTGAAATTCGATGACTATTTTTACCGTGCAAATCCCCTGCAGGGGACTGCTCTGTGGCTGCGTGTTTCATATATCTAATCCGTATTGTCGTCTTCCCCTTCAGAAAGTTGTACCGCTTCATGTTCTTAAAGTGATGCACGAGGACACGTATCCCACCCAGTCAATGGTCCCGCACGCTAGCGCATGTCATGGATCACTATCTTTTCACTCAGGGCAACATCTCAGGGAGAACGTGACCCTCTCGGTGTGCATTTCTCTGGACGTCAGGAAGGTTCAGCAACTTTTCCCTGTCTGTCGGCAATTTCGGTTTCTTCGGACCCTTGTCTGGACATGCGCATTTTCTGTGGGGATTTTGACCGTCTGATTTTTGATTTAAATCTTGATGTTCACCTCTGCCTGAACTGGGGAAAGGACTCAGTTCTCATGCCAGTTTCCAAGATACAGTTTCATGATATTTTTGTGAGTCTTTACCTATGTTTCTCATCGTTGGTGTACGGGAGGTTGGGGTTGGATAACGAAAAAGCAGGGTGCATGAGTTCCCTCCGAGTCAAGTCACACTTTCTGCTCTGGTGGTGTTAACCGGGAATTTGGTTTTCACAACTGACTCTAGCTTTCTCCAACCATCATCACATGACTTTGGGATACTAACAAAAGAAATCACAAACAAACTAACAAACAAAATGAGTAATCAGGAAATAAATCAGCAAACAAACAAGTAAAAAATGAAGAAACAACTAAGTCAATAAGTGAGTAAGGAAGGGAATGAATAGCTTATTTAGTTAATTAGTTGATTAATTAATGAATTAGTGAGTTGATAACGTTTGTAATTTGACACTGTTCAGATACTTGCTTTCCTACAGTTTTTGGCTCTTATTTTTGGATTTCATTGCCAGAAAATGAATGACTAAATGAATAAATGAATGAACAAATGGATGAATTAATGAAAAAAAAGTAAATAAACAGGTCAATCAGTAAAGAAGAAAATGAATGAACAAATTAATTAATTATTTTGTGAGTTGATAATATTTGTAATTGGACCCTGTTCTGATATTTGGTTTGCTAAAGGTTTTGGCTCTCATTTTTGGATTTCATTACCTGGAAATGAAGGAATAAATAAATAAATAAATGAACGAACGGATGAATGAATGAATAAAAAGTAAATAAACTGTTCAATCGGTAAGTAACAAAATGAAAGAACAAATATTTAGTGAGTTGATAATATTTGTAATTGGACCCTGTTTGGATACTTGGTTTGCTACAGGATTTGGCTCTTATTTTTGGATATCATTTCCGGGTAATGAATGAATGAATGAATGAATAAATAAATAAATAAATAAATAAACGAACGAACGAATTAATGAATGAATAAAAAGTACATAAACAGGTCAATCAGTAAGTAAGGAAATGAAGGAACCAATTAATTAATTATTTAGTGAGTTGATAATATTTGTAATTTGACCGTGTTCAGATACTTGGTTTGCTGTAAGCTTTCACTCTTATGTTGCTTTTCATTTTCTCTTCTCTTCTTTTCCTTTCTTTCTTTTTTCTTTGGCCATGATAAAAAAGAAAAAATCGTGCAATGGTCACCCTTTCTATACTATGAAATATATATTCAAGTATCTTTATCTGAGTCTGAAATTGGTGAAATTCGATGACTATTTTTACCGTGCAAATCCCCAAGAGGGGACTGTTCCATGGCTGCGTGTTTCATGTATCTAATTCGTATTGTCGTCTTCCCAGTCAGAAAGTTGTACCGCTTCATGTTCTTAAAGTGATGCACGAGGACACGTATCCCACGCAGTCAATGGTCCAGGACCCTCGCGCATGTCATGGATCGCTATCTTTTCACTCTCGGCAACTTCTCAGGTATTACGGGACCCTCTCGGTGTGCATTTCTCTGGTTGTCAGTAAGGTTCAGCATTTTTCCCTGTCTGTCGGCAATTTCGGTTTCTTCGGACCCTTGTCTGGACATGCTCATTTTCTGTGGGGATTTTGACCGTTTGATTTTTGATTTAAATCTTGATGTTCACATCTGCCTGAACTGGGAAAAGGACACCTTTCTCATGTCTCTTTCCAAGATACAGTTTCATGATATTTTTGTGAGTCTTGACCTGTGTTTCTCATCGTTGGTGTACGGTAGGATGGGGCTGGTTTCGCTTTGGTTTGGGGGGCGGTGGTTCTGTTGTGTTTTGTTGTGATTTGTCTTGATTGTTTCTCTCGGGCAGGTCCTTCTGACCGTTCCCTAGGTCAAGAAATTGCTCCCATTTTCCCTTCAGGGTCCGCGAGCTGATCCTGTCCACAAAGAAATATCACAGCAGACCGAATGTCTGGGCGGCGGGTGGGTGTGGCCTAAAGAGGCCTGGAGCTGGGCCATGGGGAAGCAGGGGCGGGGCCAAAGCCCGAGCTACTTCCTACTTCCAGATAGAGAGACCTGGCCCAGGCCGGGCTGCCCTCGCCCCTTCCCAGACTAAAGCTTCCTCCCTTTCCCGAGGTGCTTCACACGCCCTCTCCCCGGAGAACCCACGGGCCTGGCAAACCAGCGCTGACCCTCTCTGGACACCTTCCCCAGCCCGATCACCCCGGGACGGCCAGCGCCAAGCGGAACACACCGGCTCGCCTCAACTGGCTGCCCACGACACCAGACGCCAGGGACCGTGTGGTCCTCACGCTGACCTTTTTCCGTCGCTGGGGCGGGCACACGGGGGCTCGGCAAGAAACGACTCCTCAATCCCGGGCCTCTCGACCTCACGCTGGGGACCCTAGAGTCCGCCCGATGCTCTGAGCCGGGCTGTCCCTCGTGGAGCGCGACGTTTAAAGGCGTCCACGGACTCTGAGCCTCACGAGCCTGCCGCACCCTGACTTCTGACCGAGTCCGACTGTCTCCAGGCATCTCGCAGTATCCGCTGGGACCCAGATCCGCAGCAAGAAGCCCGGTGTCAGGTCACGGCTGACCGAATAAAGGGGTCCAACCAAGCTGGTCTCCAGGGTGACGCGCATTGAGCAACAGGAGGCCATTTTCCGTCACGGGATCCAATCACATACGACACCAACGCCACGTCACACGCCCCCCTCCCCGCGCGCTCCGTGCTCAACGCATCCTCGCGCCTCTCCCCGAATCCACAGTCAAGCCAAACCCGCGCGGCGCGTCCCTCACAGCTTGGCTCGCGCCCCGGCCTCGCACTTGTATACGTGCCACATCCCTCGCAGACCCACGGCCCCGACACGCCGTCCGCACGGGCGATGCTCGCCACTACCGTCCCGTCGCCCTGCCTGGTCGCGCCCGCGCTCCGACATTTCGGCTCCTGCGAAACCGCCTCCCCGCTCCCAGGAGTCAGGCCGGTCCCTGGGCCAACCGGCACCCGGTGCAGTTGCTCCATCACCGCCATGAGAGCAGGGGTCGCTTACCAATTCCTCCCCGTAGGCTGGAACGGGGTCCCAGCACACTCCTCCACAGCCTAAAGAGCTCATTGCACACTTCGGGCGCGACCCGGGTACCATTTGGCCACAGTACTCAGAACTCATAAGCCACAGTGGCACAATTGGAAGCCAGCTCTATCCGACTCCATGTGGAGCCATTCGTGGCCGAGCTTCCGGTCTATAGCACCCCTCCCAACTGGGCCCGTGGGTGAGGACAACTGCCAAGTGTTGGAAGCACCTCCCAGGTACTCGCGACTGTGGATTCTTGAAAATACTCAGCTTCCCTACTCAAACCTACTCGCACCATGTAGTCTCACAACTTGTCGCTGGAATCTCACAAGCTAACCCCTTCCAATCTTCAAGAACTACCATTCTCAAAACCAGTCTTGGGAATTCACACCTCGTGAAGTTCCACTGTTTCTATTATAAAGAAGCTGAAAGAAGAAAGAAAAGAGGTGAAGAAGAAAAAGAATGAGAGAGAAAATAAGGAGAAGAAAATGGAGAAGGAGAAGGAAAAGGAGAAGGAGAACAAGAAGTAGGAAAAGAAGAGTAAGTTGAAGGAGAATAAGGAGAAGGAGCAGGAGGAGGAGAAGGAGGAGTAGGAAGAGGAGGAGGAGGAGGACAACTGGAAACAATGCAACAGCCTGTTCATTGATGGATAGATAGACTCATTGACTCTCTCCACTCAACAGAATACTTTCCAGTTTTTACAAGGAAGAAAATTCTGACACATACCCCAGCACAGATGAACCTTAAAGACATTACAGTGGGTGAAAGGTAGACACAAAAGGACAATATTGTACGATTCCACTTATTTGAGGACTTTAGATGAGTCAAAATAATGGAGACAGTTGCTGGCGAGGAGAATGGGGTGCTAGGGTTCAGTGGGGACAAAGTTTCCGTTTGGGAAGAACAGAATGTTCTGAAGATGGATGGTGGTGATGGTTGCATGATCATGTGAACTTTTTTATTGCTACTAAACTCTGCACAAATCAACAATAGTTAAAATAGTAAATTCACATTATGTATATTTTACCACAATTGGCAAATGTCAGAAACACAGCAGACACTTTATAAAGAGCAAGGATGTGTTCAATTTATTGAAGCAAGGAGACCTTGTAGTTTGGTGACACCATTACCACCATCACCCTCTGTGGTTTGGCGACACGTCACACATTAGCCATTTGCTTTTTGATTCCCACCCTCAGTCATGCCCCTGTTCCATGTAAAGAGAGATGTGATTGTGGACATGGCATCACCAAATGTTGTAAGTTATAATCCACATTCAGATGTCCTTGGTTAAAAAATCCAATAGCACAGAGGCTAGTAGACGAGGCTGAAAATCCAATAATGCTAGTTTATGTCAAAATGAATGTGGCCTGGGCTTACCTCTTTTGTAGGAACTTCTGATGACATTTCACTTCTTCACCGAGATGAATTATCAATGAGTAAGGTGAGTCCTGAGAAATCTCATGGCTCTCCTTAACCAGGCCAAAACAATTAACCACAGGAGTTCCCCACAAATACAAAAAGTCAAGAAGAGTATTCCTCAGACGTTGAAATGCCAGTAACTGTCAGGTTGTAACGGGAACGTATAGACCAAACCATCCTCATGTTTCCATGACTAACAGGGCTGGTCAGTTGGACTTTTGAGTAGCAGGCCTATGACCAGAGATGCCTTAAAGCCCACAGGCTAGAGGGTAGAATATCCCTTGATGCCTTGACAAGTCTTTTGAGAAGAGAAATTTCTTTTGAGGTCCTAGACCAAAGAATCACTGTAATTCGTGAGAGTCTTAAGTAGGAACACTGTAAGAAGGGCTAAAGCCACTGTCAGGAAGGCATGTTCTGATGGGAGCCAAGGACAGATCCATGAGGAATGTGCCCTTTTTCAGTGTTCTTGGAAAAGGAGCCTTGGGTCAATATTGACATGGGCCCTCATGTGTGCCTTTGTTGTGTTTCAGTTGCAAAGGTCAATTCCATCCTCCTGCACTATGCTATGTTAAATATGGTTGTCACCTATGTATGCTTACAGCTGTAATTTATACAATTTTAGGGTAAGACTTCCTTCTAGAATCACACAGAAGAAGCCTTAAGCAGGAAGAGAAGTGGGCAGGGAGATGGGAAAAAGGCAAAAGGGGGATGGTAAATCGAGAGAAAGCAGAAGAGACTTGTCATTTCATTTTTATTTTTTACTTCTTATTATTTTAGCAATTAGTTGGGTATAATTTTAACAGTAAAATCTACTCAAGTGTGCAGCTTGAGGAATTTTTACAAAGGTTTCCCTGTGACCTCCACTCAGATCAAGAAACAGAATAGTCCTATCTCCCAAAAACTTCTTTCATGCCTCTTGCTAGTCAATCGCCACGAGTTCCTGACCCCTCACCAAAACGTGATCTTTTCATTTCTTTTCATCAGAATAAAGGTTTTCAGAGTCAACTGTATTTAGTAATTGTTTGCCTTTTTGATTACATTTGATATATAATGTTATACTAGCTTCAGGTATACAATATAGTGATTAGACATTTACATAACTTAGGAAGTGATCACCCCGATAAGTCTAGTACCCATCTGACACCATCATAGTTTTTACAGTATTGCTGAGTACATTTGTTATGCTGTACTTACATCCCTGTGACTATTTTGTGACAACCAACTGGACTCGATTCCTTCCCCTGGTTCATCCAGTGACTCGCTGTAAACGCCTCCCAACTGACAACCATTAAAATGTTCTCTGTGTCTTTGAGTTTGTCTATTTTGTCCCTTAGATTCCACATAAGTGAAATCATATGGCACTTGTCATTCTCTGATTTATTCCACAAACACGATACCCTCTATGTCCACCCAGGTCATTGCAGATGGCTAGACTTCATTCCTTTTATGACCAAGTAACATTCCATTGCATATATGTTCCACCTCTTCTTTATCCATTCATCCACTGATGTATACTCAGGGTGCCTCCATATCTTTGCTATTGTAAATCATGCCGCAATGAACATAAGAATGCACATTTCCCTTCAAAGTGGTGTTTTGGGTTTCTTGAGACTATTTCCCCAAAATGGAATTACTGGGTCTTTCTTTGATATTTGGTATAGCCTCTGCTTTAAAGTTTATTTTGCCTGGTAGTCCAGATTTTTGTTCGGTTCCATGTTCAGGAAATGGCTCTTTCCATGCCTACCCCTTTACTTTCAGTCTGTGTGTTTCTTTTGACCTAAAGTGAGTCTTTTGTAGGCAGCATGTGTAAAAGGGTACTGTTTTCTTATCCATTCAGCCACTTTATATTGTGTGATTGGAGGATTTAATCCATTTACATTAAAGTAATTTTTTTCTTAAAAAAAAAGTCCCTTTAATATATTTTTTTCAGTAATACAGGTTCAGTGCTGATGAACAACTTTAGCTTTTGAGTGAGTGTCTCTGGGAAAGTCTTTGTCTTTTCTGGGTAATCTTGGTTGGAGTTCCTTGGTTTTCATCGCTTTGACTATTTTGTGCCCATCCCTCTGTCCTGCAAAGTTTCTGTTGGAAAATTAGCTGTCTTATTGGAGCTCCTTTATAGGCACCTAACTGCTTTTCTCCTGTTGCTCTTAAGATTCTCTCCTTGTGTTTAACCTTTGGCATTTTAATTAGGATGTGTCGTGGTATGGGCCTCTTTGGATTCATCTTGTTTGTCAGTGTGCACTTCTGGTGATTCTTTTGCCTAGTTAGGGAAGTTTTCAATCATTATTTCATCAAATAGATTTTGAGTTCCCTGCTGTCTTTCCTCATCTGGTTCCTATGATGTGATGTCGTTATGCCTGTTTTTGTCCTGGAGGACCCTTAACCCATCCTTATTTTGGGAGAATTCTTTTTTTGTTTTGTTTTTTATTGCTCTTCTGCTTGGATGTTTTCTGCTACCTCATCTTCGAAATTGCAGATTCAGTCCTCTACTTCATTTAATCCACTGTCAATTCCCTGTAAGGCATTCTTCATTTTAGTTATAGTATTCTTCATTTCTGACTGGTTCTTCCTTATGTTTTGTATCTCCATTTTTATGTTTCTTATCTCTTTGTCATTTTTCACACTGAAATTATGGAGAAGCCTTATAAGCAGTGTTTTGATTTCTGCATCTGGCAGTTTCCTTGCCTCCATTGTGTTTAGTTCTTCTTCTGGAGCTTTGTTCTGTCTTTTATTTTGGAACATGTTTCTCTATCTCCTCATTTTGTCTGCCTCCTCCTCTTTGTTTCTATGTATTAAGTAGGGCTTCTCTGTCTCCCAGTCTCAGTAGAGTCACCATATGTAGTGTGTGTCCCGTGGATCCTAATGTTACCATCACCCTGGTCTCTTCACCTGGATGCTCCAGGTGTGTCTGTTGGATAGGTATTATGTGCCCACCTGTTGTACTTGAGCCTTGGTTTTGTTTGTTCATCAGTGGGGGAGATTGATACTCAAGCTGATCGACATTGAAGGAGATGCTTGTGCAGGCGCTGACCCTACAGAGCAGGATGGTCTTCAGCAGGGTTTTGGTGCCTTCTCACTCTACTCTTTGGTGTGTCATCTCTAGAGTTAGCAGGATGATTCTGGAGCTTTGTCCTAACTCCAAAACTAAGGGTCAAGGCCCTAGGGTGTTCTGGGAGGGTGCCCACATCAGGCCAAGTTTAGCAGCAGCTTCGGCCATCTGAAATGAGACACTAAGCAATCCGCAGATGGCTGTTATCCATGCTGAAACTGGAGGTGCCTCAAGAGGCCACGACTCAAGCCAAAGTTGGTTGCCACTAAAGCAGAACTTGGGACGGCTTGGCAAGATGTATGGAGCTCGCTGAGGCCAGATGCTGTTTGTTTGGTGTGTGCAAAGCTTGAAAGATTTCAGGATGGTCCACAGCATGAGCCAAGACAGGCTGATTGTATGGAGAAGCCACTGGAAGCAGCTTGGGTGCACCTGCATGTTGAGAAAGGGGGGGTCCAAGATACTCCCGAGAGTGGGGTGATCTGTGTTAGTTATGTTGACAGAGACTCAGATATAGCAGCTCCCTGGGTGTGCTGACTGGGCTCAACAAAAAAACAAAGGCTTCTACCCGCACTTCTGTCTGGGAGAAAGCCACCCCTTCAGCCCTCGCTCCGAAGACCGACAACTCAGTTCCTCCTGTATGGCCCTGGCACCTTTGAACAGCTGCCTCAGCACTGGACCTCACAGTGAGTGACTTTATTAGCAGTAAGTCTATGTGTGCATGGCCCCTTAGGAGGCCATCTATCTCACTCAGTCACAGTCTCTACTGGTTTTCACAGACAGAAGTGTGGGGACTTTTCTTCCTGGCAATTGGACCTTGGTCTGGTGAGTCCAGTGTGGGCTTAAGACACCAAGCTCCTCCAGGGGGACCCCCACAGCTGAGATGTCTCTTCTGATTTCTAATCACCACAAAGGGGTGTTCCCACCCTGTTTGGCTCTCCATCCCTCCTACCTGTCTTGAGGTGACCTCTTCTGTGTGACCCTAGTCAGAAAACTTCTGCTCACCTGGAATTCAGGCAACTCCCAGTGATGGTCATTCGATAGTTGACTTGTTCTTTTGAGGTGATCCAGGGATGAGGCAAGCATAACATGTAACTGCTTTTCCATCTTGACCAGAAAAAATCTCATCTGTCTTTTTAAATGTATCATCACTGTGTTCATTTTTATTATTGTATCACGTTTCATTTTTGGACATCCCCGGTTTGTATATCCTTCTTCTGTTAGTGAACATTTGGCATGTGTCCAGTTTGGGGCTACAACAGGGTAAAATTTATCGACATTCAAAAATAAAGCACAAGTTTTCTCTGTAATTTGATGTTCTTGCCCAAGCGATAAAAGGAGATTAGTGCTTCATAGAATGAAATTTCTCAGGGAAGTGCAGCCAGTTAGGAATCTAAGTGGACTTTCAATATTTCTTGAGAAACTACAATTTTGTTGCTCTCCTGATTTTCTCTGTTGAGGGAGCTTCCCTGTTCGAAGAGGAAACAAGAGAACTCGAGGAAAGGAAAACGGATGAAATCTTCTAGACTCCTAAAATCTTGACCTGACTCCTAGAGGAGGAGTACATATCCTGAGGAGAATAGGAAGAGGACATTGTGGTGGCGTATGACATGTTTAACAACACACCTCCGTCAAATAAACAATAAGCTTTGGGGGCAGAAAAACAGCTCTCCACAGATAATATTATTTTCTTTGACTATAATGACAGAGGACTGTGTTCAGAAGTTGTGGGGTTTCATCTCACCTCCACCTCTGACCATGGTCCAGCGACATAAACTCTCTATATTTCAATCACTTGTGTGGAAGAGGAGGCTATCTGCCCTGTGTTCCCTCTGTGTTAGAGGACTGTGTGGTTCCTGGTGCTCAAAACAACCCAGTACATTCCTAAGAGATGCGAAGGGTCGGCAAGAAATAGAAAGGTGAAAACGCGTCATGAACCATGAAACACCCTACTCATTGGCCAGTAAGACAGCTGTCACTTCCTGGCTCTCCCTCAGAGTCCAAGCTGGGACTGAGGTGATGGCTGGACATGGCATGAACTTGGGCCGTGCTGCTCTTTATCTGTCTGGGAGTGCTGTCCCCAGTGACACCTTTCTCCCTGGTCTTCATGATAAATGTCCTGGCACTTCTCAATTTTCAATTCCAGGCCAAATGCCACATGGCAACCCTCTGCTCCTGCCTACCTTAGTAGAATCTCTGTGAGGGAGAAAAAATTTAAAAAATTCCACCAGCCCTTACAGCATCCTCAGTGTGTGCTCTACCAACAGGAAATTACCAGGATACATTGTCTGGTCTTCTTCCAGTAAAACATAAAGCAAGTCCCTTAAAGAATTTTTCCAAGGAATCTTTCAGAAGATCTTGAAATTCTTTCTCCTTTTCTCCGTTCACCCTGATCCCCCAAAGCACACCCTGCCATGGCGATTCCCCTACCTTCTGTGTTGAAATTCTTTATCATCTTGCTCTCTCTTGAGACTGAAGGCGAAAGAGGATTAAAGGACCACTTTTCACAACTCAAGCCAGTTCAGTATCTTCGCTCTATGACTATTAAGCTGCACATGTGCTGTCCTCTGCTTGTTCTCCAGCTCCCCTCTGGGATAAGGTTGGCCTTTGTCACACTTACTATAGAAAAAGATTTCTTTGGAAGGTAAATGGTTTTTCCTTAAAAGCCGTTTTACAAGCCATTGTTGCAGTTGCATGGAGAATACGACCGACTCAGTCCCAGGCCGGCCCTGAAGTGCTGACGGGTGCCCAGAAGCCATCCAGCTCCTTCCAAACACATGGTAAGGAAGCCAAGAAATCTTTAAATGCAAAAGGGTATAATACCTTCATGTTCCCAATGTTTGAGAGCTGCGGACATTATGCAAATAAAGGTCAACAGGGAAAAAACATTTACTAAATAATGCTATTACTATTTTACAAGATCTCCACTAGAGAGAAAGAGTCTGTGGCCAATAAACCAAATCTAAACACAAAGGTAAAAGGGCTAGAGAACATTCTAGCAAAGGACCCAGCCAAATTCGATCCATAGGCAATGTTTTCAGCACACATATTTAAATAGCTGATAGACTTACATTAGTGGGGGAAATGTTTTCAAACACTGTGCTCTCACAGACTCAAATATCCTTTGACAAGGACCTTCCATATTTGCCCTTTGATTTCTCTCTTGTGAGCTCAATCAATCCTCAGTGTGTGGCTGTGAGATCAAATTAAGTCTAATTTTTAACCAATTCATGATGAAATTATTCAGTCATTTATTTCATTTTGATTGAGGCCCTTTCAACATCTGAAGAGCTGTGAGTGATCAAGCATCACGAGTAGAAGGTGTGTGTCTTGCATGTGCTACAGCCCTAAGGACCTTGGTTGAAAGATTTCGGTGGCACTGAAAGAATTTATTGTTGTGCGAATGAGCTGAAGTTGTTGGCTCTCTCTTGAGTTGGCCTTAAACATGATTTTCAAGTGCAATCCATTGAGGACATCCTGGGCGCTTACCTACCAGTTACCCTGGTAGCTAGTTGGAACACTCATGAGGTTTGGGAGAAAAAATCATTCAACAGTTCAGAAGGGCCTGTCTTTTGGGTAGGGTTCTGGGCGCAGTTATCTAAATTTGTATGAATAAGACCTATGCTCCTAGTGCAAACTTTCTGAAAATTATCTTAACTGCTGTTTTTACGATCATCAGAGGAGTAGAAATATTGATCACCACTGCCACCAACCACACACGACTATACATGCTGAATGAGAAAAGAAAATGTGAGTTGAAGGTCTGAAAACAAGGTAGACCTACCATCTACCCCACCAATAGTATGCTAAGACATCTACACATGAGAAATGAAACTTGGCATTAGTGTGCAAGTGCATGTGGGTACTGTATCTCTGCTCATAACTGCCCCACTTTGCAAACAACCCATTGCACAGAAAACTACCTTAAACCTTCAAAAAGCAAAAGTAGACTTGAACAAAGGGAAAGACATATCCTATTATTGATGAAGAAGACTCAATGTTATACATATGTCAGTTATCCCTAAGTTAACTTATGAACAGCATGGTTCTCACACAAATTAAAGCATTCTTTTCCAGTCTGGTGTAAGAGAAGTTGATTAGAAAATTCAAATGGAAAAATAAGCAGAAACAACTGAGAAAGTACTCAGGGAGGGAAAAGGAATAAGCAGAGCACATCACATAGTATTCTAAAATCAGAATATAACATCTTTAAGTGGATTGTACTGACACATTAGTACATAAATACACTAAAAGAATCAAATAGGACTCCAGAAATAGACCCAATATTAATGCAAAATAAGCATATGAAAAAAAATGTTATCTGAAACTGGGAGAAAAGATCTTTCGTTAATGAAGTGGAACAGGTACAAAGAAGAATCTATCAGGAAGGTAAATTTGTCCAAATATATTACATTGAATATCAGGATGAATTCCAAATGAATAGCAGATAAAAGAAAACCATTCAAGCACTGGAAAAAAAATGAACAAATCCTTTTATCATACGGGAGTGGAGAAAAGATACCTAAATTTTGACTCAGAACCCAGAAGCAAGAAGAGATTGATAAATCTGAAAAGATGTACACTTCATAAAAATCTTTGCATAACCAAATATATAATAAGCAAAGTTTAATAAAAAAGGACAAATTAAAAAAGGTGTTTATAACTGAAAGACATTAGACAAAGGGCGACTCTTCATGCTCTATTAAGACCTCCTAAAAATAAAGAACACCAGTGAACCATTAGAAGAACGGGCTGACAATAGGAAACTGCGATAGGCATGTTGTGAAATGGTCCCAGATGAGTCCCTCTTTCCTCACTTTTACGCCCTCGCTCTTCTTCCATTGAGCACAGGCGAGACCTAATGGCATGCCTCTGATAAATAGAAAACGGCAAAAGTTATGCAACGTGACTTCTGTGATTAGGTTATGTAAACCTATGGCTGCCATCTTGCTGGCACCCTCTGGCTCTCTCACTTACTTGCTCTGATGGAGCCAGCTGCCATCTTCCATGACGCTCGACGGAGAGGTCCATCTGCCCAGATACTGAATACTCTGGCCAACAGCTTGTGAGGAACTCAACAAATGAATCCTGCCAGTGACAACGTAAGCACGCTATGAACTGGATCCTTCCTCCTGAGCCTTCAGATGAGACCACAGGCCCAGCTGACATTTAGACTGGGGCTTTGGAAGAGACTGTGACTTAGAGCAGACGTCTGCGCTACCTAGGCCATGAATCGATACCTGATAGTGGCCTACCAGGTACAAGGCCAAGAGAGCTGAGTTTCGTCTTATTTGCAGCTGTTCCCCAGTGCTGACATCACTCCCTCGGCTCTTCCTAAGTTCATTAGGCATTAGGTCCTCATGGGAGAACCAGTCCCAGGTGTCATAATGGTTGGGGACTGCTGAAGTAAAAGATCCAGCTAAGCTGTGCCCAAACTACTGATCCACAGCAGCTGTGAGATAACAAATAAATGCCTGTTGCTTGAAGCCGCTAAACTTTGGAGCAATTGATTACTTGGTAGCAGATAACATATCATGAAGTAAAAAAAAAAAATAGCCTTGAAACATTTGAAAAAATGCTCAACTCACTAAGAAGGGAAATATACATTTAAATGACACCGAGATACTATTTCTGACCTATATCTTGAAGAAAAATTCAAAAGTTTTACAGTGTATTTTTTCCTAACAAAGCACTGAAACAGACATTCTCATAGCTTGCTCAGGGGGATGCAAAATGATCATCCCTATAGAAGTAGCAGCAACACATATTTTTAAATGACAAAGTCCTCGGAATGTAGCCTGAAGATACTGGGAACATATAAAAAGATGTAGCACCATGGAATACCATACATACATACCAAGCTGGCTGAATAAACTAGGGTACATCCATATGATGAAATATTATGAAGCCAAAATAAAGTAGAAATTTTTCTACACACTGATATAGAGTGATCTGCAGGAATTTGTCAAGTCAAAACAGCAGGGTGCCAAATTACACACACACACACACACACACACACACACACACACACACACACACACACACAAACTATGATTGCATTCTGAAAGAGACTCTTTTTAAAAAGCTGAATACAAATAAAAGAGGATTTATTTTCAAAGAATACAAGTTTGGAAAATCATACTCAAGCATCTATGCTTCTGGGAAACTTATTCCAGCATAACGCGAACAGGCATGAGTCATAAAAGAACTACAGGCTCTCATAAAAGAGTTAGAGCTATTTTCAAACATTCTAAAAAAATGCTGAAGCTGCAATTGAGATGAAAACACTATCACGTTCTTCTTTCTCCCATCCATGAACTTCAGCCAAATGATAAGCTCTCAGAGGTAGAAGAAGCTCAAAAGGCAAGCACAAAATTAAACTCCTGGCCACGGACGGGCTAATGTCTCCACACTCTCAAGACAGCAAAGATGGCTGCTCAACACTACTGCGTTTAAAATTGACTTTGCTCCTGAGATGGTGCTTCTGCAGTAAAATCCTACCCTTTCCAACGGAAATATGCTTTCTAGTCATCTTTCTTGAAAGGAAAATGACGTTAGTAATAATTTGATTTTATTAAAAATGTTTTTCTTAAAGTGTAGGATCTATCATTCAATGCTGCTTAATCTAATGCTTTTAAGCAGGCTATATCTGTACTTATTAATATTCTAGGTAGGTTTTTGACTGGTAAAGATAGTTTTTTAAAGAAATGACTTAAGCTGACAATGATGAGAAAGAGGAGTTTCTAACATATCCGTGAAAAAAGAATTCAATTTTTGGAAATCGTCACTTATTTGGAAAATGAGATCCATGAAGAGGTTTCAAGAGAGTTGTGAACCTGTGCAAAATTTGGTGTGTATGGGAATTATTCTAGGAGGAATTTCTGTGAGATTAAGAACCACCACTATACAAATTAATTAGGTCGAGGAAATAAATAAGCTTTAACTTCAATATCGAACATTTGATGAACATAGTTAATTGTACTGCCGATAGGTCCTTTTATCTACCATTTTGATTTTCTTAAAAATATTTTTATAGCATATATTTTATTAAGTGTTCTTTGAGGTAAATAGTACACTGCCCTGAATAAAGGTGTTTTATCATGAAATAATACCAATAGAATTATCTCAGAGAGCATGTGTGCCTGTGGCTCCATTGCCAAGGATGGGACAATTTGATCTTAAAAAGAAAAACAAATCAATCGAGCGAAACACTTTGACTTCATAGAAACCCCAAAATGACTGTTAAAGAACATTTATGAATGAGACAATTAGGGAAGTTTAAGTATTGACTAGGTATTCGATAACATTAGGAAATTATTGTTAACTTTCTTGGGTGTAACAGTGATGATGTGCTTCTTTTTAAAAAGGCGTCCTATCTTTTAGAAATGCGTGTTGACATATGCATGGATCAAATAATACGTTCCAGGGAGTTGCTACATAATTAATTCAAGGTTGGGACTGGTGAGAGTCAGTGAAGTTAGAGATGGCACACAATTATCCAGATATTGATAACTCTTGATGCTGAAGTAATTGCATCTGAAATTGTCCAAAATAAAAACATAAAAAACAATCTCATGAATTCATACTCAAGAGTTGAGTTGATACTTTCAAAACACAAAAAGGGAAACCAAGATAGCAAAAACAATTTCTAAAACAATACATTGGTCCACACCAATGATCGCCTAGGGCATTCTCCTTCACTCTAGAATCATCAAAGGACAATTACCATATGCCACCTGGTATAATGCATTTCGGAACATGGCACCGCCTTTGAAATACTCTTCCTCAAACAGCTGACCTAGAATCTAATCAAGCCTCAAGAGGTAACAAGTTTAAGAACAGCACAAGTCACTCACTTCCTTCAGCAAATCAAAATCATTTTTTACAAACAGGGCAAAAGGTGTGTGGCAGGGCAGTGCTTTAAATTAAGACTGGATAGACACAGTGAGCACCTCAGGAGAAAAAACAAAAAAACTGTAGAATTACTTTTAAGAAATTTAACAATTATAAGTATTTGATGATAAGGAATAATTGTTAATTTTGAAAGGTATGATATGATGTATTATACCTTAAGAAATGCCCATTTATGTTAAGAGAGTAAAATTCAAAAACACAGGGATGAAGTGACATGGTGTCTGGGGTTTGCTTAAAAATCCATTGGAGAAGAAAAAATAGGTTAGAAAGGAAGGAAGAAAGAGGAGATAAAGCTAATATGGCAGAATCTTGATAACTGTTGAGTCTGGTAATAGATGTCGGAGGTAGGATTTCTTATACTATTCTCTCTAATTTTGCATATTTTGGAAAATTGTATATTATGGAAAGATATTGTTACCATGCTATAGGAAACACAATTGATGGTTTTAGAAGTTTAAGAGGGAGATGTAAAACTTTCAGACACTCTTAGTTCCATCCACTAGGTTTATCATATTGCTTAAGTAATAGTTAAAATCAAGAGCTAGTAAGACCAACTGGCAGGGGGGCAAGATCCTCCTTTAAAAAATGAAAGTTCCTTAATTCAATCAATGAACATATGTGCACAGAGAAGATAAAAGGAAACTGGTTGGGCAACTCTCTACTCAAAACTACCTTTGCCATGGTCTTCAACCCTTGAAAAGATTTCATAGAGCACCGTAATACTACTTCCCAGACACTCCGGGTAGTCTTGGGTATGCAAAACCAACACAAGTGGAATTTCATATTTCCCAAATTTTGGGATGTACTTTATTGCATTGGGTGGGCGGTCTCGAAACAGAAAAAATACATCCCAAATGACAATGGAAAGTCACCGGCCAGACCGGCCACAAGAAAGGCAATGCCTACTTCCAGTGTATCTGGATTGAAGGCCACAGAGAAAGAAGTTGGGAAAGATATACCCTCTTCGTTCATCATGTCCCAGTAATTCCAGATGGCAGCAATGGAGATAAAAATACTGGCCACTACGTTCATAAATTCTGAAACGGTAATTAGGTCGTATGTGGCACACGTATAAAAATCTGTCACGTATACATTCCTTAATGCACACACCACCATAGCTTTTCCCAGGAGCTCTAGGATGCTGGCAGCCAGTAGGAGGTGCTGAGAAAAACTTATATCAAGTGGGAGGTAGGTATCCCAGTTGGCATAACGGTGGTAAGATGTGACTGTGTTGAAGAAACCATTGATGTAAAAAATGCACACTTTCCACACTCCCACACGGGCTAGACATGAAAGCAGTGCGCCAGGTCATCCATGTTTCACATCCGCCACACCGGGAAGCCTATGGACCTGGTGGTGAGGAAGCAGGCTACTGTGGCCACGACGAAACCTCCCAATTGGCAATCAGCATTATCATCACGTGAAAACATGGTGACCACGTGCTGATTGAAACTGCAAATAAATACAGGGCATTATGAAGGTGGGACCCTCAGGCATGGAACAGCCCCCATGGGTAAGTGGTGCTCCATCAGAGAATGAAGGTCTGTGACCCACATGTTCTGCTCACAGGCTCTCACAGACCCCAGGATGGGAGCTTGAACTCTGTCTCTAAAACTAAGTGGTCCTTCGCTGTTAGCAAAGCCACTTTAGAGTAGTCACTCTGTCCTCAACTTAAATCATCAGATTCTTCAAAACAGTTTTGTATTTCATCCCCAGTCCTCTTGCAGAAAAGCCCAATGCAAGAACTTACAGTGATGTATATCTGCCAGGGTAAGGGGTTTCCTGAGCCAGGGACAATGGGGGTGTGGTGGACGCAGTTTGCAGGGGAGTAGTGATGTGACCTGGTCCAATGGAAGAGTCAGTTGCTGAAGAGAAAGCAGTGGTATAAATTGCAATGTCTACTCTGAAAGCTACACTGAGAGCTGTATTTCCAGCCCAGCGCTGATGACCTATTGAATGAAAACTTCTTCATATAAAATCCTAGCATCTCTGGAAGCCGGGCCATGTGGCCATGATCTCCATGACACTATTCTCACTCTCACATAACTCTTACAGAACACAATGACCCAAGATAGGAGGTGGAATTGAAGTTGGAGAAATGTACACCTTTGTTCTTGGCTCCAGAGAAATGTTTCTAGCCCTCATTCTGGGGTTACTGGCTCAGAAACTTGATATCTTCTTTACACACAGGCCCACTGGCCTCTTCTCTCCAATGGGACCTAGAAGGATGCTGTGTGAAAGTCTCAGTTAAGTCATATGTGTAACTTAAGTACATTTGCATGCTACATATGTACTTCTCTATGATTTCTAACCCTTTAAAAATGTTTTTGGAATAAGAGGCCATTGTGAAATGGAACCATGTAGGAAGTGTAGCTGTTTCATTGGTTATCTACTGTATGGTAAAAGCAAAGTCCACTTAAGAGAATTCTAAAGTAAAGAAGCTATTTCTCTAAAGTGACTCAAGTGCATCTTCCCCATTTCTTCCTGGGCACACTTTTCCCATTGATGTGTGTCTTTTGTAAAATAGCTTTCTTGAGACATAATCAACACACAATGAAATTCTCTATTAAAAATGAACAATTTGGTGGATATCTGTATATTCAAAAGATCATGTAACCATCACCATTAATTCCAGAATGGTTTAATCAGAAAGAGAGGGAGAGAGAGAGAAAGAGTGATTATATATATATATATATATATATATATATATATATATATATATATATATATATATATATAGAGAGAGAGAGAGAGAGAGAGAGAGAGAGAGAGAGAGAAGGAAGGAAGGAAGGAAGGAAGGAAGGAAGGAAGGAAGGAAGAAAGGAAGGATGGAAGGAAGGAAGAAAAAAAAGAAGGAAGAAGGAAGGGGGGAAGGGAAGGAAGGAGGGAAGGAAAGAAAGAAAGAAAGACAGAAAGAAAGAAAGAAAAAAAGAAAGAAAGAAAGAAAAAAAGAAAGAAAGAAAGAAAGAAAGAAAGAAAGAAAGAAAGAAAGAAAGAAAGAAAGCAAGCAAGCAATGATGTACCTATCAGCAGTCAATCCCAGTCTCTCCTGGCCCCAGTTCTGGGCAACCTCCAATATGTCCCCAACAGATTTGACTATTGTGGATATTTCATACAAATAGAAACATACAATTTGTGGCCCTTGATTCTTGCTCTTAACTGAGCACAATGTTTTTCATGTTTACTCATACATGTATCAGTACTTCATTTCTTTTCATGACCCAGTAATATTGCACCATATAGGTATAGCACCGTTTGTTTATGCACTTAGCAGGTGATGGGCAATTAAACTGTTTTCACTTCATGTTCACAGCAGCATCATTCTTGCATAAGACTCTGTGTGGAGGTATATTTTCATTTCTCTTGGGTATGTATCCAGGAGTGGAATGCTGGGTCACAAGGTAACTCAATCTGTAACATTTTGAGCCCCAGCTAATGTTTTCCAAAGTGGTGGCTTCAAATCACAGCAGAGCACTACCCAACCACCTCCTCAGACAACACACCCAAGGGGCAAACTTTGCAGCCAGCAGAGCCCTTCTAAAACAAATCCTGCTCTGTAGGGTCAGTTGCTGCTCAGCAACTCCTCCACTGCAGACACAGGCAATCAGCCTGAGGGTCAGTCCCTCCCAGTGATGTGCAAATAGCAACCATGGCTCAACTGCAACAGGAGGGCACACACAACCCAGGCAAAAGACACACCTAGAGCACCTGGCTCAGGTAAGCAGGGAGATGTTGCTACTGCGACCCACTGGTCATATACTACATAAGGTCACTAAAATAAGACTGACAGACAGAACAGTTCTACCTAATACACAGAAACAAACACTGAGAGGTAGCCCAAATGGAAAGACAGTAAAACATGTCTCAAATGGAAGAACAGAGCAAAGCTCCAGAAACAGAACTAAACACAATGGAAGCAAGCAATCTACCAGATGCAGAGTTCAAAACACTGCTTATAAGGATGCTCCATGACCTCAGTGAGAACAACTACAAAGAGATAGAAAATATAAAATGGAGATTAAAAAAAAACATAAAAAAGAACCAGTCAGAAATGAAAAATACTGTAACTGAAATGAAGAATACCTTAGAGGGAACTCACAGTAGATTAGACGAAGGAGAGGATCGAATCGGCAATTTGGAAGATGAGGTAGCAAAATACACCCAAGCTAAACATCACAAAGAAAGAAGAATCCAACAACAACAAAAAAAAATGAGGATAGTTTAAGGGGCCTGTGGGACAACATTAGGTGTAACAATGTGCACATCATACGCACTGGTAGGAGCAGAGAGAGCAAGGAATTCAAAAACTATTTGATGAAACAATGATGGAAAACTTCCCTAACCTGGCAAAAGAATCACCAAGAGGTGCACAGTGACAAACAGGATGAACCCAAAGAGGCCCACATCATGACACATCTTAATTAAAATGCGAAAGGCTAAAGACAACGAGATAATCTTAAGACGAGCAGCAGAAAAACAGTTATTTCCCTACAAGAAAGCTCCCATAGTAGGCTCCTTTTCCAAAAGAAACTTGGTAGGCCAGAAGACATTGGCAAGAAATAATCAACATGATGAAAAGAGAGTACCTACAACCAAGATTATTCTGTCCAGCAAAGCTATCATTTAGAATCGAGGGGCAGAGAAGAGCTTCCCAGACAAGAAAAAGCAAAACGCGTTCATCAACTTCAAACCAAGAGCAACTTTTTTAAGAAGAAAAGAAAAAAAAAAAAATATATATATATATATATATAAATAATAAAATGGCAATTTATGCTTATCTGTTAAGAATTACTTGACAGGTACATGGGTTAAATGCTGCAATCAAAAGACATAAGGTGGCTGAATAGATAAGAAAACAAGACCTTTACATGTGGTGCCCTCACACACCCTTAGAAAAGACTCACTTTACATCAAAAGAAACACACAGATTGAAAATACAGAAATGGAAAAGTAGATTTTATGTACATGAAAAGAAAAAAAAAAGATCTGGGTTACTGGCATTTCTACTTGAAAAAATGGATTTAAAAAAAAGACTGTAACAGGAGACAAAAAAAGAAACCATAACCGCACTACTGGGTATTACCCAAAGAAAACCAAACCACTACTTTGAAGAGATGTGTACATCCACATAGTCATTGCAGCATTATTTCCAGTGATCAAGATATGGAGGCAGCCACGATGAAGAAATAAAGGGTCAATCATGAAGGAACGAAGAGGTGGCACATATATACAATGGAATATTACTCAGCTAGAAAATGGAATGAAATCTTGCCACCTGCAACAACATGGGTGGACCTGAAGCGTATCATGCTGAGTGGAGTAAGCAAGAGAAAGACAAATGCCATATGATTTCGCTTACATGTGACATCTAAAGGACAAAACAGAAACAAACTCATATATACAGAAAACATTTTGATGGTTAAGAGATGGGAGGGGTTTTGGGAATGGGGAAAAAAGGGACAGGGTTAAGAAGTACAAACTGGTAGCTTCACACCATATGTATCAGATGGGTACTAAATTTATGGGGTGATAAATCTAGTGTAAGTTTTATAAATGTCCAATTTCATTGTTCACCTGAGATATTTTATGCCAAGCGTATCTTTAAAAATATAAAATTTAAAAAATAAATATGAAAAGGGAAAATAACATCTAAGTGTTATTACAAAAAGAGTAAATAAACCTTTAAATTTAAACTTAGAATTACCCCAAGTCTCAGGAATCCCACATTTAGACATACACCCAAAAGAAGAGAAAGCAAGGACTGAAACAATTATTTGCACTGTAGTGTACATAACAGCATGTTCACAACAGCCAAGAGATGGACACAATACAAATATCCATCATGGATGGATGGGTAGACAAATTGTGGCATATACACACAAGTAATGATTAACTTGTTTGTGCAAGTAACATGTCAAAGTAACTGAGATCTGAACAGCAGTGTTTAACTTCAAACCAAAGACTATTTGTGGTTGGTGTGCATCTGCTCCATTCCAGGGCAAGCACTGAAGAATAATTCATGAATATGGAGTAAGACCTCAAATTCACGTGTGATCCTTAAATATTTGTAGATATTATATTACCCTGAAACTTAAAAATTAATCTGTGCCCATAATAGAAAATTGACAATCCCCAGAAAGGTACAAGGAAAGAAAAGTATATCCATTAGCTTACTTTACCAGAGAGTCAGGATTGTGAGATCCTGAGCAAGGGATGTAGAAAGGGCAGGGTGCATGGGATACTTCTGACTAAAGTCAACAATCTCATTTTAAGGTGCTAACCTTGAAATTGGTTTTCATGCTTGAAACTAGCTTACTTGAACTAGCATGAAGTTTCTTTTAATAAACAAACAAACAAATAAAATACTAGTAATATGAACATATTCAGATAGGTGAGAAGCTTCAAGTTTTGGCTCTCATGTTTTATTTTATTTCCTTCTTTGTTATCTCTTTCTACTTATTTTTTTGTTATTTCTTCAGCTTTAATGAAAATATATTAATGAACACCTTTGTTACTATGTAATATATCTATATATCTGTATATCTCTCTATCCGAGTGAAATTAGATAAATATTCCTACTGGGCAAACACCTCACAGGGCACTCCATAAGGGCTCTTTAATTTCTATATCCAATAAATATTGTCCACCTGTCCTTTCAAAGGTGTACCACTTCTGGTTTTTAAAACAAAGTATGAAGACACGTTCCCCATTCAGTATGTAACCCTACACAATAGTAGGTGTCAGATCTCAGTTTGTTTTTACTCTGAGCAACATGGAGGGTAGGAAGTGGTAGGGAATGTCTGAGTTTGTTTTCCTTGATTTTCAGTAAGGTCCTACATCTTCCTGTCGGTTAGTAAATTGTTTCTTTCTACCACCCCATTGAAATCGAAAAGTACTACTGAAATCCTAAACATTTCATTTTTAAGTTTTGAAGATGAGCTCTGCCAAATTTGGTTAAAGGAGACCTTGCTCTTTAGTTGCCAATATATATCTTAATAGTAATTTCATGATTCTATACATATGTTTCTAATCTTTTGGGTTTGCTTTCGATTCGTTAGGGTGGCAATACTTTTATTTCATTAAAATTTGTTTTCATTTCTTTTTCCTGTGCAACGAATTGTAATGATAACCTAGGGCACAAAATAGCTAAAATTTACCCTTCATGGTATGGAGGCTGATCATGTCCAAAAAGAAATATCACACAGCCGACCAAATGTATAGGCAGCAGAAGGGTGTGGCCTAAATAGGCCTGGAGTGGGACAAGTAGAAGAAGGGGTGGGGCCATGGACACAGATGCTTACAGTCATAAGAGATATTCACATACCTGGTTTCCCTGACCCTGTCCCAGACTACTGGTTCCCGCTTTCCCAAGGGGCTTGACACACCCTCTCCCCGGGGACCCCGTCGACCCGGAAAAGTAGTGGGGACCCTCTCTGGGCACCTTCCCCTGCCAGATCACTTCGGGACGACCAGAGCCAAACTGAACCCACAGGCTCGCCTCAACTGGCTGGAGGTGGAGGAGGAGAATGGAAATGAAGAGGAGCTGAAATTTCTAACAAGTCCAGAAGGCAACAAATTAGAAGGGTGTTTGAGGCCCTAGATAGGCTTCAGGGAACAGGCCCAAACAAAAGACCCGTGATTCTCTGTGTTTAGAAACCCACTGAAATGCTTAGCAATACCAAGTCTGTGAATACTTTTTTTGTAAAAATCATAACAGAGCATGTAAAATGACGCAGGTCTGTATCGATATGGGTCGATGTTGGAATCAAAACAATGCAAATAAAGGATAGGCACCAGAAACTACCTCGACAGGGAGAATTTCAAATCTCATGGCAGACAATAGAGTCCAGAGAAGAAATTTCTGTAGGAAGGACAGATCAGTGATTGTAAAAATGAAAACCACTTTCCATGATGGCTATTTCGGGATCAAAGGAGACATAGTCATTCAACAGATAAATCGTTGATGTGACCTGTCAACATTTCTGCCTTGAAAATTGACGAAGCAACGATGGCAAAACACTCACCGGGATGAGACGTGAGAGATGACCAGTTTCGTGTCTCTGTCTCACTTTTTATGCACTGGACAATTTGTATCGTGGAAAGCCAGTGAAAACAGCCTCACTGAGGCCACTGGCAATCAGTCAGGCACGTTGCAAGGCGTCCCACGGCTGGAAACCGAGGAAATCTTTGGAAAAACATGCATTAAAAAAATTTTATTTTTTAAGGAAAGAAACTGCTTCAGAGACATTTGATTTGAAAGGGCAGCTTAGAAAACCTGTAACGGGGACACAAGAATATGAAAACGTGTGGATTCCTCTCTCCATCACATATCCCGAATGCGAACAGAAAGGCCCGCCGGTCAGCCTTGCTTGGATCTGCATAGCGAGTCTCCAGGCGACTTGTGTTTTCTCCAATAGATCAATTCCTGCAGTGAGTATCAGTCAATTGATATGAAAACCCAAGCCGTGCCAATTGCTTTCTGACAGGAACATGTCAAGAGCACTGAGCTCACAATATCAGTGTTCAGCTCCCACCCAGGGTTGGCCTTGGCTGAGCTTTTGCTGTCCTCTCGTGGCAGAACAGAAGAATGCTTCGTGACTCTGCAGAGCTAGGGAACATCTGGCCTGGCTGTTCCTTTTCTACTGACAGACACTGCACCTTCCAGAGGCCTCAAAATGAACCCGTGCCCATTAGAAAACTTCCGGGCAGAGAAGCTTGGCCCAGGCCGGGCTGCGTTGGCCCCTTCCCCAACTAATGCTTCCTCCGTTTCCCGAGGGGCTTCACACGCCCTCTCCCCGGAGAACCCGCGAGCCCGGCAAAACAGCGGGGACCCTCTCTGGGCACCATCTACAGTCGATCTCCCCGGGACGGCCAGCGCCAAGCGGAACCCTCCGGCTCGCCTCAAATGGCTGCCCCCGACACCGGACTCCAGGGACCATGTGGTCCTCACGCTGACCTGCTCCCATTCCCAGGGCGGGCACATGGGGCCTCGGCAAGAAACGACTTCTCGATCCCGGGCCTACGACCTCATGCTGGGGACCCTCGGGCCCAGCCGAAGCTCTCAGCATGGCTGTCCCCTGCGGCACAGGACGTTTAAAGTCGTCGCGGCTTCTGAGCCTCACGAGCCCGCCTGACCCTGGCTTCGAACCGAGCCCGAGTCTGTCCAGGCGTCTCCCACTGTCCGCTGGGACCGAGATCCAGAGCGAGAAGCCCGGCGTAAGCTCACGGCTGACCGAATAAAGGGGTCCCACCAAGCTGGTCTCCATGGTGACGTACATAGAGCAGCAGGAGGCCATTTTTCCTCAAGGGATCCAATCACACACGACACCGACGGCCACGTCACACGCCCCCCGCACCGCGCGCACCGTGCTCCACGCATCCTCGCACCTCTCGCCGAATCCACAGCTAAGCCAAGTCGGCGCGGCACGTCCCTCACAGCTTGGCTTGCGCCCATGCCTCGCACGCGCCTACGTGCCACCTCCCTTGCAGGCCGACGGCCCCGACACGCCGTCCACACCGGCGCTGCTTGCCACTGACGCCCCGTCGCCCTGCCCGGTCGCCCCCGCGCTCCGACATCTCGGCTCCTGCGACACCGCCTCACCGCTCCCAGGATTCAGGCCGGACCCTAAGCCAAGCGGCACCCGGTGCAGGGGCTCCATCACCGACAGAAGAGCAGGGGCCTGGGACCAATTCCTCCCCGTAGGTTGCCACCGGGCCCTACCATGCTCCGCCACAGCCCGAAAAGCTCATCGCACACTTCGCAAGGGACCCAGTTGCCATTTAGCCACAGGACTCAGATCTCATAGCCTCAGCGGCACAATTGAAAGCCAGCACTTTCCGACTCCATGCGGAGCCATTCTTGGCCGAGTGAGCGGTCCACAGCACCACTCACACCTGGGCTGGTTGGCAAGGATGACTGCCACGTGTTGCAAGCACCTCACACGGACCCAGGACCATCACTTCCGACAAGTCCTGTGCTCGCCTGCTCACAACTAAACCTAGCATGCAAGCAAAATGCTACTTGCCGGAACCAGAGAACCAAACGCATTCCGATCAGCAGGAATCAACCGTCCATACTATTATTCTTGCGATTTCTCACTTTGTGAAGTTCAATTTTTCTTTTCAAGAACAAGAGGAAAAAAGGGGGAAAGAGAAAGAAAAGAAAGAAGAGAAGGAGAAGCAGGAGAAGCAGGAGAAGGAGAAGCAGGAGGAGGAGGAGGAGGGAAAAGGAGAAGCTGGAGAAGGAGGAGAAGAAGAAGAGGAGGAGGGGGAGGAGGAGGAGAATGGAAATGAAGAGGAGTTGAAATTTATAACAAGTCCAGTAGGCAACAAATTAGAAGGGTGGGTGAGGCTCTAGATAGGCTTCAGGGAACAGGCCCAAACAAAAGACCCGTGATTCTCGGTGTTTAGAAACCCACTGAAATGCTGAGCAATAGCAAGTCTGTGAATACTTTTTCTGTATAAATCATAACAGAGCATGTAAAATGACGCAGGTCTGTATCGATATGCATCAATGTTGGAATTAAACAATGCGAATAAAGGATAGGCACCGAAAACTACCTCGACGGGGAGAATTTCAAATCTCAAGGTAGACAATAGAGTCCAGAGAAGAAATTTCTGGAGGAAGGACAGATCAATGATTGTCAAAATTTAAACCACTTTGGGTGATGTCGATTTCGGGATCAACAGAGACATATTCATTCCACAGAAGAATCGTGGAAGCGACCTGTTACCATTTATGGCTTGAAAATTGACGAAGAAACGATGGCAAAACACTCACTGGGATCAGACTTGTGGGATGACCAATTTCGTGACTGTGTCTCACTTTTCATGCACTGGACACTTTAAATCGTGGAAAGCCAGTGAAATCAGCCTCAATGTGGCCACTCTCAATCAGTCAGGCACATTGCAAGGCGTCCCACGGCTGTAAAACAAGGCAATCTTTGGAAAAATATGCATCAAAAAATATTTAATTTTTTAAGGATAGAAACTGCTTCAGAGACATTTTATTTGAAAGGGCAGCTTAGAAAACCTGTAACGGGGACACAAGAATATCAAAACGTGTGGATTCCTCTCTCCATTACATAGCCCTGAATGATAAGACAAAGGCCCGTCAGTCAGCCTTGCTTGGATCTGCATAGCGAGTCTCCAGGCGAATTGTGTTTTCTCCAATAGATCAATTCCTGCAGTGAGTATCAGTCAATTGATCCGAAAAGCCAAGCCGTGCCAATTGCTTTCTGTCAGGAACATGTCAAGAGCACTGAGCTCCCAACAGCAATGTTCAGCTCCCACCCAGGGTTGGCCTTTGCTGCCCTTTTGCTGCCCTCTCGTGGCAGCACAGAAGAATGCTTCGTGACTCTGCAGGGTTAGGGAACATCCGGCCTGGCTGTGCCTTGTCTACTGACAGACACTGCACCTCCTGAGGCCTCAATATGAATCCTTGACCAATAGAAAACATGGAGAATCCTCACTAAGGGACAAAGAAAGAAAGAAAAGAATAAGACCCAGCAGCTCACTTTCCCAGAAACTCAAAGTTCTGCCTTCCTGAGCAGGGGATAACGAAATGCAGGGTGCATGAGTTCCCTCCCAGTTAAGTAACCGTTTCTGCTCTGGTGGTGTTAACCGGGAATTTGGTTTTCACACCTGACTCTAGCTTTCTCCAACCATCATCAAATGACTTTGGAATACAAACAGAAGAAATCAAAAAGAAACTAACAAACAAAATAAGTAATCAGGAAATACATCAACAAACAAACAAGTAAAATGTTAAGAAACAACCAAGTCAATAAGTGAGTAAGGAAGGGAATGAAGAGATTATTTGAGTAATTAATTAATTAGTGAGTTTATAAAGTTTGTAATTTGACCCTGTTCAGATACTTGGTTTAATACAGATTTTGGCCCTTATTTTTTTATTTCATTTCTGGGAAATGAATAAATAAATAAATAATATATGAACAAATGGATGAATGAATGAGTTATAAGTTAATAAACATGTCAAACAGTAAGCGAGAAAATGAATGAACAAATTAATTAATTATTTATTGAGTTGATAATATTTGTAATTGGACCCTGTTTGGATACTTGCTTTGCCACAGGTTCTGGCTCTCATTTTTGGATTTCATTTCTTAGAAATGAATAAATAAATAAATAAATATACGTACGGATGAATGAATGAATTAAAAGTTAATAAAAAGTTTAATCAGTAAACGAAAAAGTGAATGAACAAATTAATTAATTATTTAGTGAGTTGATAATATTTGTAATTGGACCCCGTTCGGATACTTGCTTTGCGACAGGTTTTGGCTCTCATTTTTGCATTTCATTTCCGGGAAATGAATGAATGAATGAATGAATGAATAAATAAATAAATAAATAAATAAATAAATAAATAAATAAGTGAACAAACGGATGAGTAAATGAATGAATAAAAAGTACATAAACAAGTCAATCGGTAAGTAAGGAAATGAATGAACCAATTAATTAATTATTTAGTGAGTTGATAATATTTGTAATTGGACCTCTTTCGGATACTTGGTTTGCTGTAAGCTTTGGCTCCTTTTTTACCTTTCATTTTCTCTTCCCTTCTTTTTCTTTCTATCTTTTTTCTTTGGCCATGATAAAAATTAAAAAATCGTGCAATGGTCACCCTTTCTATACTGTGTAAAATATATCCAGGTATCTTTATCTGAGTCTGAATCTTGGTGAAATTCGATGACTATTTTTACCGTGCAAATCCCCAACAGGGGACTGCTCCGTGGCTGCGTGTTTCATGTATCTAATCCGTATTGTCGACTTGCCCTTTAGAAAGTTGTACCGCTTCATGTTCTTAAAGTAATGCCCGAGGACACGTGTCCCACCCAGTCAATGGTCCCGCACACTAGCGCATGTCATGGATCGCTATCTTTTCACTCTGGGTAAGTTCTCAGGTAGAACGTGACCCTCTTGGTTTGCATTTCTCTGGTTGTCAGTAAGGTTCAGCATCTTTTCCCTGTCTGTCGGCAATTTCGGTTTCTTCGGACCCTTGTCTGGACCTGCTCATTTTCTGTGAGGATTTTGACCTTTAGATTTTTGATTTAAATCAAGATGTTCACCTCTGCATGAACTGGGGAAAGGACACCTTTCTAATGTCTGTTTCCAAGATACAGTTTCATGATATTTTTGTGAGTCTTGACCTATGTTTCTCATCGTTAGTGTACGGTAGGATTGGGTTGGTTTGGCTTTGGTTTGGGGGGCGGTGGTCTTGTTGTGTTTTGTTGTGATTTGTCTTGCTTGTTTCTGCCGGCCAGGTCTTTCTGACCGTTCCCTAGGCCAAGAAATTGCTCCCATTTTCCCTTCAGGGTCCGCAAGCTGATCCTGTCCACAAAGAAATATCATAGAGCGGACCGAATGACTGGGCGGCGGGAGGGTGTGGCCTAAAGAGTCCTGGAGCTGGGCCAAGCAAAAGCAGGGGCGGGGCCATGGCCTGAGCTACTTCCGACTTTTGGGCAGAGAAGCCTGGCCCAGGCCGGGCTGCCCTGGCCCTTTCCCTGACTACGCTTCCTCCCTTTCCCGAGAGGCTTCACACGCCCTCTCCCCGGAGAACCCGAAAGCCCGGCTAACCAGCCAGGACAGTCTCTGAGCACCTTCCCCAGCCGATCTCCCCGGGACGCCCAGCGCCAAGCGGAACACACCGGCCGCCTCAAATGGCTGCCCTAGACACCGGACGCAGGGACCTTGTGTTCCTCACGCTGACCTGCTCCCATTCCTGGGGCGGGCACCCCGAGGCTCGGCAAAAAACGACTCCTCGATCCCGGGCCTCTCGACCTCACACTGGGGACCCTCGGGCCCGGCCGACGCTCTCAGCCGGGCTGTCCCTCGCGGCGCAGGACGTTTAAAGGCGTCCGTGGCCTCTGAGCCTCACGTGCCCGCCGCACCCTGGCTTCGGACCGAGCCCTAGTGTCTCCAGGCATCTCCCACTGTCCGCTGGGACCCAGATCCGCAGCGAGAAGCCCGGCGTCAGCTCACGGGTGACCGAATAAAGGGGTCCCACCAAGCTGGTCTCCAAGGTGACGCGCATAGAGCAGCAGGAGGCCATTTTCCGGCCTGGCTGTTCCTTGTCTACTGACAGACACTGCACCTTCCAGAGGCCTCAAAATGAATCCTTACCCATTAGAAAACATGGAGAATCCCCACGAAAGGACAAAGAAAGAATGAAAAAAAAAGACCCAGCAGCTCACTTTCCCAGATCCAATCACGCACGACCCCGACGGCCACGTCACACGCCCCCCGCCCCGCGCGCTCCGTGCTCCACGCATCCTCGCGCCTCTCGCCCAATCCACAGCCAAGCGAAGCCCGCTCGGCGCTTCCCTCACAGCTTGGCTCACGCTCCAGCCTCAATCGCGTCTACGTGTCACCTCCCTTGTAGGCCCACGGCCCCGACACGCCGTCCGCACGGGCGTTGCTCGCCACTGACGCCCCGTCGCCCTCCCAGTCGCCCCCGCCCTTCGACATCTCGTCTCCTGCGACACGCCTCCCCGTTCCCAGTGGTCAGGCTGGACCCTGGGCCAACCGGCACCCGGCGCAGGGGCTCCATCACCGCCATGAGAGCAGGGGCCGCTGACCGATTCCTCTCCGTAGGCTGACACGTGGTCCCAGCACACTCCGCCACAGCCCCAAGAGCTCTTCGCACACTTGGCGAGCGACCTAGGTGTCATTTGGCCACAGGACTGAGATATCATAAGCCACAGCGGTACAATTGGAAGCCAGCCCTTTTTCACTCCATGTGGAGCCATTCGTGGCTGAGTAACCGGTCCACAGCACCCCTCACATTTGGGCCGGTTGGCAGGCACGGCTGCCACGTGTTGCAAGCGCCTCACACGGACCCGGGCCCACAAATTACAAGAAGTCCTGTGATCCCCTGCTAACAACTACACGTAGCATGCAAGCTAACTGCTACTTGCCAGAAGCAGAGAACCAAACGCGTTCCGATCAGCAAGAATAAACCGTCCATATTACCATTCTTGCAATTTGTAACTTTGTGAAGTTCAATTGTTTCTTTTCAACAGCAAGAAGAAAAACGGGGGAAAGAGATAGAAAAAAGAAAGAAGAGAAGGAGAAGGAGAAGCAGGAGAAGGAGGAGGAGTGAAAATGAGGAGCAAGAGGAGGAGAAGGAGGAAGAGGAGGAAAAGAAGGAGAATAGAAATGAAGAGGAGCTGAAATTTCTAACAATTCCAGAAGGCAACAAATGAGAAAGGTGGGTGAGGACCTAGATAGGCTTCAGGAGACAGGCACGAACAAAAAACCCGTGATTCACCGTGTTTAGAAACCCACTTAAATCCTGAGCAATAGCAAGTCTGTGAATACTTTTTCTGTATAAATCAAAACAGAGCATGAAAAATGACGCAGGTCTGTATCGATACGGGTCAATGTTGGAATCAAAACAATGCGAATAAAGGATAGGCACCAGAAACTACCTTGATGGGGAGAATTTCAAATCTGAAGGCAGACAATAGAGTCCAGAGAAGAAATTTCTGGAGGAAGGACAGATCAATGATTGCAAAAATGAAAACCACTTTCGATGATGGCGATTTCGGGATCAAAGGAGACATAATCATTCCACAGAAGAATCGTGGAAGCGACCTGTTACCATTTCTGGCTTGAAAATTGACGAAGCAATGATGGCAAAACACTCACGGAGATGAGACGTGAGGGATGACCAGTTCCGTGACAGTGTCTTTTTTTTTATGCACTGGACACTTTGGATCATGGAAAACCAGTGGAAACGGCATCAGTTTGGCCACTGGTAATCAGTCAGGCACATTGTAAAGGTTCCCAAGGCTGGAAACTGAGGTAATCTTTGGAAAACCATGCATCAAAAAAACATTCATTTTTTATGGAAAAAAAACTGCTTCAGAGACATTTGATTTGAAAGGGCAGCTTAGAAAACCTGTACCGGGGACACAAGAATATCAAAACGTGTGGATTCCTTTCTCCATCAGATAGCCCCGAATGCGAAGAGAAAGGTCCATCGGTCAGCCTTGCTTGGATCTGCATAGTGAGTCTCCAGGCGAATTGTGTTTTCTCCAATAGATCAATTCCTGTAGTGAGTATCAGTCAATTGATCCGAAAACCAAAGCCGCGCCAATTGCTTTCTGTCAGGAACATGACAAGAGCACTGAGCTCCCAACAGCAGTGTTCAGCTCCCACCCAGGGTTGGCCTTGGCTGAGCTTTTGCTGCCCTCTCGTGGCAGCACAGAAGAATGCTTCGTGACTCTGCAGGGCTAGGGAACATCCGGCCTGGCTGTTCCTTGTCTACTGACAGACACTGCACCTTCCAGAGGCCTCAAAATGAATCCTTACCCATTAGAAAACATGGAGAATCCCCACGAAAGGACAAAGAAAGAATGAAAAAAAAAGACCCAGCAGCTCACTTTCCCAGAAACTCAAAGTTCTGCCATCCTGAGCAGGGGATAACGAAAGCGCAGGGTGCATGAGTTCCCTCCCAGTCAAGTCACCCTTTCTGCTCTGGTGGTGTTAACCAGGAATTTTGATTTCACATCTGACTCTAGCTTTCTCCAACCATCATCACATGACTTTGGGATACAAACAGAAGAAATCAAAAAGAAACTAACAAACAAAATAAGTAATCAGGAAATAAATCAACAAACAAACAAGTAAAATGTTAAGAAACAACCAAGTCAATAAGTGAGTAAGGAAGGGAATGAATAGATTATTTGATTAATTAATTAATTAGTGAGTTGATAATGTTTGTAATTTGACCCTGTTCAGATACTTGGTTTGCTGCAGGTTTGGCTCTTATTTTTGGATTTCATTAACTGGAAATGAAGGAATAAATAAATAAATAAATGAACAAACGGATGAATAAATGAATAAAAAGTAAATAAACAGGTCAATCAGTAAGTAAGGAAATAACTGAACAAATTAATTAATTATTTATTGAGTTGATAATATTTGTAATTGGACCTCTTTCGGATACTTGGTTTGCTACAGGTTTGGGCTCTTTTTTCTGGATTACATTTCCTGAAAATGAATAAATAAATAAAGAAATAAATGAACGAACGGATGAGTGAATGAATGAATGAAAAGTACATAAACAGGTCAATCAGTAAGTAAGGAAATGAATGAACCAATTAATTAATTATTTAGTGAGTTGATAATGTTTGTAATTTGACCCTTTTCAAATACTTGGTTTGCTGTAACCATTCACTCTTATGTTGCTTTTCATTTTCTCTTCTCTTCTTTTTCTTTCTATCTTTTTTCTTTGGCCATGATAAAAATTAAAAAATCGTACAATTGTCACCCTTTCTATACTATGTAAAATATATCCAGGTATATTTATCTGAGTCTGAATCTTGGTAAAATTCGATGACTATTTTTACCGTGCAAATCCCCAACAGGGGACTGCTCCGTGGCTGCGTGTTTCATGTATCTAATCCGTATTGTCGACTTGCCCTTCAGAAACTGGTAACTCTTCATGCTCTGAAAGTGATGCCCGAGGACACGTGTCCCACCCAGTCAATGGTCCCGCACAGCAGCGCATGTCATGGTTCACTATCTTTTCACTCTGGGCAAGTTCTCAGGTAGAACGTGACCCTCTCGGTGTGCATTTCTCTGGTTGTCAGTAAGGTTCAGCATCTTTTCCCTGTCTGTCGGCAATTTCGGTTTCTTCGGACCCTTGTCTGGACCTGCTCATTTTCTGTGAGGATTTTGCCCGTTTGATTTTTTATTTAAATCGTGATGTTCACCTCTGCATGAACTGGGGAAAGGACACTTTTCTCATATCTGTTTCCAAGATACAGCTTCATGATATTTTTGTGAGCCTTGACCTATGTTTCTCATCGTTGGTGTACGGTAGGATGGGGTTAGTTTGGCTTTGGTTTGGGGGGCTGTGGTCTTGTTGTGTTTTGTTATGATTTGTCTTGTTTGTTTCTACCGGCCAGGTCTTTCTGACCATTCCCTAGGCCAAGAAATTGCTCCCATTTTCCCTTCAGGGTCCGCAAACTGATCCTGTCCACAAAGAAATATCGTACAGCATACCGAATGTCTGGGCAGCGGGAGGGTGTGGCCTAAAGAGGCCTGGAGCTGGGCCAAGCAAATTCAGGGGCGGGGCCATGTCCCGAGCTACTTCCTACTTTCGTGCAGAGAAGCCTGGACAAGACCGGGTTAACCTGGTCCCTTCCCCGACTAACGCTTCCTCCCTTTCCAGAGGGGTTTCACACGCCCTATCCCCGGAGAACCCGCGGCCCGGCAAACCAGCGGGGACCCTCTCTGGGCACCTTCCCCAGCCCGATCTCCCCGGGACCGACAGCGTCAAGCGGAACCCACCAGCTCGCCTCAACTGGCTGCCCCCGACACCGGACGCCAGGGACCGTGTGGTCCTCACGCTGACCTGCTCCCGTTCCTGGGGCGGGCACACGGGGGCTCGGCAAGAAATGACTCCTCCATCCCGGGCCTCTCGACCTCACCCTGGGGACCCTCGGGCCTGGCCGACGCTCTAAGCCGGGGCTGTCCCTCGCGGCGCGGGAAGTTTAAAGGTCCGTGGCCTCTGAGCCTCACGAGCCTGCCACACCCTGGCTTCGGACCGAGCCCGAGTGTCTCCAGGCATGACCAACTGTCCGCTGGGACACAGATCCGCAGCGAGAAGCCCGGCGTCAGCTCACGGCTGACCGAATAAAGGGGTCTCACCAATCTGGTCTCCATGGTGACGCTCATAGAGTAGCAGGAGGCCATTTTCCGTCACGGAATCCAATCATACACGACACCGACGGCCACGTCACAAGCCCTCCGCCTGTCGCACTGCGTGCTCCACACATCCTCGCGCCTCTCACCGAATCCACAGCCAAGCGAAGCCCGCGCGGCGCGTCCCTCACAGCTTGGCTGGGGCCCCGGCCTCGTACGCGCCTACGTGCCACCTTTCTTGCAGGCCCACTACCCCGACACGCCGTCCACACCGGCGCTGCTCGCCTCTGACGCCCCGTCGCCCTGCCCGGGCGCCCATGCGCTCCGACATCTCGGCTCCTGCGACACCGCCTCCCCGCTCCCAGGATTCAGGCCGGACCCTAAGCCAAGCGGCACCCGGTGCAGGGGCTCCATCACCGCCATGAGAGCAGGGGCCGCTGACCGATTCCTCCCCGTAGGCTGGAACGGGGTCACAGCACACTCCGCCACAGCCCCAAGAGCTCATCGCACCCTTCGCGAGCGACCCTGGTGCCATTTGGCCACAGGACTCAGAACTCATAATCCACTGCGGCACAATTAGAATCCTGCACTTTCCGACTTCATGTGGAGCCATTCTTGGCAGAGTGAGCGGTCCACAGCACCCCTCACACCTGGGCCGGATAGCAGGCACGGCTGCCACGTGTTGCAAGCACCTCACACGGACCCGGGACCACGGATTCCGACAAGTCCTGTGCTTGTCTGCTCACAACAACACGCATAATGGAAGCTAACTGCTACTTGCCGGAACCAGAGAACCAAACGCGTTCCGATCAGCAGAATGAACCGTCCATATTACCATTCTTGCGATTTCTCACTTTGTGAAGTTCCATTGTTTCTTTTCAAGAACAAGAAGAAAAAAGGGCGAAAGAGAAGGAAAAATAGAAAAAAAAAAAAAAGGGGAAGCAGAAGCAGGAGAAAGAGAAGCAGGAGGAGGAGGAGGAGATAAAAGGAGCTGAGGGGGAGGAGCAGCTGGAAGAGGAGAATGGAAATGAAGAGGAGCTGAAATTTCTAACAAGGCCAGAAAGCAAGAAATTGGAAGGGTGTGTGAGGCCCTAGATAGGCTTCAGGGGACAGGCCTGAACAAAAGACCCGTGATTCTCCGTGTTTACAAACCTACTGAAATGCTGAGCAATAGCAAGTCTGTGAAAATTTTTCTGCATAAATCCTAACAGAGCATAATAAATGACCCAGTTCTGTATCGATACGGGTCAATGTTAAAAAGAAAACCATGCGAATAAAGGATAGGCACCAGATACTACCTTTTCCGGGACCTAGAAAGAGAACAGAGACTTAACCTTTTACAACTCACAGCTCAGTAGTGTGATTTAGAGCCAGAGAAAACAGATTAACCACCATAAAACCAGTAAGTATCTGAGATAGGTTGATTTATTTGATTGCCTAGGTTAGAACTTGATAGCAGGATCAGGTTCATAACTGTATGCAAATCTTCAAACAGATATTTGGCTATTCTACTCGTTGGAAGTCTTCGAAAATGGTCAGTTGTCAATCGGTACGGACAGTAAAAGGAATGCTAGTCAGCTACTCTCAAACACTCAAACACTCAAACACTCGATGCTTGGCACATGGATGCCTAGCAGATGTTTGTCGAACAAAGGTACAAGTGAGTATTGATTATCTGCTCTGTGCCAGGCACCCTGCTGGGGGCTGCAGGAGTTCAGAGAGAACTGGGCTCGACCCCAGCCTTTAACACGTGTGCAGGAGGTAGAATTTAAGGAGGATGGTCATGAAATCAGGGTGGAGGTAGTGCTCTCCAAAGGACATTTACGTTACGTGTTTTG
Organism: Cynopterus sphinx; assembly: GCA_030015415.1. Classification (NCBI taxonomy): domain Eukaryota; kingdom Metazoa; phylum Chordata; class Mammalia; order Chiroptera; family Pteropodidae; genus Cynopterus; species Cynopterus sphinx. The sequence goes on from JAKZJJ010000093.1 coordinate 118,464, forward strand.
AGTATGTTTGTGGGTTTCACGTGAACTTGGAAACCCAGTCTTAGTTGTTTTGAGACTTCACAATGCTCAGAGCAAAGGGAAGTGAATCCGGAGAAAGGAATGACTCAGCAAAAGTGAAAAACAGCCTCTCACTTTAACAATCCTCTACCTGCTGAGAAAGCCCTGTAGGTAATCTCCAGCTGCCCAGAACCTGGGCGTGAAGAAGGGCTGGCTCTTCTGCCGTGGATATGGGCACCACACCTCCCCAGGGGCAAGCAATCAAGGTTGTTTTCCACTTCCAGCTCCTGCTCGAGTTTAAATAATCAAAATTCCTGTTTGTGTTAACAAAAACTGTAAGACACAATTGCAAGTGATACTGTCAATAAGATTTCAAAAGCCCCACTCTGGCAGGCCCTTGTGTGGAGCTTGGTGGCTTCTTCTGAGCTTACTGTGGGGCCAGCTGAGGGGCTCTCTGACTTGATGTGTGCTCTGGGATGTCCATGAGAATTGTCCTGTTTTGTAACAATAGAAGCTCCTGCTGGTAATAGTAGTTTAGGACAAATTCCTATTTAAATTGTCCTTTGAGTTTTAAATTTAAAAATATACATATATTTATATTTTTCTTTTTTATATTTTTATATTTATTTCTACACATTCTATTTGGTTCTTTTTTAACTATCAGTTTTTTTAAAAATTTTGATTGATATATAATTTACATAACATACAACGAACCCATTGAAAGTGTACAATTTAAGTTTTTAGTTTATTCATAGATTTGTGTAACCATCACCACAATCAATTTTATGACATTTCCCCCACCCCAAATTGAAATCCTGTCCCCATTAGCATTTGTTCCCCATTTTTCTTCAATCCTTTCCTCTCCTCCCTTAAAACCGTGAAATCTACTTTCTGTCTGTGTGGATCTGCCTATTCTGATCATTTCATAGAACTGGAGTCATATAAATGTGGTCATATAAATGTGGGGGCCAGGTTTTCGGGGCCGAGATGACAGGGCAGACTGGGTGGGGCGCCCACCTGAGGTTGGCGAGGTGGGAGGGCCTAGCGGACGGAGTGGGCGAGGCGTAGCAGCGCGGAGCCCCAGCAGACATCCACAGGAGCACAATTGGAAGCCAGCACTTTCTGATTCATTGTAAGGCCATTCTTGGCCGAGTGACCGGTCCACAGCACCCCTCAAACCTGGGCCAGTTGGCAGAAAAACCTGCCACGTGTTGCAAGCACCTCACACGGACCCATGTCCACGGATTCCGACAAGTCGTGTGCTCCCATGCTCACAACTAAATGTCGCATGCAAGCTAACTGCTACTTGCCGGAACCAGACAACCAAACGCGTTCCGATCACCATGAATGAACCGTCCATATTACCATTCTTGCGATTTCTCACTTTGTGAAGTTCAATTGTTTCTTTTCAAGAACATGAAGAAAAAAAAAAAGGAAAAGAGAAGGAAAAAAAGAAAGAAGAGGAGAAGCAACAGAATCAGGAGAAGAAGAAGCAGAAGGAAAAGGAGAAAAAAGGAACAACAGAGGAGTAGGAGGAGGAGGAGAAGGAGGAGGAGGAGGAGGAGAAGGAGGAGGGTGAGGAGGAGAATGGAAGTGAAGAGGAGCTAAAATTTCTAACAAGACCAGAAGGCAACAAATTAGAAGGGTGGGTGAGGCCCTAGATAGGCTTCAGGGGACAGGCCCGAACAAAAGACCCGTGATTCTCGGTGTTTAGAAACCCAATGAAATGCTGAGCAAAGGCAAGTCTGTGAATACTTTTTCTGTATAAATCATAACAGAGCATGAAATATGATGCAGGTCTGTATCGATACGGGTCAATGTTGGAATAAAACAATGTGAATAAAGGATAGGCACCGGAAACTACCTTGATGGGGAGAATTTCAAATCTGAAGGCAGACAATAGAGTCCAGAGAAGAAATTTCTGGAGAAAGGACAGATCAATGATTGCAAAAAGGAAAACCACTTTCGATGATGGCGATTTCGGGATCAAGGGAGACATAGTCATTCCACAGAGGAATCGTGGAAGCGACCTGTTACCATTTCTGGCTTGAAAATTGACGAGGCAACGATGGCAAAACACTCACGGGGATGAGACGTGAGGGATGACTGGTTTCGTGACTGTGTCTCACGTTTTATGCACTGGACACTTTGGATCGTGGAAATCCAGTGAAAACAGCCTCACTGTGGCCACTCTCAATCAGTTAGGCACGTTGCAAGGCGTCCCACGGCTGGAAACCGAAGCAAACTTTGGAAAATCCTGCTTAAAGAAAATTTGATTTTTTAAGGAAAGAAACTGCTTCAGAGACATTTGATTTTAAAGGGCAGCTTAGAAAACCTGTACCGGGGACACAAGAATATCAAAACGTGTGGATTCCTCTCTCCATCACATAGCCCCGAATTCGAAGAGAAAGGCCCGTCGGTCAGCCTTGCTTGGATCTGCATAGCGAGTCTCTAGGCGAATTGTGTTTTCTCCAATAGATCAATTTCTGCAGTGAGTATCAGTCAATTGATCCGAAAACCCAAGCCGTGCCAATTGCTTTCTGTGAGGAACATGTCAAGAGCACTGAGCTCCCAACAGCAGTGTTCAGCTCCCACCCAGGGATGGCCTTTGCTGCCCTTTTGCTGCCCTCTCGTGGCAGCACAGAAGAATGCTTCGTGACTCTGCAGAGCTAGGAAACATCTGGCCTGGCTGTTCCTTGTCTACTGACAGACACTGCACCTTCCTGAGGCCTCAAAATGAATCCGTGCCCATTAGAAAACATGGAGAATCCCCACGAAGGGACAAAGCAAAAAAGAAAAGAAAAAGACCCAGCAGCTCACTTTCCCAGAAACTCAAAGTTCTGCCATCCTGAGCAGGGGATAACGAAAGGGCAGGGTGCATGATTTCCCTCCGAGTCAAGTCACCCTTTCTGCTCTGGTAGTGTTAACCAGGAATTTGGATTTCACACCTGACTCTAGCTTTCTCCAACCAGCATCACATGACTTTGGGATACAAACAAAAGAAATCACAAAGAAACTAAGAAACAAAATAAGTAATCAGGAAATAAATCAACAAACTAACAATAAAAATGAAGAAACAACCAAGTTAATAAGTGAGTAAGGAAGGAAATGAAAAGGTTTTTTAATTAATTAATTGATTAATTAATTAGTGAGTTGATAAAGTTTGTAATTTGACCCTGTTTGAATACTTGCTTTGTCACAGGTTTTGGCTCTCATTTTTCCATTTGATTTCCGGGAAATGAATAAATATATAAATAAATGAACGAACGGATGAGTGAATGAATGAATGAAAAGTACATAAACAGGTCAATCAGTAAGTAAGGAAATGAATGAACCAATTAATTAATTATTTAGTGAGTTGATAATATTTGTAATTTGTCCCTGTTCAGATACTTGGTTTGCTGTAAGCTTTGCCTCCTTTTTTTCATTTCATTTTCTCTTCTCTTCTTTTTCTTTCTATCTTTTTTCTTTGGCCATGATAAAAAAGAAAAAATCGTGCAATGGTCACCCTTTCTATACCATGTAAAATATATCCAAGTATGTTTATCTGCGTCTGAATCTTGGTGAAATTCGATGACTATTTTTACCGTGCAAATCCCCATAGGGGACTGTTCCGTGGCTGCGTGTTTCATTTATCTAATTCGTATTATCGACTTCCCCTTCAGAAAGTTGTACTGCTCCATGTTCTTAATGTGATGCACGAGGAAACGTTTCCCACCCAGTCAATGGTCCCGCAAGCTAGCGCATGTCATGGATCACTATCTTTTCACTCTGGGCAACTTGTCAGGTAGAACGTGACCCTTTCGGTGTGCATTTCTCTGTTTGTCAGTAAGGTTCAGCATCTTTTCTCTGTCTATCCGCAATTTCGGTTTCTTCGGACCCTTGTCTGGACCTGCTCATATTCTGTGGGGATTTTGATCGTTTGATTTTTGATTTAAATCTTGATGTTCACCTCTGCCTGAAATGGGGAAAGGACACCTTTCTCATGTCTGTTTCCAAGATACAGCTTCATGATATTTTTGTGAGTCTTGACCTATGTTTCTCATCGTTGGTGTACGGTAGGATGGGGTTGGTTTGGCTTTGGATTGGGAGGCGGTGGTCTTGTTGTGTTTTGTTATGATTTGTCTTGTTTGTTTTTGTCAGGCAGGTCTGTCTGACCATTCCCTAGGCCAAGAAATTGCTCCCATTATCCCTTCAGAGTCCACAAGCTGATGCTGTCCACAAAGAAATATCATACAGAAGACCGAATGTCTGGGCGGCGGGATGGTGTGGCCTAAAGAGGCCTGGAGCTGGGCCAAGCAAAATCAGTGGCGGGGCCAGGGCCCAAACTACCTCCTACTTTTGGGCAGAGAACCCAGGCCCAGGCCGAGCTGCTCTGGCCCCTTCCCGGACTAACGCTTCCTCCCTTTCCCGAGGGGCTTCACACGCCCTCTCCCCGGAGAACCCGCGGGCCTGGAAACCAGCGGGGACCCTCTCTGGGCACCTTCTACAGCCCGATCTCCCCGGGACGGCCAGCTCCAAGCGGAACCCACCGGCTCGCCTCAACTGGCTGCTCCCGACACCGGACGCCAGGGACCGTGTGGTCCTCACTCTGACCTGCTCCCATTCCAGGGGCAGGCAAACGGGGGATCGGCAAGAAATGAATCCTCGATCCCAGGCCTCTCGAGCTCACGCTTGGGACCCTCGGGCCCGGCCGACGCTCTCAGCCGGGTTGTCCCTCTCGGCGCGGGAACTCTAAAGGCGTCCGCGGCTTCTGAGCCTCACGAGCCCGCCGCACCCTGGCCTCGGACCGAGCCTGAGTGTCTCCAGGCGTCTCCCACTGTCCGCTGGGACCCAGATCCGCAGCGAGAAGCCCGGCGTCAGCTCAGAGCTGACTGAATAAAGGGGTCCCACCAAGCTGGTCTCCATGGTGACGTACATAGATCAGCAGGTGGCCATTTTTCCACAAGGGATCCAATCACACACGACCCCGACGGCCACGTCACACGCCCCCCTCCCCGCGCGCTCTTTGCTCCACGGATCCTCGCGCCTCTCGCCGAGTCCATAGCCAAGCCAAACCTGCGTGGCGCGTCCCTCACATCTTGGCTCGCGCCCCGGCCTCGCACGCGTTTACGTGCCACCTCCTTTGCAAGTCAATGGCCCCGACACGCCGTCCGCACCGGCGCTGCTCGCCACTGACGCCCCGACCCCCGACCCGGTCGCCAACGCGCTCCGACATCTCGGCTCCTGCGACACCGCCTCCCCGTTCCCAGGAGTCAGGCTGGAACCTGGGCCAACAGGCACCCGGTGCAGGGGCTCCATCACCACCATGAGAGCAGGGGCCGCAGACCAATTCCTCCCCGTAGGCTGCCACCAGGCCCAGCACACTCTGCCACATCCCTAAGAGCTAATCGCACACTTCACGAGCGACCAAGGTGCCATTTGGCCACAGGACTCAGAACTCGTAAGCCACAGCGGCACAATTGGAAGCCAACACTTTACGACTTTATCTGGAGACATTCTTGGCCGAGTGCCAGGTCCAAAGCATCCCTCACACATGGGCCGGTTGGCAGGTATGGCTGCCACGTGTTGCAAGCACCTCACACGGACCCGGGATCACGGATTTCGACAAGTGCTGTGCTTGTGTGCTCACAACTATACATAGCATGCAAGCTAACTGCTACTTGCCAGAACCAGAGAACCAAACGCGTTCCGATCAGCAGGAATGAACCGTCCACATTACAATTCTTGCGATTTCTCACTTTGTGAAGTTCAATTGTTTCTTTTCAAGAACAAGAAGATAAAAGGAAGAAAGAGAAGGAAAAACAAAGAAGAGAAGGAGAAGCAGGAGAAGCAGGAGAAGGACAAACAGGAGGAGGATGAGGAGGAAAAAGGAGGAGCAGGAGGAGGAGGAGGAGGAGGAGGAGAATGGAAATGAAGAGGAGCTGAAATTTCTAACAAGTCCAGAAGGCAACAAATTAGAAGGGTGGGTGAGGCCCTAGATAGGCTTCAGCGGACAGGCCCAAACAAAAGACCCGTGATTCTCGGTGTTTAGAAACCCACTGAAATACTGAACAATCGCAAGTCTGTGAATACATTTTCTGTATAAATCATAACAGAGCATGTCAAATGACGCAGGTCTGTGTCGATACGGGTCAATGTTGGAATCAAAACAATGCGAATAAAGGATAGGCACCAGAAACTACCTTGACGGGGAGAATTTCAAATCTCAAGGCAGACAATTGAGTCCAGAGAAGAAATATCTGGAGGAAGGACAGATCAAAGATTGGTAAAATGAAAACCACTTTCGATGATGGCGATTTCGGGATCAAAGGAGACATAGTCATTCCACAGAAGAATCGTGGAAGCGACCTGTTACCATTTCTGGCTTGAAAATTCTCGAAGCAACGATTGCAAAACACTCACCGGAATTTGACGTGATGGATGAGCAGTTTTTGACTGTGTCTCACTTTTTATACACTGGACATTTTGGATCGTGGAAAGCCAGTGAGAACAGCCTCATTGTGGCCACTCGCAATCAGTCAGGCACATTGCAAGGCGTCCCACGGCTGGAAACCAAACAATCTTTGGAAAAATATGCATAAAAAAAAATTAAATTTTTTAAGGAAAGAAACAGCTTCAGAGACATTTGATTTGAAAGGGCAGCTTAGAAAACCTGTACCGGGGACACAAGTATATCAAAACTTGTGGATTCTCTCTCCATCACATAGCCCTAAATGCGAAGACAAAGGCCCTTCGGTCAGCCTTGCTTGGATGTGCATAGCGAGTCTCCAGGCGAATTGTGTTTTCTCCAATAGATCAATTCCTGCAGTGAGTATCAGTCAATTGATCCGAAAACCAAAGCCGCGCCGAATTGCTTTCTGTGAGGTACATGTCAAGAGCACTGAGCTCCCAACAGCAATGTTCAGCTCCCACCCAGGGTTGGCCTTTGCTGCCCTTTTGCTGCCCTCTCGTGGCAGCACAGAAGAATGCTTCGTGACTCTGTAGGGCTAGGGAACATCCGACCTGGCTGTGACTTGTCTACTAACAGACACTGCACCTTCCTGAGGCCTCAATATGAATCCGTGCCCATTAGAAAACATGGAGAATCCCCACGAAAGGACAAAGAAAGAAGGAAAAGAAAAAGACCCAACAGCTCACTTTCCCAGAAACTCAAAGTTCTGCCATCCTGAGTAGGGGATAACGAAAGGGCAGGGTGCATGAGTTCCCTCCGAGTCAAGTCACCCTTTCTGCTCTGGTGGTGTTAACTGGAATTTGGTTTTCACACCTGACTCTAGCTTTCTCCAACCATCGTCACATGACTTTGGGATACAATCAAAAGAAACCACAAGCAAACTAACAAACAAAATAAGTAATCAGGAAATAAATCAACAAAATCCATTAAAAAATGAAGAAACAACCAAGCCAATAAGTAAGTAAGGAAGGAAATGAATAGATTATTTAATTAATTAATTGATTAATTAATAAATTAGTGAGTTGATAAAGTTTGTAATTTGACCATGTTCAGATACTAGGTTTGCTACTGCTTTTGGCCCTAATTATTGGATTTCATTTCCCGGAAATGAATAAATAAATAAAAAATACATGAACGAATGGATGAATGAATGAATTATAAGTTAATAAACAGGTCAAACAGTAAATGAGAAAATGAATAAACAAATTCATTAATTATTTAGGGGGTTGATAATATTTGTAATTGGACCCTGTTCGGATACTTGGTTTGCTACAGGTTTTGGCTCTCATTTTTGGATTTCATTTCCTAGAAATGAATAAATAAATAAATAAATAAATGGATGAACGGATGAATGAATGAATTAAAAGTTAATAAACAGATCAATCACTAAACGAAAAAATGAATGAACCAATTAATTAATTATTTAGTGAGTTGATAATATTTGTAAATGGACCCCTTTCTGATACTTACTTTGCAACAGGTTTGGCTCTCATTTTTGCATTTCATTTCCGGGAAATGAATAAATAAATAAATAAGTAAATAAATGAACGAACGGATGAGTGAATGAATGAATAAAAAGTACATAAACAGGTCAATTAGTAAGTAAGGAAATAAATGAACCAATTAATTAATTATTTAGTGAGTGATAATATTTGTAATTTGACCCTGTTCAGATACCTGGTTTGCTGTAAGCTTCGGCTCCTATTTTTATTTCATTTTCTCTTCTCTTCTTTTTCTTTCTATCTTTTTTCTTTGGCCATGATAAAAAAAAAAAATTGTGCAATGGTCACCCTTTCTATACTATGTAAAATATATCCAAGTATCTTTATCTGAGTCTGAATATTGGTGAAATTCGATGACTATTTTTACCGTGCAAATCTCCAACAGGGAACTACTTAGTGGCTGCGTGTTTCATGCATCTAATCCGTATTGTCGACTTCCCCTTCAGAAAGTTGTACCGCTTCATGTTCTTAAAATGATGCACGAGGACATGTATCCCACCCAGTCAATGTCCCGTACACTAGCGCATGTCATGGATCACTATCTTTTCACTCTGGGCAACTTGTCAGGTAGAAAGTGACCCTTTCGGTGTGCATTTCTCTGGTTGTCAGTAAGGTTCAGCATCTTTTCCCTGTCTGTCAGCAATTTCGGTTTCTTCGGACCCTTGTCTGGACCTGCTCATTTTCTATGGAAATTTTGACTGTTTAGTTTCTGATTTAAATCTTGATGTTCACCTCCACCTGAACTGGGGAATGGACACATTTCTCATGTCTGTTTCCAAGATACAGCTTTATGATATTTTTGTGAGTCTTGACCAATGTTTCTCATCGTTGGTGTACGGTAGGATGGGGTTGGTTTGGCTTTGGTTTGGGGGGCGGTGGTCTTGTTGTGTTTTGTTGTGATTTGTCTTCTTTGTTTCTATCGGGCAGGTCTTTCTGACCGTTCCCTAGGCCAAGAAATTGCTACCATCAGGGTCCGCAAGCTGATCCTGTCCACAAAGAAATATCATACAGTGGACCGAACCTCTTCCCTGCGAAAGGGTGTGGCCTCAAGAGACCCGGAACTGGGCCAAGTGGAAGCAGGGGCGGGGCAATGACCCGGGGTACTATCTACTTCCGGGCAGAGAAGTTTGGCCCATGCCTGGCTGCCCTCACCCCTTTCCCGACTAACGATTCCTCCCTACCCTAGGGGCTTCACACACCCTCTCCCCGGAATACCTGCGGGCCCGGCACACCAGCGGGGACCCTCTAGGGGCACCTTCACCAGCCCGATCTCCCCGGGACCGACAGCGCCAATCGGAACCGATCGGCTCGCCTCAACTGGCTGCTCCCGACACCGGACGCCAGGGACCGTGTGGTCCTCAAGATGACCTGTTCACGTTCCTGGGGCGGGCACATGGGGGCTCGGCAAGAAACGACTCCTTGATCCCGGGTCTCTCGAACTCACGCTGGAGACACTCGGGCCCGGCCAACGCTCTCAGCCGGGCTGTCCCTCGGGGCGCGGGACATTTAAAGGTGTCCGCGTCCTCTGACACTCAAGAGCCTGCCACACCCTGGCTTCGGACTGAGCCCGAGTGTCTCCAGGCGACGCCCTGTCCCCTGGGACCCAGATCCTCAGCGAGAATCCCGGCGTCAGCTCACGGTTGACCTAATAAAGGGGTCCCACCAAGCTGGTTTCCATGGTGACGCGCATAGAGCAGCAGAGTCCATTTTCCGTCACGGGATCGAATCACACATGACCCCGACGGTACGTCACACACCCCCCGCCCCGCCCGCTCTGTGCTCTATGCATCCTTGCGCCTCTCGCCGAATCCACAGCCAAGCCAAACCCGCGCGGCGCGTCCCTCACAGCATGGCTCGCGCCCCGGCCTCGCCGGCATCTACGTGCCACCTCCCGTGCAGGCCTACGGCCCCGACACGCCGTTCGCACTGGCGCTGCTCGCCACTGATGCCCCGTCGCCCTACCCGGTTGCTCCCGTGCTCCGACATCTCGGATCCTGCGACACCGCCTCTCGGTTTTCAGGAGTCAGGCCGGACCCTGGGCCAAACGGCACCCGGTGCAGGGGCTCCATCACCGCCATGAGAGCAGGGGCCGCTGACTAATTCCTCCCTGTAGGCTGGCACGGGGTCCCAGCACACTCCGCCACGCCCAAAGAGCTCATCGCACACTTCGAGCGCGACCCAGGTGCCATTTGGACACAGGACTCAGAACTAATAAGCTTCAGCGGCACAATTGGAATCCAGCTCTTTCCGACTGCATGTGGAGCCATTCGTGGTCGAGTGTCCGGTCTATAGGACCCCTCCCACCTGGGCCCGTGGGTGTGGACAACTGCCAAGTGTTGGAAGCACCTCCTAGGAACTCGCGACTGCGGATTCTTGGAAATCCTCTGCTTCCCTACTCAAACCTACTCCAACCATGCAGTCACACTACTTGTCGCCGGCATCTCAGAAGCAAACCCCTTTCAATCTGCAAGAACTACCATTCTCAAAACCAGATTTGGGAATTCACACCTCCTCAAGTTCCACTGTTTCTATTATAAAGAAGCAGAAAGAAGAAAGAAAAGAGGTGAAGAAGAAAAAGAATGAGAGAGATAATAAGGTGAAGAAAATGGAGAAAAAGAAGGAAAAGGAGAAAGAGAACAAGAAGTAGGAAAAGAAGAGTAAGATGAAGGAGCAGAAGGAGAAGGAGCAGGAGGAGGAGGAGGAGGAGGAGGAGGAGGAGGAGGAAGAGGAGGAGAAGGCAACTGGAAACAATGCAACAGCCTGTTCATTGATGGATGGATAGACTCATTTGACTCTCTCCTCTCAACAGAATACTTTTCAGTTTTTACAAGGAAGAAAATTCTGACACATACCCCAGCACAGATGAACCTTAAAGACATTACAGTGGGTGAAAGGTAGACACAAAACGACAATATTGGACGATTCCACTTATTTCAGGACTCCAGATGAGTCAAAATAATAGAGACAGGTGCTGGTGAGGAGAATGGGGTGCTAGGTTTCAGTGGGCACAAAGTTTCCGTTTGGGAAGATCACAATGTTCTGAAGATGGACGGTGGTGATGGTTGCATGATCATGTGAACTTTTTTATTGCTACTAAACTCTGCACAACTTAACAATAGTTAAAATAGTAAATTTACGTATGTATACTTTACCACAATTGACAATCCTCAGAAACACAGCAGACACTTTATAAAGAGCAAGGATGTGTTCAATTTATTGAAGCAAGGAGACCTTGTAGTTTGGTGACACCATTACCACCAAACCACCATGTGGTTTGGCGACACGTCACACATTAGCCATTTGCTTTTTGACTCTCACACTCAGTCATGCCACTGTTTCATGTAAAGAGAGATGTGATGGTGGACATGGCATCACCAAATGTTGTAAGTTATAATCCACATTCAGATGTCCTTGGTTAGAAAATCCAATAGCACAGAGGCTAGTAGTGGAGGCTGAAAATCTAATAATGCTAGTTTATGTCAAAATGAATGTGGCCTGGGCTTACCTCTTTTGTAGGAACATCTGATGACATTTCATTTCTTCACATAGATGAATTATCAATGAGTAAGGTGAGTCCTGAGAAATCTCATGGCTCTCCTTAACCAGGCCAAAACAGTTAACCACAGGAGTGCCCCACAGATACAAAAAGTCAAGAAGAGTATTCCTCAGATGTAGAAATGCCAGTAACTGTCAGGTTGTAACGGGAACGTATAGATCAAAACATCCTCATGTTTCCATGACTAACAGGGCTGGCCAGTTGGACTTTTGAGTAGCAGGCCTGTGACATGAGATGTCTTAAAGGGCCACAGGCAAGAAGGTAGAATATCCCTTGACGCCTTGACAAGTCTTTTGAGAAGAGAAATTTCTTTTGAGTTCCTAGACCAAAGAATCACTGTAATTCGTGAGAGACTTAAGTAGAAACACTATAAGAAGCGCTGAAGCCACTGTCAGGTAGACATGTTCTGATGGGAGCCAAGGACAGAACCATGAGGAATGTGCCCTCCTTCAGTGTCCTTGGACAAGGAGCCATGGGTCATTATTGACATGGGCCCTCATGTGTGGCTTTGTTGTGTTTCAGTTGCAAAGGTCAATTCCATCCTCCTGCACTATGCTATTTTAAATATGGTTGTCACCTAAGTATGCTTACACCCGTAATTTATACAATTTTAGGGTTAGACTTTCTTCTAGAAACACACAGAAGAAGCCTGAAGCAGGAAGAGAAGTGGGCAGGGAGAGGGCAAAAAGGCAAAAGGGGATGGTAAATAGAGAGCTAGCAGGAGAAACTTGTCATTTCATTTTTAGTTTTTACTTCATTTAATTTTAGCAATTAGTTGGGGTATAATTTTAACAGTAAAATCTACTGAAGTGTACAGCTCCAGGAATTTTTACAAAGGTTTCCCTGTGACCTCCACTCAGATCAAGAAACAGAATAGTCCTGTCTCCCAAAAACTTCTTTCATGCCTCTTGCTAGTCAATCGCCACGAGTTCCTCACCCCTCACCAAAAACGTGATCTTTTCATTTCTTTTCATCAGAATAAAGGTTTTCAGAGTCAACTGTGTTTAGTAATTTTTTGCCTTTTGATTACAGTTGATATATAATGTTATACTAGCTTCAGATATACAATATAGTGATTAGACATTTACATAACTTAGGAAGTGATCACCCCAATAAGTCTAGTACCCATCTCACACCATACATAGTTTTTACAGTATTGCTGAGTACATTTCTTATGCTGTACTTACATCCCTGTGACTATTTTGTGACAACCAACTGGACTCGATTCCTTCCCCTGTTTCATCCAGTGACCCGCTGCAAACGCCTCCTAACTGACAACCTTTAAAATGTTCTCTGTGTCTTTGAGTTTGTCTATTTTATCCCTTAGATTCCACATAAGTGAAATCATATGGCACTTGTCATTCTCTGACTTACTCCACAAACACAATACCCTCTATGTCCACCCAGGTCATTGCAGATGGCTAGACTTCATTCCTTTTATGGCCAAGTAACATTCCATTGCATATATGTTCCACCTCTTCTTTATCCATTCATCCACTGATGTATAGTCAGGTTGCCTCCACATCTTGGCTATTGTAAATCATGCCGCAATGAACATAAGGATGCACATTTCGCTTCAAAGTGGTGTTTTGGGTTTCTTGAGACTATTTCCCCACAATGGAATTACTGGGTCTTTCTTTGACATTTGGTATAGCCTCTGCTTTAAAGTCTATTTTGCCTGGTAGTCCAGATTTTTGTTCGGTTCCATGTTCAGGAAATGGCTATTTCCATCCCTACCCCTTTACTTTCAGTCTGCGTGTTTCTTTTGACCTAAAGTGAGTCTTTTGTAGGCAGCATGTGTAAAAGGGTCCTGTTTTCTTATCCATTCAGCCACTTTATATTGTGTGATTGGAGGATTTAATCCATTTACATTAAAGTAATTTTTTCTTAAAAAACGTCCCTTTAATATTCTTTTTTCTTTTTTTTTTCTTTTCTTTTTTTTTTTTCTTTTTTATTTTTGTAATACCGGTTCAGTGCTGATGAACAACTTCAGCTTTTGAGTGTGTGTCTCTGGGAAAGTCTTTATCTTTTCTGGGTAATCTTGGTTGGAGTTCCTCGGCTTCCATCACTTTCACTATTTTGTGCACATCCCTCTGTCCTGCAAAGTTTCTGTTGGAAATTTAGCTGTCTTATTGGAGTTCCTTTATAGGCCCCTACTGCTTTTCTCCTGTTGCTCTTAAGATTCTCTCCTTGTGTTTAACCTTTGGCATTTTAATTAGGATGTGTCATGGTGTGGGCCTCTTTGGATTCATCTTGTTTGTCAATGTGCACTTCTGGTGATTCTTTTGCCTAGTTAGGGAAGTTTTCAATCATTATTTCATCAAATAGATTTTGAGTTCCCTGCTGTTTTTCCTTATCTGGTTCCTATGATGTGATGTCGTTATGCCTGTTTTTGTCCTGGAGGACCCTTAACCCATCCTTATTTTGGGAGTATTTTTTTTTTTATTGCTCTTCTGCTTGGATGTTTTCTGCTACCTCATCTTCGAAATTGCAGATTCAGTCCTCTACTTCATCTAATCCACTGTCAATTCCCTGTAAGGTATTCTTCATTTTAGGTATAGTATTCTTTATTTCTGACTGGTTTTTTCTTATGTTTTCTATCTCCATTTTTATGTTTCTTATCTCTTTGTCATTGTTCACACTGAAATTATGGAGAAGCCTTATAAGCAGTGTTTTGAATTCTGCATCTGGCAGTTTCCTTGCCTCCATTGTGTTTCGTTCTTCTTCTGGAGCTTTGTTCTTTCTTTTATTTTGGAACATGTTTCTCTATCTCCTCATTTTGTCTGCCTCCTCCTCTTTGTTCCTATGCATTAAGTAGGGCTTCTCTGTCTCCCAGTGTCAGTAGAGTCGCCATATGTAGTGTGTGTCCCGTGGATCCTAATGTCGCCATCACCCTGGTCTCTTGAACTGGATGCTCCAGGTGTGTCTCTTGTATAGGTATTATGTGCCCACCTGTTGTAGTTGAGCCTTGGTTGTTGTTTGGTCATCAGTGGGGGAGATTGATCCTCAAGCTGATCGGCAGTGAAGGAGATGCTTGTGCAGGCGCTGACCCTACAGAGCAGGATGGTCTTCAGCAGGGTTTTGCTGCCTTCTCAGTCTACTCTTTGGTGTGTCATCTCCAGAGTTAGCAGGATGATTCTGGAATTTGTCCTAACTCCAAAACTAAGGGTAAATGCCCTCGGGTGTTCTGGGAGGGTCCCCATTTCAGGCCAAGTTTAGCAGCAGTTTTGCCCATTTGAAATGAGACACTAAGCAATCCGCAGATGGCTGTTATCCATGCTGAAATTGGAGGGGCCGCAAAAGGCCAAGTCTCAAGCGAAAGTTGGCTGCCACTAATGCAGAACTTGGGGCTGCTTGGCAAGATGTATGGAGCTCGCTGAGGCCAGATGCTGTTGGTTTAAGGTGTGCAAAGCTTTGAGAGATTTCAGGATGGTCCACAGCATGAGCCAAGAAGGCTGATTGTATGGAGAAGCCACTGGAAGCAGCTTGGGTGCACCTGCATGTTGCGAAAGGGGGGGTCCAAGGGACTCTCGAGAGTGGGGTGACCTGTGTTAGTTATATTGACAGAGACTCAGATATAGCAGCTCCCTGGGTCTGCATGCTGGGCTCAACAAAGGAACAATGTCTTCTGCCCGCACTTCTGACTGGGAGAAAGCCACCCCTCCAGCCCTCGCTCTGAAGACCAACAACTCAGTTCCTCCTGTGTGGCCCGGGCACCTTTGAACAGCTGCCTCAGCACTGGAGCTCACAGTCAGAGAGTCCATTCGCAGTAAGTCTATGTGTGCATGGCCACTTAAGAGGAACTTCATCCATCTCACTCAGTCACAGTCTCTACTGGTTTTGGCAGACAGAAGTGTGAAGAATTCTCTTCCTGGCAATAGAACCTTGGTCTGGTGAGTCCAATGTGGGCTTGGGACACCAGGCTCCTCCAGGGGGATCCCCACAGCTGAGATGTCTCTTCTGATTTCTAATCACCACAAAGGGGTGTTGGCTACCCTGTTCTGGGTCTCTGTCCCTCCTACCTGTCTTGAGGTGGCCTCTTGTTTGTGACACCAGTCAGAAGACTTCTGTTCACCTGGAATTCAGGCAACTCCCAGTGATGATCATTCGATAGTTGACTTGTTCTTTTGAGGTGATCCAGGGATGAGGCGAGCATAACATGTAACTGCTTTTCCATCTTGACCAGAAAAATCTCATCTGTCTTGTTAAATGTATCATCACTGTGTTCATTTTTATTATTGTATCACGTTTCATTTGTGGACATCCTCGGTTTGTATATCCATTCTTCTGTTAGTGAACATTTAGCATGAGTCCAGTTTCGGGCTACAACAGGGTGGAATTTATCGACATTCAAAAACAAAGCACAAGTTTTCTCTGTAATTTAATGAGCTTGCCCAAGCAGCAAAAGGAAATTAGTGCTTCATAGAATGAAATTTCTCAGGGAATTGCAGCCAGTTAGGAATCTAAGTGGACTTTCAATATTTCTTGAGAAAGTAAAATTTTGTTGCTCTCCCGATTTTCTCTGTTGAGGGAGCTTCCCTGTTCGAAGAGGAAACAAGAGAACTCGAGGAAAGGAAAATGGATGAAATCTTCTAGACTCCTAAATTCTTGACCTGACTCCTAGAGGAAGAGTGCATATCCTGAGGAGAATAGGAAGAGGACATTGTGGTGGCGTATGACATCTCTAACAAGACACCTCAGTCAAATAAACAATAAGCTTTGGGGCAGAAAAACAGCTCTCCACAGATATTATTACTTTCTTTGACTATAATGACAGAGGACTATGTTCAGAAGTTGTGGGGTTTCATCTCACCTCCACCTCTGACCATGGACCAGCTACATAAACTCTCTATATTTCAATCACTTGTGTGGAAGAGGAGGCTATGTGCCCTGTTTTCCCTCTGTGTTAGAGGACTGTGTGCTTCCTGGTGCTCAAAACAACCCAGTACATTCCTAAGAGATGCCAAGTGTCAGCCAGAAACAGGAAATTGAAAACGCGTCATGAACCATGAGACACCTTATTCATTGGCCAGTGTGACAATTGTCAATTCCTGGCCCTTCCTCAGAGTCCAAGCTGAAACTGAGGTGATGGCTGGAGATGGCATGAACATTGGCCGTGCTGCTCTTTATCTGTCTGGGAGTGCTGTTCCCCGGGACACCTTTCTTTCTCGTCCCCACAATAAATGTCCTGGGACTTCTCAATTTTCACCTCCAGGCCAAATGCCACATGCCAACCCTCTGCCCCTGACTACCTTAGAAGGATCTCTGTGAGGGTGAACAAATTTAAAACATTCCACCAGCCTTTACAGTATCCTCAGTGTGTCCTCTACCAACTGGAAATGAACAGGATATATTGTCTGGTCTTCTTCCTGTAAAACGTAAAGCAATCCCCTGAAAGAATCTTTCCAAGGAATCCTTCAGAAGATCTTGAAATCCTTTTTCCTTTTCTCCGTTCACTCTGATCCCCCAAAGCACACCCTGCCATGGCGATCCCCCTACCTTCTGTGTTGAAATTCTTTACCATCTTGCTCTCTGTTGAGACGGAAGGCGAAAGAGGATCAAAGGACCACTTTCCACAGCCCAAGCCAGTTCAGTAAGTTCACTCTATGACTATCAGGCTGTAAATGTGCTGTCCTCTGCTTGGTCTCCAGCTCCCCTCTGGGATAAGGTTGGCCTTTGTCACACTTACTATAGGAAAAGATTTCTTTGGAAGGTAAGTGATGTTTCCCTAAAAGCCGTTTTACCAGCCATTGATGCAGTTGAATGGAGAATACGACAGATTCAGTACCAAGCCAGTCCTGAAGTGCTGACGGGTGCCCAGAAGACATCCAGCTCCTTCCAAACACGTGGTAAGGAAGCCAAGAAATCTTTAAATGCAAAAGGGTATAATACCTTCAAGTACTCAATGTTTGAGAGCTGCAGACATCATGCAAATAAAGGTCAACAGAGAAAGGACATTTACTAAATAATGCTATTACTATTTTACAAGATCTCCACTAGAGAGAAAGTCTGTGGCCAATAAACCAAATCTAAACACAAAGGTAACAGGGCTAGTTAACATTCTAGCAAAGGACCCAGCCAAAGTGGGTTCTTTGACAATGTTTTCAGAACACATATTTAAATAGCTGATAGACTTACATTAGTGGGGGAAATGTTTTCAAACACTGTGCTCTCACAGACTCAAATATCCTTTGACAAGGACCTTCCATATTTGTCCTTTGATTTCTCTCTTGTGAACTCAACAACCCTCAGTGCGTGGTTGTGAGATCAAATTATGTCTAATTTTTAACCAATTCATAATGAAATTATTCAGTCATTTATTTCATTTTGATTGAGGCCCTTTCAACATCTGAAGAGTTGTGAGTGATCAAGCATCACGAGTAGAAAGTGTGTGTCTTGCCCGTGCTATAGCCCTAAGGTCCTTGGTTGAAAGATTTCGGTGGCACTGAAAGAATTTATTGTTGTGCGAATGAGCTGAAGTTGTTGGCTCTCTCTTGAGTTGGCCTTAAACATGATTTTCAAGTGTAATCCATTGAGGGCATCCTGGGGGCTTACCTACCAGTTGCCCTGGTAGCTAGTTGGAACACTCATGAGGTTTGGGAGAAAAAATCATTCAACAGTTCAGAAGGGCCTGTCTTTTGGGTAGGATTCTGGGCGCAGTTACCTAAATTTGTATGAATAAGACCTATGCTCCTAGTGCAAACTTGCTGAAAATTATCTTAACTGCTGTTTTAACGATCATCAGAAGAGTAGAAATATTGATCACCACTGCCACCAACCACACACGACTATACATGCTGAATGAGAAAAGAAAATGTGAGCTGAAGATCTGAAAACAAGGTAGACCTACCATCCACCCCAGCAATAGTATGCTAAGACATCTACACATGAGAAATGTAACTTGGCATTAGTGTGCAAGTGCATGTGGGTACAGTATCTCTGCTCATAACTGCCCCACTTCGCAAACAACCCATTGCACAGAAAACTACCTTAAACCTTCAGAAAGCAAAAGTAGCCTTGAACAAAGGGAAAGACATATCCTATTATTAATAAAGAAGACTCAATGTTATACATATGTCAATTATCCCTAAGTTAACTTATAAGCAGCATGATTCTCACAGAAATTAAAGCATTCTTTTTCAGTCTGGTGTGGGAGAAGTTGATTAGAAAATTCAAATGGAAAAATAAGCAGAAACAACTGAGAAAGTACTCAGGGAGGGAAATAGAATAAGTATAGCACATCACATAGTATTCTAAAATCAGAATATAACATCTTTAAAAGGATTGTACTGGCACATTAGTACATAAATACACTAAAAGAATCAAATAGGACTCCAGAAATAGACCCAATATTAATGCAAATTAAGCATATGAAATAAACGGTATCTGAAACTGGGAGAAAAGATCTTTCGTTAATTAAGTGGAACAGGTACAAAGAAGAATCTATCAGGAAGGTAAATTTGTCCAAATATATTACATTGAATATCAGGATAAATTCCAAATGAATAGCAGATAAAAGAAAACCATTCAAGCACTAGGGAAAAAATGAACAAATGCTTTTATAATACGGGAGTGGAGAAAAGATACCTAAATTTTGACTCAGAACCCAGAAGCAATAAGAGATTGATAAATCTGAAAAAATGTACACTTCATAAAAATCTTTGCATAACCAAATATATAATAAGCAAAGTTTAATAAAAAAGGACAAATTAAAAAAGGTGTTCATAACTGAAAGACACTAGACAAAGGACAACTCTTCATGCTTTATTAAGACCTCCTAAAAATAAAGAACACCAGCGAATCATTAGAAGAACTGGCTGAAAATAGGAAACTGCGATAGGTATGTTGTGAAATGGCCCCAGATGATTTCCATTTTCCTCACTTTTACGCCCTCGCTCTTCTTCCATTGAGCACAGGCGAGACCTAATGGCATGCCTCTGATGAATAGAAAACGGCAAAAGTTATGCAACATGACTTTTGTGATTAGGTTATGTAAACCTATGGCTGCCATCTTGCTGGCACCCTCTGAATCTCTCACTTACTTGCTCTGATGGAGGCAGCTGCCGTCTTCTATGACGCTCGACAGAGAGGTCCATCTGCCCAGATACTGAATACTCTGGCCAACAGCTTGTGAGGAACTCAACAAAGGAATCCTGCCGATGACAACGTAAGCACGCTATCAACTGGATCCGTCCTCCTGAGCCTTCAGATGAGACCACAGGCCCAGCTGACATTTAGACTGGGGCTTTGAAAGAGACTGTGACTTAGAGCAGACGTCTGTGCTACCTAGGCCATGGATCAGTACCTGATAGTGGCCTATCAGGTACAAGGCCAAGAGAGCTAAGTTTCGTCTTATTTGCAGCTGCTCCCCAGTGGTGACATCACTCCCTCGGCTCTTCCTAAGTTCATTAGGCATTAGGTCCCCATGGGAGAACCAGTCCCAGGTGTCATAATGGTTGAGGACTGCTGATGTTAAAGATCCAGCTAAACTGTGCCCAAACTACTGATCCACAGCAGCTGTGAGATAACAAATAAATGCCTGTTGCTTGGGCCGCTAAACTTTGGAGCAATTGATTACTTGGCAGCACATAACATATCATGAAGTAAAAAAAAGAAAAAAAGAGAGCCTTGAAACATTTGAAAAAATGCTCAACTCACTAAGAAGGGAAATATACATTAAAATGACAACGAGATACCATTTCTGACCTATATCTGGAAGAAAAATTCAAAAGGTTTACAGTGTATTTTTTCCTAACAAAGCACTGAAGCAGACATTCTCATAGCTTGCTCAGGGGGATGCAAAAGGATCATCCCTATAGAAGTAGCAGCAACACATATTTTTAAATGACAAAGTCCTCGGAATCTAGCCTGAAGATACTGGCAAAATATAAAATGATGTAGCACCATCGAATACCATACATACATATGTACATACCAAGCTGGCTGAATAAACTAGGGTACATCCATATGATGAAATCGTATGGAGCCAAAAAAAGTAGAAAGATTTCTACACACTGATATAGAGTGATCTGCAGGAATTTGTCAAGTCAAAAAAGCAGAGTGCCAAATTACACACACACACACACACACACACACACACATACACACACACAAACTATGATTGCATTCTGAAAGAGATGGAATATATATGAACACACAAGCATTACATTTGCAGAAGAAAACAAGGGGAGACAAAACCAAAATTAAAGTGACCTGAGATAAGCGAGAATTGAATCGAGATTAGAATAGAAATTTATTCAGACATTCTCTGAATAAAACTCATTCAAGAACTTTGACTTTGAAATTCCATAAATAATTTCCTTAAAAAGAGAAAACAAGGTGAAATGAATAAGCTTTTCAAGTTGGTGATAGAACAATACAACCATCATTAATGGTTGACGGTATTGCCATTATTCCATCAAAATTATTTAGAATGTAGTATTTCGACTCCATATCCATAGTGCAACACATTTTAAAGACAAAAGGGCTTAAATCTTCACTATATTCAATAGCATTATAGCTAATAATGATACTAGTAATATATAATAATAATTATATATATAAATTTAATATTATCTATCATAGAATAAGCAAATAAGTAGGCTAATGTTGGGTCTTCAGTGTAAAAGAAAGAAATGCGGCATCAAATTGCAGCCAAATAAAAATTGTCTACGTAAGTTCGAACATAATTTTGTAACACATTAATTTTTTTCTACTTAAAAATTCATATATCTTAGTTCGGTCCACTAAAATACCTAGATATAATGGCAATACAGCAGAATGAGACCCAAATGTGGTTTCTAAATACCATCTCCCTGTCTAGGGCTTACTGCAAGAGTGACATGGCTGATTGAATGTCTAGGCCCTGAAATATACAGGACACAACTAGGATACCTTGTTGAGAGACAAAAAAAGAAAGCCTCAGAGACTAATGGGGACTGCTAATGGTTTTTCTTTTGTGGGTGATGACATGTTCTCTAATTAGATAGTGGTGATAGCTGCACAACTATGTGGATGTACTAAAAACCACTTACTGGTACAAGATAGAGCTTGAACATTATGGTATGTGAATGACACTTCAATAAAATGATTATTATCGAGCTAATAAAAATTATTATGCATATTAATTATCTAACAGTAAACTTGATATACACATTTAAAGTAAAATAATAGTTTAGAATAAATAAAATAAATAAAATGTAATTCAAATTAAATAGCATGTATTTATTATTATTATTTTTGCCTAGACCACCTGGTCTTCTTAACTGGTCTCCCATCCAAGTACTAAACAGGCCCAACCCTGCTTAGCTTCCAAGATCAGATGTTGGGATTGTTCAGGGTGACATGGCCACAGAACATGCTCTGTGGCCCCACTAGGCTTTGATCCCAGGACCTTCTGTGTGTAAAGCAGATGTGATAACCACTGGACTATGGAACCCTGTCCTAAAATTGCATTGAAATTAAGTGTTTGGAATAACAAAACATACAGGCTAATGGGAACCACCAGCACAACCTCTGTGAAGACCATGAGAATCCTGACCAACTTTGAGTCACCGGAAGCATCTCTCGCTTAATGGGGATGGCCGAGAATTCATTCGCAAGTGAAGAGTTTCACTGAGTGGTGCAACTCTGGATTCCAGGAGGATTATGGCTAGTAGCAATGTACGCCGAACATGCAGTTACGATGTGGATTTTCAGTGGGGAAAACCTTGATGATGTAGGATATAAATCTCAGAGGAATGGAAATCTATGAAAAAAAAAACTTACGAGATACAGAATGTAGCAAAGCATCGCTGGAAAACTCTTTTTAAAAAGCTGAATGCAAATAAAAGGGGATTTATTTTCAAACAATACAAGTTTGGAAAATCATACTCAAGCATCTATGCTTCTGGGAAACGTATTCCAGCATCACGTGAACAGGCATGAGTCATAAAAGAACTACAGGCTCTGATAAAAGAATTAGAGTTATTTTCAAACATTCTAAAAAAATGCTGAAGCTGGAATTGAGATGAAAACACTATCAAGTTCTTCTTTGTTTCATCCATGGACTTCAGCCAAATGATAAGCTCTCAGAGGTAGAAGAACCTCAAAAGTCAAGCACAAAATCAAACTCTAGACCACAAATGGGCTAATGTCTCCACACTCTCAAGACAGCAAGGATGGCTGCTCAACACTACTGTGTTTAAAATTGACTTTGCTCCTGAGATGGTGCTTCTGCAGTAAAATCCTACCCTTTCCAAAGGTAATATGCTTTCTAGTCATCTTTCTTGAAAGGAAAATGACGTTAGTAATGATTTGATTTTATTAAAAATGTTTTTCTTAAAGTGTAGGATCTATCATTCAATGCTGCTTAATCTAATGCTTTTAAGCAGGCTATATCTGTACTTATTAATATTCTAGGTAGGTTTTTGACTGGTAAAGTTAATTTTTTAAGGAAATGACCTAAGCTGACAATTATGAGAAAGAGGAGTTTCTAACATGTCCGTGAAACAAGAATTCAATTTTTGGAAATCGTCACTTATTTGGAAAATGAGATCCATGAATAGGTTTCAAGAGAGTTGCGAACCTGTGCAAAATTTGGTGTGTATGGGAATTATTCTAGGAGGAATTTCTGTGAGATTAAGAACCACCACTATACAAATTGTTTAGGTCGAGGAAATAAATATGCTTTAACTTCAATATCGAACATTTGATGAACATAGTTAATTGTACTGCCGATAGGTCCTTTTATCTACCATTTTGTTTTTTTCAAAAAATATTTTTATAGAATATATTTTATTAAGTGTTCTTTGAGGTAAATAGTACACTTTCCTGAATAAAGGTGTTTTATCGTGAAATAATACCAATAGAATTATGTTAGAGAGCATGTGTGCCTGTGGCTCCATTGCCAAGGATGGGACAATTTGATCTTAAAAAGAAAAACAAATCAATCGAGCAAAACACTTTGACTTCATAGAAACCCCAAAATGACTGTTAAAGAACATTTATGAATGAGACAATTAGGAAAGTTTATGTATTGACCAGGTATTCAATAACATTAGGAAATTATTGTTAACTTTCTTCGGTGTAACAGTGATGACGTGCTTGTTTTTAAAAAGGCGTCCTATCTTTTAGAAATTCGTGTTGACGTATGCATGGATCAAATAATACATTCCAGGGAGTCGCTACATAATTAATTCAAGGCTGGGACTGGTGAGAGTCAGTGAAGTTAGAGATGACACATAATTATCCAGATATTGATAACTCCTGATGCTGAAGTAATAGCATCTGAAATTGTCCAAAATAAAAACATAAAAGCAATCTCATGAATTCATACTCAAGAGTTGAGTTGATACTTTCAAAAGACAAAAAGGGAAACCAAGATAGCAAAAACAATTTCTAAAACAGTACATTGGTCCACACCAATGATCGCCTAGGGCATTCTCCTTCACTCTAGAATCATCAAAGGACAATTACCATATGCCACCTGGTATAATGCATTTCGGAACATGGCACCGCCTTTGAAATACTCTTCCTCAAACAGCTGACCTAGAATCTAATCAAGCCTCAAGAGGTAACAAGTTTAAGAACAGCACAAGTCACTCACTTCCTTCAGCAAATCAAAATCATTTTTAACAAACAGGGCAAAAGGTGTGTGGCAGGGCAGTGCTTTAAATTAAGACTGGATAGACACAGTGAGCACCTCAGGAGGAAAAACAAAAAAACTGTAGAATTACTTTTAAGGAATTTAACAATTATAAGTATTTGATGAGAAGGAATAATTGTTAATTTTGAAAGGTATGATATGATGTATTATACCTTAAGAAATGCCCACTTATGTTAAAAGAGTAAAATTCAAATATACAGGGATGAAGTGACATGGTGTCTGGGGTTTGCTTTAAAATCCATTGGAGAAAGAAAAATAGGTTAGAAAGGAAGGAAGAAAGAGGAGATAAAGCTAATATGGCAGAATCTTGATAACTGTGGAGTCTGGTAATAGATGTCAGAGGCAGGATTTTTTATACTATTCTCTCTACTTTTGCACATTTTGGAAAATTGTACATTATGGAAAGATATTGTAACCATGCTATAGGAAACACAATTGATGGTTTTAGAAGTTTAAGAGCGAGATGTAAAACTTTCAGACACTCTTAGTTCCATCCACTAGGTTTATCATATTGCTTAAGTAATAGTTCAAATCAAGAGCTAGTAAGACCAACTGGCAGGGGGCATTTTTCCTTTAAAAAATGAAAGATCCTTAATTTAATCAATGAACACATTTGGACAGAGAAGATAAAAGGAAACTGGTTGGGCAACTCTCTACTCAAAACTACCTTTGCCATGGTCTTCAATCCTTGAAAAGATTTCATAGAGCACCCTAATACTACTTCCCAGACACTCCGGGTAGTCTTGGGTATGCAAAACCAACACAAGTGGAATTTTATATTTCCCAAATTTTGGGATGTACAATATTGCATTAAGGGGGAGGGGTCTCGACACAGAGAAAATACATCATAAATGACAATGGAAAGTCACCGGCCAGACCGGCCACAAGAAATGCAATGCCTACTTCCATTGTATCTGGATTGAAGGCCACAGAGAAAAAAGTTGGGAAGGATATACACTCTTCGTTCATCATGTCCCAGTAATCCCAGATGGCAGCAATGGAGATAAAAATACTGGCCAATATGTTCATAAATTCTGAAACGGTAATTAGGTCGTATGTGGCACACGTATGAAAATCTGTCACGTATACATTCCTTAATGCACACACCACCATAGCTTTTCCCAGGAGCTCTAGGATGCTGGCAGCCAGTAGGAGGTGCTGAGAAAAAGAAATATCAAGCAGAATGTAGGTATCCCAAACGGCTTAACGGTGGTAAGATGTGACTGTGTTGAAGAAACCATTGAGGTGGAAAATGCACACTTTCCACACTCCCACACGGGCTAGACCATGAAAGTAGTGCGCCAGGTCGTCCATGTTCCACATCCTCCACACCGCGAAGCCTATGGACATGGTGGTGAGATTTCAGGCTACTGTGGCCACGACGAAACCTCCCAATTGGCAATCAGCATTATCGTCAGGTGAAAACGTGGTGACCACGTGCTGAGCGAAACGGCAAACAAATACAGGGCATTATGAAGGTGGGACCCTCAGGCATGGAACAGCCCCCCATGGGTAAGTGGTGCTCCATCAGAGAATGGAGGTCTGTGACCCACATGTTCTGCTCACAGGCTCTCACAGACCCCAGGATGGGAGCATGAACTCTGTCTCTAAAGCTTAGTGGTCCTTGGCTGTTGGCAAAGCCACTTTAGAGAAGTCACTCTGTCCTCAACTTAAAGCATCAGATTCTTCAAAACAGTTTTGTATCCCATCCCCAATCCTCTTGAAGAAAAGCTTAATGCAAGAACTTACAGTAATGTATATCTGCCAGGGCAAGGGGTTTCCTGAGTCAGGGACAATGGGGTTGTGGTGGAGGCAGTTTGCAGGGGCGTAGGGATGTGAGCTGGTCCCATGGAAGAGTGAGGTGCTGAAGAGAAAGCAGTGGTATAAATTGCAATGTCTACTCTGAAAGCTACACTGAGAGCTGTATTTCCAGCCCATTGCTGATGACCTGTTGAATCAAAAGTTCTTTATATAAAATCCTAGCATCTCTGGAAGCCGGGCCATGTGGCCATGATCTGCATGACACTATTCTCACTCTCACATAACTCTTACAGAACTCAGTGACCCAAGATAGGGGGTGGAATTGATGTTGGAGAAATGTACACCTTTGTTCTTGGCTCCAGAGAAATGTTTCTAGCCCTCATTCTGGGGTTACTGGCTCAGAAACTTGATATCTCCTTTACACACAGGCCCACTGGCCTCTTCTCTCCAATGGGACATAGAAGGATGCTGTGTGAAAGTCTCAGTTACGTCATATGTGTCACTTAAGTACATTTGCACACTACACATGTGCTTCTTTATGATTTTAAACCCTTTAAAAATGTTTTTGGAATAATGAGGCCATTGTGAAATGGAACCATGTAGAAAGTGTAGCTGTTTTATTGGTTATCTACTGTATGGTAAAAGCAAAGTCCACTTAAGAGAATTCTAAAGAAAAGGAGCTATTTCTCTAAAGTGACTCAAGTGCATCTTCCCCATTCCTTCCTGGGCACACTTGTCCCATTGATGTGTGTCTTTTGTAAAATAGCTTTCTTGAGACATAATCTACACACAATGAAATTCTCTATTTAAAAATGAACAATTTGTTGGATTTCTATATATTCAAAAGATTATGTAACCATCACCATTAATTCCAGAATGGTTTAATCAGAGAGAGATAGAGATAGAGAGAGAGAGAGAGAGAGAGAGAGAGAGAGAGAGAGAGAGAGAGAAGGGAGGGAGGGAGGGAGGGAGGGAGGGAGGGAGGGAGGGAGGAAGGAAGGAAGGAAGGAAGGAAAGAAAAAAAGAAAGAAAGAAAGAAAGAAAGAAAGAAAGAAAGAAAGAAAGAAAGAAAGAAAGAATGCAAGCAAGCAAGCAATGATGTACCTATCAGCAGTCAATCCCCAGTCTTTCCTGGCCCCAGTTCTGGGCAATCTCCAATATGTCTCCACAGATTTGAGTATTGTGGATATTTCATACAAATAGAAATATACAATTGGTGGCCCTTGATTCTGGCTCTTGACTGAGCACAATGTTTTTCATGTTTCCTCATACATGTATCAGTACTTCATTCCTTTTCATGACCCAGTAATATTGCACCATATAGGTATAGCACCGTTTGTTTATGCACTTAGCAAGTGATGGGCAATTAAACTGTTTTCACTTCATGTTCACAGCAGCATCATTCGTGCATAAGTCTCTGTGTGGAGGTATATTTCATTTCTCTTGGGTATGTATCCAGGAGTGGAATGCTGGGTCACAAGGTAACTCAATCTGTAACATTTTGAGCCCCAGCTAATGTTTTCCAAAGTGGTGGCTTCAAATCACAGCAGAGCACTACCCAACCACCTCCTCAAACAACACACACAAGGGGCAAACTTTGCGGGCAGCAGAGCCCTTCTAAAACAAATCCTGCTCTGTAGGGTCAGTCGCTGCACAGCAACTCCTCCACTGCAGTCACAGCCAATCATCCTGAGGGTCAATCCCTCCCAGTGATGTGCAAACAGCAACCATGGCTCAGCTGCAACAGAACGGCACACACAACCCAGGCAAAAGATACACCTAGAGCACCTGGCTCAGGTAAGCAGGGAGATGGTGCTACTGGGACCCACTGGTCATATACTACATAAGTTCACTCCAATAAGAATGAGAGACAGAACAGCCCTACCTAATACACAGAAACAAACACGGGGAGGTAGCCCAAATGGGAAGACAGTAAAACATGTCCCAAATGGAAGAACAGAGCAATGCTCCAGAAACAGAACTAAACACAATGGAAGCAAGCAATCTACCAGATGCAGAGTTCAAAACACTGCTTATAAGGATGCTCCGTGACCTCAGTGAGAACAACTACAAAGAGATAGGAAACAGAAAACTGGAGATTAAAAAAAAAACATAAATAGAACCAGTCAGAAATGAAAAATACTGTAAGTTAAATGAAGAATACCTTAGAGGGAATTGACAGTAGATTATACGAAGCAGAGGATCGAATAGGAAATTTGGAAGATTATGTATCAAAAAACACCCAAGCTAAACATCACAAAGAAAGAAGAATCCAACAACAACAAAAAAAAATGAGGATAGTTTAAGGGGCCTGTGGGACAACATTAGGTGTAACAATATGCACATCATAGGCACCGGGAGGAGCAGAGAGAGAAAGGAATTCAAAAACTATTTGATGAAACAATGATGGTAAACTTCCCTAACCTGGCAAAAGAATCACCAAGAGGTGCACAGTGACAACAAGATGAACCCAAAGAGGCCCACATCATGACACATCTTAATTAAAATGCCAAAGGCTAAAGACAAGGAGATAATCTTAAGACGAGCAGCAGAAAAACAGTTATTTGCCTACAAGAGAGCTCTTATAGTAGGCTACTTTTCCAAAAGAAACTTGGTAGGCCAGAAGACATTGGCAAGAAATAATCAACATGATGAAAAGAGAGTATTTACAACCATAATTATCCTGTCCAGCAAAGCTATCATTTAGAATCGAGGGGCAGAGAAGAGCTTCCCAGACAAGAAAAAGCAAAAGGCGTTCATCAACTCCAAATGAAGAGCAACTTTTTTAAGAAGAAAAGAAAAAAGAAAATATATAAATATAAAAATGGCAATTTATGTTAATCTGTTAAGAATTGCTTGACAGGTACATGGGTTAATGCTGCAATCAAAAGACATAAGATGGCTGAATAGATAAGAAAACAAGAACTTTACAAGTGTTGCCCTCACACACTCTTAGAAAAGACTCACTTTACATCAAAAGAAACACACAGCCTGAAAATAAAGGGATGGACAAGTAGATTTCATGTACATGAAAAGAAAAAAAGAAGAGCTGAGTTAGTGGCATTTCTACTTGACAAAATGGATGTAAAACCATGACTGTAACAGGAGACAAAAAAGGAACCATAAGCGCACTACTGGGTATTTACCCAAAGAAACCCTAACCACTACTTTGAAGGGATGTGTGCATCCACATAGTCATTGCAGCATTATTTCCAGTGCTCAAGATATGGAGGCAGCCAGGATGAGAAATAAATGGTCAATCATGAAGGAACGAAGAGGTGGCCCATATATACAATGGAATGTTACTCAGCTAGAAAATAATATGAAATCTTGCCACCTGCAACGACATGGGTGGACCTGAAGCGTAACGTGCTGAGTGGAATAAGTCAGAGAAAGACAAATGCCATATGATTTCGCTTACATGTGACATCTAAAGGACAAAATAGAAACAAACTCATATATACAGAAAACATTTTGATGGTTATGAGATGGGAGGAAGTTTGGGAATGGGGGAATAAAGGGACAGGGTTAAGAAGTCCAAACTGGTAGCTACACACCATATGTATCTGATGGGTACTAAATTTATGGGGTGATAAATCTAGAGTAAGTTTTATAAATGTCTAATTACGTTGTTGTTCACCTGAGATATTTTATGCCAAGTGTATCTTTAAAAATATAAAATTGAAAAAAGAAATATGAAAAGGGAAAATAACATCTAAGTGTTATTACAAAAGAGTAAAAAACCTTTAAATTTAAACTTAGAATTACCCCAAGACTCAGAATAAAAAGTACATAAACAGGTCAATCAGTGAGTAAGGAAATGAATGAACCAATTAATTAATTATTTAGTGAGTTGATAATATTTGTAATTGGACCCTGTTCAGATAGTTGGTTTGCTGTAAGTTTTGGCTCTTTTTTTTCATTTCATTTTTCTTCTTCTTCTTTCTTTCTTCTTTTTTCTTTGGCCATGATAAAAAAGAAAAAGTCATGCAATGGTCACCTTTTCTGTACTATGTAAAATATATCCAAGTACCTTTATCTGAGTCTGATTCTTGGTGAAATTCGATGACTATTTTGACCATGCAAATCCAGAACAGGGGACTGCTCCGTGGCTGCGGGTTTCATGTATCCAATCCGTATTGTCGACTTGCCCTTCAGAAAGTTGTACCGCTTCATGTTCTAAAGTGATGCACGAGGACACGTGTTCCACCCAGTCAATGGTCCCGCACACTAGCGCATGTCATGGATCGCTATCTTTTCACTCTGGGCAACTTCTCAGGTAGAACGTGACCCTTTCGGTGTGCATTACTCTGGTTGTCAGTAAGGTAGAGCATCTTTTTTCTCTCTGTTGGCAATTTCGGTTTCTTCAGACCCTTGTGTGGAACTGCTCATTTTCTGTGGGGATTTTTACCCTTTGATTTTTAATTTAAATCTTGATGTTCACCTCTGCCTGAACTGGGGAAAGGACACCTTTCTCATGTCTCTTTCCAAGATACAATTTTATGATATTTTTGTGAGCCTTGACCTATGTTTCTCTTCATTGGTGTATGGTAGGATGGGGTAGGTTTGGCTTTGGTTTGGGGGGCGGTGGTCTTGTTTTGATTTGTTGTGATTTGTCTTGTTTGTTTCTGCTGGCCAGGTCTTTCTGAGCGTTCCCTAGGCCAAGAAATTGCTCCCATTTTCCCATCAGTGTCCGCAAGCTGATCCTGTCCACAAAGAAATATCATAGAGCGGACCGAATGTCTGGGCGGCGGGAGGGTGTGGCCTAAGAAGCCTGGAGCTGGGATAAGCAAAACCAGGGGCGAGGCCATGGCCTGAGCTACTTCCTACTTCCGGGCAGAGAAGCCTGGCCCAGGCCGGGCTGCCCTGGCCCTTTCCCC
The DNA here is from genome assembly GCA_030015415.1 of Cynopterus sphinx. Taxonomy (NCBI): domain Eukaryota; kingdom Metazoa; phylum Chordata; class Mammalia; order Chiroptera; family Pteropodidae; genus Cynopterus; species Cynopterus sphinx. The sequence goes on from JAKZJJ010000093.1 coordinate 149,260, forward strand.
GACTAATGCTTCCTCCCTTTCCCGAGGGGCTTCCCACAACCTCTCCCCGGAAAACCCGCGGGCCCGGCAAACCAGCAGGGACCCTCTCTGGGCACCTTCCCCAGCCCGATCTCCCTGGGACTGCCAGCGCCAAGCGGAAACCACCGACTCGCCTCAACTGGCTGCCCTCGACACCCGACGCCAGGAACCGTGTGGTCCTCACGCTGACCTGCTCCCGTTCCTGGGGCGGGCAGACGGGAGCTCGGCATGAAATGACTCCTCAATTTCGGGCCTCTCGACCTCACATTGGGGACCCTCGGGCCCGGGCTCTCCCTCGCGGCGCGGGACTTTTAATGGCGTCCGCGGCCTCTGAGTCTCACGAGCCGGCCGCACCCTGGCTTCGGACTGAGCCCGATTGTCTCCAGGCGTCTCCCACTGTCCGCTGGGACCCAGATCCGCAGCAAGAAGCCCGGCGTCAGCTCACGGCTGACCGAATAAAGGGGTCCCACTAAGCTGGTCTCCATGGTGACGCGATAGAGCAGCAGGAGGCCATTTTCTGTCACGGGATCCAATCACACTCGACCCCGACGGCCAGGTCACAAGACACCTGCCCACTGCCTTTCGTGCTCCACACATCCTCGCGCCTATCGCTGAATCCACAGCGAAGCCAAGCCGGCGCGACTCGTCCCTCACAGCTTGGCTCGCTCCCCGGGCTCGCACGCGCCTACGTGCCACATCCCTTACAGGCCCATGCCCCCGACATGCCGTCCACACCGGCGCTGCTCGCCACTGACGCCACGTCGCTTTGCCCTGTCGACCATGCGCTCCGACTTCTCGGCTCCTGCGACACCGCCTCCCCGCTTGCAGGAGTCAGGCCGGACCCTAAGCCAAGCGGCACCCGGTGCAGGGGTTCCATCACCGACAGGACAGCAAAGGCCGCTGATCAATTCCTCCCCGTAGGGTGCCACCGGGCCCCACCACCTGCCGCCACAGCCGTAAAGCTAATCGCACACTTGCGAGCAACCCAGGTGCCATTTGGCCACAGGACTCAGATCTCATAAGCCACAGCGGCACAATTGGAAGCCAGCACTTTCCGACTCCATGTGGAGCCATTCTTGGCGGAGTGACCGGTCCGCAGCACCCCTCAAACCTGGGCCGGTTGGCAGGCACGGCTGCCACATGTTGCAAGCACCTCACACGGACCCCGGACCACGAATTCCGACAAGTCCTGTGCTCCACTGCTCACAACTACACGTAGCATGCAAGCTAACTGCGACTTGCCAGAACCAGAGAACCAAACGCGTTCCGATCAGCAGGAATGAACCGTCCATATTAAAATTCTTGCGATTACTCACTTTTTGAAGTTCAATTTTTTCTTTTCAAGAAAAAGCAGAAAAAAGGGGTAAAGAGAAGGAAAAAAGAAAAGAAGAGAAGAAGAAGCAGAAGAAGGAGAAGCAGGAGGAGGAGGAGAAGGAAAAAGGAGAAGCAGGAGATGGAGGAGGAGGAGAAGAAAGAGGAGGAGTAGGGGGAGGAGGAGGAGAATAGAAATGAAGAGGAGCTGAAATTTCTAACAAGTTCAGAAGGCAATGATTTAGAAGGGTGGGTGAGGCCCTAGATAGGCTTCAGGGAACAGGCCCGAACAAAACACCCGTGATTCTCGGTGTTTAGAAACCCACTGAAATGCTGAGCAATAGCAAGTCTCTGAATACTTTTTCTGTATAAATCATAACAGAGCATGTAAAATGACGCAGGTCTGTATCGATACGGGTCAATGTTGGAATCAAAGCGATGTGAATAAAAAATAGGTCCCGGAAACTACCTTGATGGAGAGAATTTCAAATCTCAAGGCATACAATAGAGTCCAGAGAAGAAATATCTGGAGAAGCACAGATCAATGATTGTCAAAATGAAAACCACTTTTGATGATGGCGATATGGGCATCAAAGGAGACATATTCATTCCACAGAAGAATCGTGGAAGCGACCTTTTAGCATTTCTGGCTTGAAAATTGACGGCGCAACGATGGCAAAACACTCACCGGGATGACACGTGAGGGATGACCGGTTTCGTGACTCTGTCTCACTTTTTATGCACTGGACACTTTGGATCGTGGAAAGCCAGTGAAAACAACCTCAGTGTGGCCCCTCGCAAGTAGTCAGCCACGTTGCAAGGCGTCCCATGGCTGAAAACCGAGGCAATTTTTGGAAAAACATGCATCAAAAAAATTTATTTTTTAAGGAAAGAAACTGCTTCAAAGACATTTGATTTGAAAGGGCAGCTTAGAAAACCTGTACGGGAGACACAAGAATATCAAAACGTGTGGATTCCTCTCTCCATCACATAGCCCCGAATGCGAAGAAAAAGGCCCGTCGGTCAGCCTTGCTTGGATCTGCATAGTGAGTCTTCAGGCGACTTGTGTTTTCTCCAATAGATCAATTCCTGCAGTGAGTAGCAGTCAATTGATCCGAGAACCCAAGCCTCGCCGAATTGCTTTCTGTGAGAACATGTCAAGAGCACTGAGCTCCCAACAGCAGTTTTCAGGTCCCACTCAGGGTTGGCCTTGGCTGAGCTTTTGCTGCCCTATCGTGGCAGCACAGAAGAATGCTTCGTGACTCTGCAGGGCTTGGGAACATCTGGCCTGGCTGTTTTTTGTATACTGACAGACACTGCACCTTCCTGAGGCCTCAAAATGAATCCGTGCCCATTAGAAAACATGGAGAATCCCAACGAAGAAACAAAGAAAGAATGAAAAGAAAAAGACTCAGCAACTCACTTTCCCAGAAACTCAAAGTTCTGCCATCCTGAGTAGGGGATATTGAAAGGGCAGGATGCATGAGTTCCCTCCGAGTCAAGTCACCCTTTCTGCTCTGGTGGTGTTAACCCGGAATTTGGTTTTCACACCTGACTCTAGCTTTCTCCAACCATCATCACATGACTTTGGGATACAAACAAAGGAAACCACAAACAAAGTAACAAACAAAATATGTAATCAGGAAATAAATCAACAAAAAAACAAGTAAAAAATGAAGAAACAACCAAGTCAATAAGTGAGGAAGGAAAAGAATGAATAGATTATTCAATTAATTAATTGATTAATTAATGAATTAGTGAGTTGATAAAGTTTGTAAGTTGATTTTGTACAGATACTTGGTTTGCTACAGCTTTTGGCCCTTATTTTTGTATTTAATTTTCTGAAATGAATAAATAAATAAAAAATACATGAAAGAATGGATGAATGAATGAATTAAAAGTTAATAAACAGGTTAAACAGTGAACATAAAAATGAATGAACAAATTAATTAATTATTTAGGGAGTTGATAATATTTGTAATTGGACCCTGTTCGGATACTTGGGGTGCTAGAGGTTTTGGCTCTCATTTTGAATTTCATTTCTTAGAAATGAATAAATAAAGAAAAAATACATGAACGAATAAATGAATGAATGAATTAAAAGTTAATAAACAGGTCAAACAGTAAACGAAAAAATGAATGAACAAATTAATTAATTATTAATGAGTTGATAATATTTGTAATTGGACCCTGTTCAGATACTTGATTTGCTGTAAGCTTGGCTTTTTTTTTTTAATTTCATTTTCTCTTCTCAACTTTTTTTTTCTATCTTTTTCCTTTGGCCATGATAAAAAAGAAAAAATCGTGCAATGGTCACCCTTTCTATACTATGTAAAATACATCCAAGTATCTTTTTCTGAGTCTGAATCTTTGTGAAATTCGATGACTTTTTACTGTGCAAATCCCTAACAAGGGACTGCGCCGTGACTGCGTGTTTCATGTATCTAATCCGTATTGTCGACTTCCCCTTCAGGAAGTTGTACAGCTTCATGTTTTTAAGTGATACACGAGGACACGTGTCCCACCCAATCAATGGTCCCACACACTATCGTATGTCATGGATCTTTATCTTTTCACTTCGGCAACTTCTCAGGTAGAACGTCACCTTTTCAGTGTGCATTCCTCTGGTTGTCAGTAAGGTAGAGCATCTTTTTTCTCTCTGTTGGCAATTTCGGTTTCTTCAGACCCTTGTGTGGAACTGCTCATTTTCTGTGGGGATTTTTACCCTTTGATTTTTAATTTAAATCTTGATGTTCACCTCTGCCTGAACTGGGGAAAGGACACCTTTCTCATGTCTCTTTCCAAGATACAATTTTATGATATTTTTGTGAGCCTTGACCTATGTTTCTCTTCATTGGTGTATGGTAGGATGGGGTAGGTTTGGCTTTGGTTTGGGGGGCGGTGGTCTTGTTTTGATTTGTTGTGATTTGTCTTGTTTGTTTCTGCTGGCCAGGTCTTTCTGAGCGTTCCCTAGGCCAAGAAATTGCTCCCATTTTCCCATCAGTGTCCGCAAGCTGATCCTGTCCACAAAGAAATATCATAGAGCGGACTGAATGTCTGGGCGGCGGGAGGGTGTGGCCTAAAGAGGCCTGGTGATGTGCCAAGGAGAAGTAGGGGGCCGGGCTGCCCTGGCCCCTTCCCCGTCTAACGCTTCCTCCCTTTCCCGAGGGGCTTCACACGCCCTCTCCCCGGAGAACCCGTGGGCCCGGCAAACCAGCGGTGACCCTCTCAGGGCACCTTCCCCAGCCCGATCTCTCCGGGACGACCAGCGCCAAGCGGAACCCACCGGCTTGCCTCAACTGGCTGCCCCCGACACCGAACGTCAGAGTCCGTGTGGTCCTCACGCTGACCTGCTCGCGTTCCTGGGGCGGGCACACGGGGGCTCGGCAAGAAACGACTCCTCGATTTCGGGCCTCTCGACCTCACGCTGGGGACCCTCGCACCCGGCCGACGCTCTCAGCCGGGATGTTTCTCGCGGCGCGGGACATTTAAAGGCGTCCATGGCCTCTGAGCCTCACGAGCCGGCCACACCCTGGCTTCGGACCGAGCCCGAGTGTCTGCAGGCATCTCCCACTGTCTGCTGGGACCCAGATCCGCCGTGCGTAGCCCCTCGTGAGCTCACGGCTGACGAATAAAGGGGTCGCACCAAGCTGGTCTCCATGGTGACGCGCATAGAGCAGCAGGAGGCCATTTTCCGTCACGGGATCCAATCACACACGATCCCGACGGCAACGTCACACCTCCCTCATCCGCCCCGCGCGCTCCGTGCTCCACGCATCCTCGCGCCTCTCGCCGAATCCATAGCCAAGCCAAGACCGCGCTGCACGTCCCTCACAGCCTGGCCTCGCAGGCGCCTACGTGCCAACTCCTTGCAGGCCCAAGCCCCGACACGCCGTCCACACCGGCGCTGCTCGCCACTGACGCCCCGTCGCCCAGCCCGGTCGCCCCCGCGCTCCGACATCTCGGCTCCTGCGAAACTGCCTCCCCGCTCCCAGGAGTCAGGCCGGACCCTAAGCCAAGCGGCACCCGGTGCAGGAGCTACATCACCACCAGGAGAGCAGGGGTCGCTGACCGATTCCTTCCCGTAGGCTAGCACGGGGTCACAGCACTCTCCGCCACAACCCCAAGAGCTCATGGCACACTTCACGAGCAACCCAGGGGCCATTAGGCCACAGGACTCAGAACTCATAAGCCACAGCGGCACAATTGGCAGCCAGCACTTTCCGACTCCATGTGGAGCCATTCTTGGCAGAGTGAGCGGTTCACAGCACCCCTCACAGCTGGGCCGGGTTCGCAGGCATGTATGCTCGTGTTGCAAGCACCTCACACGGACCCCGGACCACGAATTCCGACAAGTCCTGTGCTCCCCTGCTCACAACAGCACGCATAATGCAAGCTAACTGCTACTTGCTGGTACCAGAGAACCAAACGCGTTCCGATCAGCAAGAATGAACCGTCCATATTACCATTCTTGCGATTTCTCACTTTGTGAAGTTCAATTGTTTCATTTCAAGAACAAGAAGAAAAAATCCGGAAAGAGAAGAAAACAAAGAAAGAAAAGAAGGAGAAGCAGGAGAAAGAGAAGCAGGAGAAGGAGGAGGAGGAAAAAGGAGCAGGAGGAGGAGGAGGAGGAGAATGGAAATGAGGAGGAGCTGAAATTTCTAACAAGGCCAGAAGGCAAGAAATTAGAAGAGTGGGTGAGTCCCTAGATAGGCTTCAGGGACAGGCCCGAAAAAAGACCCGTGATTCTGGGTGTTTAGAAACCTACAAAATGCTGAGCAATAGGAAGTCTGTGAATATTTTTCTGTATAAATCATAACAGAGCATGAAATATGACCCAGTTCTGTATCGATACGGGTCAATGTTGGAATCAAAACAATGCGAATAAAGGATAGGCACCGGAAACTACCTTAATTATTACCTTGTAAGAGGGCAGAGACTTAACAATTAACAACTCACATACAGTAGGGTGATTTAGATCCAGAGAAGACAGATTAACCAACATAAAGCCAGTAAGTATCTGAGATAGCTTGATTTATTTGATTGCCTTGGTTGGAATTTGGTACAGGGATCAGGTTCATAACTGTATGCAAATCTTCAAACAGATATTTGGCTATTCTACTCCTTGGAAGTCTTCGAAAATGGTCAGTTGTCAATCGGTACGGACAGTAAAGGAATGCTAGTCAGCTACTCTCAAACACTCAAACACTCGATGCTTGGCACATGGATGCCTAGCAGTAGTTTGTCGAACAAAGGTACAAGTGAGTATTGATTATCTGCTCTGTGCCAGGCACCCTGCTGGGGGATGCAGGAGTTCAGAGCGATCTGGGCTCTACTCAAGCCTTTAACATGTGTGCAGGAGGTAGAATTTAAGGAGGATGGTCATGAAATCAGGGTGGAGGTAGTGCTCTCCAAAGGTCATTTACGTTAGGTTCTTTGAGTATGTTTGTGGGTTTCACGTGAACTTGGAAACCCAGTCTTAGTTGTTTTGAGACTTCACGATGCTCAGAGCAAAGGGAAGTGAATCCGGAGAAAGGAATGACTCAGCAAAAGTGAAGAGCAGCCTCTCACTTTAACAATCTCTACCTGCTGAGAAAGCCCTGTAGCTAATCTCCAGCTGCCCAGAACATGGGCCTGAAGAAGGGCTGGTTCTGCTGCCGTGGATATGGGTACCACACCTACCCAGGTGTAAGCATCAAGGTTGTTTTCCACTTCCAGCTCCTGCTCGAGTTTAAATAATCAAAATTCCTGTTTGTGTTAACACAAACTTTAAGACACAATTGCAAGTGATAATGTCAATAAGATTTCAAAAGCCCCACTCTGGCAGGCCCTTGTGTGGAGCTTGGTGACTTCTTCTGAGCTTACTGTGGGGCCAGCTGAGGGCTCTCTGACTTGATGTGTGCTCTGGGATGTCCATGAGAATTGTCCTGTTTTGTAACAAAAGAAGCTCCGGCTGGTAATATTTGTTTATCACAAATTCCTATTTAAATTGTCCTTTGATTTTTAAATTTATATATATATATATATATATATATATATATATATATATATATATATATATATACACACACACACACATTCATATTTATATTTTTATATTTATTTCTATACATTCTTTTTGGTTCTTTTTCAACTATCAGTTTTTTTAAAATCTTAATTGATATATAATTTACATAACATACAATGCACCCATTGAAAGTGTACAATTTAAGTTTTTAGTTTATTCATAGAGTTGTGTAACCATCACCACAATCAATTTTATGACATTTTCCCCACCCCAATATGAAATCCTGTCCCCATTAGCATTTGTTCCTCATTTTTCTTCAACCCTTTCCTCTCCTACTATAAAACCGTGAAATCTACTTTCTGTCTGTGTGGATCTGCCTAGTCTGAGCGTTTCATACAACTGGAGTCATATAAATGTGGTCATATAAATGTGGGGCTGGGCGGCCCGAGGACCGGGCGGCCCGGGGGTCGGGCGGCCCTGGGGCCAGGGCCGCGATGAGGAGGGCCGCCGGGGTGGGGCGCCCACCTGAGGTTGGCGAGGGGGCCTTGCCGATCGGTGGAGTGGGCGGCGCCGAGACGAAGAGAGCCGCCTTGGCGGGCGCCGCCACCCCAGGCGCACCTGGCGGGGCCGCCCGCCTCCGCCCGTCCCCCGCCGGCAGGGAAGCCCTGGTGACGCAGGCACCTAGACGCGGGGCCGACCAGGAGGCCGTCGTTCGGGCTGCTGTTCTGTTTGGACGGGGTCCCCACAGAAGAAGGTCCTACAGCCCGGTCCTGTCCCGTACCGAGTTGGCACTAGTTACCTGCGCTTTCGTGGACGCGTCCCCTCCACTCCCAGCCCTGCCCTTTGCCGACTGCGGGAAGAGGGTCCCACTTCCTCAGATTGAATTGATTTCCCAGCTCGACCCCCCCCTTCCGCCAACCCCAAAGAGCCGGGGGACCCCATGGCATGGGCTCTCATAAATGAAGGGGGTGCCTGCCTGCCACTTGCAGTTTGGGAAGCTCCTCATATACCAAAAAGTTATAAATGCCAGGATCTGCTTATAGGAATGGGTCAGACGTGTTTAGACATCTCATTGGGGACGCCCTTTAAACGCAGTGCAGGTGAACCGTGCTACCATCCACAGATCGGTACTAGATTCGGAAACCCTCCCCCAGCTGAGGTGTTGTGGCGGTAACTGACTTTCAGTCTGAGCAGGTGCAGTGGCTCCTGACGCTCCCTGCCATTTCTCCACCCCAGCCCCAGCCGACCCTCAGGATCCAGAACAGGCTTCTTCCAGTGGGAACCGCCGTGGCGGAAGGCTTTATTCTGCTTTTCAGAAACGTCTATCTGGGTGCAATTGCATCTTTTATGGGCTGTTATGATCCGAGGCCTCTAAACTGCTTCTGCGATAAAGTTCACTGAGAAATGTACACAAAGAAAGCCCTGTGTGTGGCCTAGGTGGCAACTCAGAGTATGAGATGCTGCTGGACTTGGAACAGAAGCAAACGCTTGGACTCTGGAACAATGTTATCAGGTTTTGCAAGCTATAAAACATGTGCTTGGGAAACAAAAGTTTACGCGTCCTTGGACTTTGGGGGAAGTCACACATCAGTGCTGGGTTTCAGGCCATGGAAGCACTGCCTCCTGAACAGAGTTCTGGTGTTGAGCTCATAAGGCTTGCCAGTTGAGTCTCCTTTGCCACATTGAGACATACTCATGGCCTCCTAATTACCACTGTTATGTGTTAGGCTCTTCAAATATGTCTGGTGTTGTCACTTAAACTTGAAAATCACTGCCAGACTTTGCAGATCACCTTTTAGAACTTCCCTCTGTGCCTTCTGATAAATGGAGTCATTTGACCTCAGCTGCCAGGCAGTCAACTGAGGAGCTGGAAAGAGGGCAGAGACTTAACCTTTAACAACTCACAGCTCAGTAGTGTGATTTAGAGCCAGAGAAGACAGATTAACCACCATAAAACCAGTAAGTATCTGAGATAGCTTGATTTATTTGATTGCCTAGGTTGGAATTTGATAGCAGGATCAGGTTCATAACTGTGTGCAAATCTTCAAACAGATATTTGGCTATTCTACTCCTTGGAAGTCTTCGAAAATGGTCAGTTGTCAATCGGTACGGACAGTAAAAGGAATGCTAGTCAGCTACTCTCAAACACTCAAACACTCGATGCTTGGCACAAGGATGCATAGCAGAAGTTTGTTGAACAAAGGTACAAGTGAGTATTGATTATCTGCTCTGTGCCAGGCACCCTGCTGGGGGCTGCAGGAGTTCAGAGTGAACTGGGCTCGACCCAAGCCTTTAACATGTGTGCAGGAGGTAGAATTTAAGGAGGATGGTCATGAAATCAGGGTGGAGGTAGTGCTCTTCAAAGGTCATTTACGTTAGGTTCTTTGAGTATGTTTGTGGGTTTCACGTGAACTTGGAAACCCAGTCTTAGTTGTTTTGAGACTTCACGATGCTCAGAGCAAAGGGAAGTGAATCCGGAGAAAGAAATGACTCAGGAAAAGTGAAAAACAGCCTCTCACTTTAACAATCCTCACCTGCTGAGAAAGCCCTGTAGCTAATCTCCAGCTGCCCAGAACATGGGCCTGAAGAAGGGCTGGTTCTGCTGCCGTGAATATGGGCACCACACCTCACCGGGGCAAGCAATCAAGGTTGTTTTCCACTTCCAGCTCCTGCTCGAGTTTAAATAATCAAAATTCCTGTTTGTGTTAACACAAACTGTAAGACACAATTGCAAGTGATACTGTCAATAAGATTTCAAAAGCCCCACTCTGGCAGGCCCTTGTGTGGAGCTTGGTGGCTTCTTCTGAGCTTACTGTGGGGCCAGCTGAGGGGCTCTCTGACTTGATGTGTGCTCTGGGATGTCCATGAGAATTGTCCTGTTTTGTAACAAAAGAAGCTCCGGCTGGTAATAGTAGTTTAGGACAAATTCCTATTTAAATTGTTCTTTGAGTTTTAAATTTATAAAATATATATTTATATTTTTATATTTTTATATTTATTTCTACACATTCTATTTGGTTCTTTTTCAACTATCAGTTTTATTTAAAATCTTGATTGATATATAATTTACATAACATACAACGCACCCATTGAAAGTGTACAATTTAAGTTTTTAGTTTATTCATGGAGTTGTGTAACCATCACCACAATCAATTTTATGACATTTCCCCCACCCCAAAATGAAATCCTGTCCCCATTAGCATTTGTTCCCCATTTTGCTTCAACCCTTTCTTCTCCTCCTATAAAACCGTGAAATCTACTTTCTGTCTGTGTGGATCTGCCTATTCTAATCATTTCATACAACTGGAGTCATATAAATGTGGTCATATAACTGTCGGGGCCCGGTGTTCAGGGCCGAGATGAGAGGGAAGACTGGGTGGGGCGCCCACCTGAGGTTGGCGACGTGGGTGGGGCCTAGCGGATGGAGTGGGCGAGGCGTAGCGGCGCAGCGACCCATGAGACATCCACAGGAGCACAATTGGAAACCAGCACTTTCTGATTCAACGTGGGGACATTTTTGGCCGAGTGACCGGTCCACAGCACCCCTCAAACCTGGGCCAGTTGGCAGAAACACCTGCCACGTGTTGCAAGCAACTCACACAGACCCGGGAACACGGATTCCAAGTCCTGTGCTCCCCTGCTCACAACTACATGTGTATGCAAGCTAACTGCTACTTGCCGGAACCTAAGAAACAAACGCGGTCCGATCACCATTAATGACCCGTCCATATTACCATTCTTCCGATCTATCAATTTGTGCAGTTTAATTGTTTGTGTGCAAGAACAAGAAAAAAAAAGGTAAAGAGAAGGAATAAAAAAAAGAAGAGAAGGAGAAGCAGGAGAATCAGGAGAAGCAGCAGCAGGAGGAAAAGGAGGAGGAAAAAGGAGGAACAGGAAGAGCAGGAGGAGGAGGAAGAGAAGGAGGAGGAGGAGGAGGAGGGAGGAGGAGGAGGAGGAGGAGGAGGAGGAGGAGATGGAGAAGGGAAATGAAGAGGAGCTGAAATTTCTAACATTCCAGAAGGCAACAAATTAGAAGGGTGGGTGAGGTCCTAGATAGGCTTCAGGAGACAGGCACGAACAAAAAACCCATGATTCTCCGTGTTTAGAAACCCACTGAAATGCTGAGCAATAGCAAATCTGTGAATAATTTTTCTGCATAAATCATAACACAGCATGAAAAATGACGCAGGTCTGTACCAATACGGGTCAATGTTTGAATCAAAACAATGCAAATAAAGGATAGGCACCGGAAACAACCTTGACAGGGAGAATTAAAATCTCAAGGCAGATAATAGTGTCCAGAGAAGAAATTTCTGGAGGAAGGACAGATTAATGATTGTCAAAATGAAAACCACTTTCGATGATGGCGTTTTCGGGATCAAAGGAGACATATTCATTCCACAGAGGAATCGTGGAATCGACCTGTTACCATTTCTGGCTTGAAAATTGATGAAGCAACGATGGCAAAACACTCACAGGAATGAGACATGAGGATGACCAGTTTCGTGACTGTGTCTCACTTTTATGCACTGGAAACTTTGGATCATGGAATGCCAGTGAAAACAGCCTCAGTGTGGCCACTGGTAATCAGTCAGGCACGTTGCAAAGTGTCCCACGGTTGGAAACTGAGCCAATATTTGGAAAACAATGCATAAAAATAATTCATTTTTAAGGAAAGAAACTGCTTCAGAGATATGCTTTGAAAGGGCAGCTTAGAAAACCTGGACCGGGAACACAAGAATATCAAAACGTGTGGATTCCTGTCTCCATCACATAGCCCTGAATGGAAAGACAAAGGCTCGTCGGTCAGACTTGCTTGGATATGCAAAGCGAGTCTCCAGGCGACTTGTGTTTTCTCCAATAGATCAATTTCTGCAGTGAGTATCAGTCAATTGATCCGAAAACCCAAGCCGTGCCAATTACTTTCTGTCAGGAACATGTCAACAGCACTGAGCTCCCAACAGCAGTGTTCAGCTCCCACCCAGGGTTGGCCTTGGCTGAGGTTTTGCTGCCCTCTCATGGCAGCACAGAAGAATGCTTCGTGACTCTGCAGGGCTAGGGAACATCCGACCTGGCTGTTCCTTGTCTGCTGACAGACACTGCACCTTCCTGAGGCCTCAAAATGAATCCGTGCCCATTAGAAAACATAGAGAATCCCCACGAAGGGACAAAGAAAGAAAGGAAAGAAAAAGACCCAGCAGCTCACGTTCCCAGAAACTCAAAGTTCTGCCATCCTGAGCAGGGGATAATAAAAGGGCAGGGTGCATGTGTTCCCTCGGAGTCAGGTCACCCTTTCTGCCCTCGTGGTGTTAACCAGGAATTTGGTTTTCACACCTGACTCTAGCTTTCTCCAACCATCATCACATGACTTTGGGATACAAACAAAACAAATTACAAACAAACAAACAAAATAAGTAATCAGGAAATAAAACAAGAAACAAACAAGTAAAATGTGAAGAAACAACCAAGTCAATAAGTGAGTAAGGAAGGGAATGGATAGATTATTTAATTAATTAATTGATTATTTAATTAATTAGTGAGTTGCTAATGTTTGTAATTTGACCCTGTTCAGATACTTGGTTTTGCTACATGTTTTGGCTCTCATTTCTGGATTTCATTTCCCAGAAATGAATAAATAAATAAATAAGTAAGTAAATAAGCGAACCGATGAATGAATGAATAAAAAGTAAATAAACAGGTCAATCAGTAAGTTGGGAAATGAATGAAGAAATTAATTAATTATTTAGTGAGTTGATAATATTTGTAAATTGACGCTGTTCAGAATCTTGGTTTGCTATAGGTTTTGGCTCACATTTTGGATTTCATTTCCTAGAAACGAATAAATAAATAAATAAATATATATATAAACGAACGGATAAATGAATGAATAAAAAGTAAATAATCTGGTCAATCGGTAAGCAAGGAAATGAATGAACCAATTAATTAATTATTTAGTGAGTTGATAATGTTTGTAATTTTACCCTGTTCAGATACTTGGTTTCATGTAAGCTTTGGCTCTTCTTTTACATTTCATTTTCTCTTCTTTTCTTTCTCTTTCTATCTTTTATTCCTTGGCCATGTTAAAAAATAAAAAATCGTGCAATGGTCACCCTTTCTATACTATGTAAAATATATCCAAGTATCTTTATCTGAGTCTGAATCTTGGTGAAATTCGATGACTATTGTTACCGTGCAAATCCCCAACAGGGAACGCTTTGTTGCTGCGTATTTATGTATCTAATCCGTATTGTCGACTTCCCCTTCAGAAAGTTGTACCGCTTCATGTTCTTAAAGTGATGCAGGAGGACACGTCTTTCACTCAGTGAATGGTTCCGCACACTAGCGCATGTCATGGATTGCTATCTTTTCACTCTGGGCACTTTCTCAGGTAGAACGTGTCCCCCTCGGTGTGCATTTCTCTGGTTGTCAGTAAGGTTCAGCATTTTTTTTCTCTCTGTTGGCAATTTCGGTTCTTTCGGATCCTTGTCTGGACTGCTCATTTTCTGTGCAAATTTTGACCAGTTGATTATTGATTTAAATCTTGATGTTCACCTCCGCCTGAACTGCGGAAAGAAAACTTTTCTTATGTCTGTTTCAAGATACAGTTTCCATGATATTTTTGTGAGTCTTGACCTATGTTTCTCATCGTTGGTGTACGGTAGGATACGGTTTGTTTGGCTTTGGTTTGGGGGGAAGGCTGTGGTCCTGTTCTGTTTTGTTGTGATTTGTCTTGTTTGTTTCTGCCGGCCATGTCTTTCTGACCGTTCCCTAGGCCAAGAATTTGCTTCCATTTTCCCATCAGGATCCGCAAGCTGCTCCTGTCCACAAAGAAATATCATTCAGCAGACCGAATGTCTGGGCGGTGGGAGGGTGTGGCCTAAAGAGGCCTGGAGCTGGGACAAGGGAAGCTGGGGCCATGGCCTGAGCTACTTCCTATTTCCGGGCAGAGAAACCTGGCCCTGACCAGGCTCTCCTCGCCCCTTCCCGAATAATGCTTCCTCCCTTTCGAGGCTTCACATGCCCTCTCCCGGAGTGCCAGCAGGCCCGGCAAACCAGTGGGGACCCTCTCTGGGCACCTTCCCTGCCCGATCTTCCGGGGCAGCCAGCGCCAAGTGGAACCCACCTGCTCGCCTCAACTGGCTGCCCCCGACACGGATGCCAGGGACACTGTGGTCCTCACGCTGACCTGCTCCCGTTCCTGGGTCGGGCACTGCAGGGGCTCGGCAAGAAACGAATCCTCGAATTCAGGCCTCCCGACTTCAAGCTGGGGACCCTCGGCCCGGCCGGCAGCTCTCAGCCGGGCTGTCCCTCTCGGCGCAGGTCTTTTTAAAGGTGTCCATGGCCTCTGAGACTGACGAGCCTGCCACACCCTGTCTTCGGACCCGAACCGAGAGTGTCTCCATGCGTCTCGCATTGTCCGCTGGGACCCAGATCCGCAGCGAGAATCGGCGTCAGCTCACGGTTGATCTAATAAATGGGTCCCACGTAACTGGTCTCCATGGTGAAGCGCATAGAGCAGCGGAGGCCAATTTCCGTCCACGGGATCCAATCACACACGACCCGGCGGCCACGTCACACGCCCCCACCCGGCGCTTAGTGCTCCACACATCCTCGCGCCTCTCGCCAAATCCGCCAGCGAAGCCAAGCCCTTGGCGCGTCCCTCACAGCAACTTGCGCCCACACCTGCGCGTCTACGTGCCTCCTCCCTTGCAGGCCAACGGACCTGACACGCCGTTCGCCCAGGCGCCTATCGCCACTGATGCCCCTTCAACCTCGCGCGGTCGCCCCGTGCTCGAAATCTCGGCTCCTGCGACACTGCCTCCCCATTCCCAGGAGTCAGGCGGACCCTGGGCCAAATGGCACCCAGTGCAGGGGCTCCATCACCGCCATGAGAGCAGGGGCCGCTGACCGATTCCTCCCTGTAGGCTGGCACGGGGTCCCAGCACACTCCGCCACAGCCCAAGAGCTCATCGCACACTTCCAGCGGCGACCGAGGTGCCATTTGGACACAGGACTCAGAACTCATAAGCCACAGTAGCACAATTGGAAGCCAGCTCTTTCTGACTGCATGTGGAGCCATTTGTGGTCGAGTGTCCGGTTTATAGCACCCTCCAACATTGGCCTGTGGGTGTGGACAACTTCTACAAAGTGTTGGAAGCGTCTCCCAGGTACTCGCTACTGCAGTTCTTGGAAATCCTCTGCTTCCCTACTCAAACCTACTCCAACCATGCAATCTCAATACTTGTCGCCGGAATCTCAGAAGCAAACCTCTTCCAATCTGCAAGAACTACCATTCTCAAAAATAGTCTTGGGAATTCACACCTAGTGAAGTTCCACTGTTTCTATTATAAAGAAGCAGAATGACAAAAGAAAAGAAGTGAAGAAAAAGAATGAGAGAGAAAATAAGGAGAAGAAAATGGAGAAGGAGAAGGAAAAGGAGAAGGAGAAAAAGAAGTAGGAAAAGAAGAGTAAGATGAAGGAGCAGAGGAGAAGGAGCAGGAGGAGGAGATGGAAGAGTATGAAGAGAAGGAGGAGGAGGACAACTGGAAGCAATGCAACAGCCTGTTCATTGATGGATGGAGAGACTCATTTGAGTCTCTGCACTCAACAGAATACTTTTCAGTTTTTACAAGGAAGAAAATTCTGACACATACCCCAGGACAGATGAACCTTAAAGACATTACAGTGGGTGAAAGGTAGACACAAAAGGACAATATTGGACGATTCCACTTATGTGAGGACTCTAGATGAGTCAAAATAATAGAGACAGGTGCTGGTGAGGAGAATGGGTTGCTAGGGTCCAGTGGGGACAAAGTTTCAGTTTGGGAAGATCAGAATGTTCCGAAGATGGACGGTGGTGCTGGTTGCATGATCATGTGAACTTTCTTATTGCTACTAAACTCTGCACAACTTACCAATAGGTCAAATAGTAAATTTACGTTATGTATATTTTAATACCATTGGTGAGTGGCACAAACACAGCAGATACTTCATAAAGAGCAAGGATGTGTTCAATTTATTGAAGCAAGGAGACCTTGTAGTTTGGTGACACCATTACCACCGTCACCACCCTGTGGTTTGGCGACACGTCACACACTAGCCATTTGCTTTTTGACTCCCACACTCAGTCATGCCACTGTTTCATGTAAAGAGAGATGTGATGGTGGACATGGCATCACCAAATGTTGTAAGTTATAATCCACATTCAGATGTCCTTGGTTCAAAAATCCAATAGCACAGAGGCTAGTAGACGAGGCTGAAAATCTACTAATGCTAGTTTATGTCAAAATGATTGTGGCCTCGGCTTACCTCTTTTGTGGGAACATCAGATGACATTTCACTTCTTCACAGAGATGAATTATCAATGAGTAAAGTGAGTCCTGAGAAATCTCATGGCTCTCCTTAACCAGTCCAAAACAATTAAGCACAGGATACCCACAGATACAAAAATTCAAGAAGAGTATTCCTCAGATGTAGAAATGCCAGTAACTGTCAGGTTGTAAAGGGAACGTATAGATCAAAACATCCTCATGTTTCCATGACTAACAGGGCTGGCCAGTTGGACTTTGGAGTAGCAGGCCTGTGACCAGAGATGCCTAAAAGGTCCACAGGCTAGAGGGTAGAATATCCCTTGATGCCTTGACAAGTCTTCTGAGAATAGAAATTTCTTTTGACGTCCTAGACCAAAGAATCACTGTAATTCGTGAGAGTCTTAAGTAGGAACATGTAAGAAGGGCTAAAGCCACTGACAGGAAGGCATGTTCTGATGGGAGCCAAGGACAGAACCATGAGGAATGTGCCCTCCTTCAGTGTCCTTGGACAAGGAGCCTTGGGTCAATATTGACATGGGCCCTCCTGTGTGGCTTTGTTGTGTTTCAGTTGCAAAGGTCAATTCCATCCTCCTGCACTATGCTATTTTAAATATGGTTGTCACCTAAGTATGCTTACAGCTGTAATTTATACAATTTTAGGGTAAGACTTCCTTCTAGAAACACACAGAAGAAGGCTGAAGCAGGAAGAGAAGTGGGCAGGGAGAGGGGGAAAAAGGCAAAAGGTGGATGGTAAATAGAGAGAAAGCAGGAGAGACTTGTCATTTCATTTTTATTTTTTACTTCCTTTGATTTTAGCAATTAGTTCGGGTATAATTTTAACAGTAAAATCTACTCAAGTGTGCAGCTCCAGGAATTTATACAAAGGTTTCCCCGTGACCTCCACTCAGATCAAGAAACAGAATAGTCCTGTCTCCCAAAAACTTCTTTCATGCCTCTTCCTAGTCAATCGCCACGAGTTCCTGACCCCTCACCAAAAAAGTGATCTTTTCGTTTCTTTTCATCAGAATAAAGGATTTCAGAGTCAACTGTGTATAGTAATTTTTTGCCTTTTTTATTACAGTTGATATATAATGTAATACTAGCTTTAGGTATACAATATAGTGATTAGACATTTACATAACTTAGGAAGTAATCACCCCAATAAGACTAGTACCCATCTGACACCATCATAGTTTTTGCAGTATTGTTGACTACATTTCTTATGCAGTACTTACATCCCTGTGACTATTTTGTGACAACCAACTGGACTTGATTCCTTCCCCGTTTCATCCAGTGACCCGCTGCAAACGCCTCCCAACTGACAACCATTAAAATGTTCTCTGTTTCTTTGAGTTTGTCTATTTTGTCCCTTAGATTCCACATAAGTGAAATCATATGGCACTTGTCATTCTCTGACTTACTGCACAAACACGATACCCTCTATGTCCAACCAGGTCATTGCAGATGGCTAGACTTCATTCCTTTTATGGCCAAGTAACATTCCATTGCATATATGTTCCACCTCTTCTTTATCCATTCATCCACTGATGTATACTCAGGTTGCCTCCATATCTTGGCTAATGTAAATCATGCATAATGAACATAAGGATGCACATTTCCCTTAAAAGAGGTGTTTTGGGTTTTGAGACTATTTCCACAAAATGGAATTACTGGGTCTTTCTTTGACATTTGGTATAGCCTCTGCTTTAAAGTCTATTTTGCCTTGTAGTCCGGATTTTTGTTCGGTTCCATTTTCAGGAAAAGTCTCTTTCCATCCCTACCCTTTACTTTCAGTCTGTGTGTTTCTTTTTGACCTAAAGTGAGTCATTTGTAGGCAGCATGTGTAAAAGGGTCTTATTTTCTTATTCATTCAGCCACTTTATATTGTGTGATTGGAGGATTTAATCTATTTACATTAAAGCAATTTTTCTTTAAAAATTCCCTTTAATATTCTTATTTTTTTTTAGTTTTATTTTTTTTTGTAATACCGGTTCAGTGCTGATGAACAACTTCAGCTTTTGAGTGTGTTTCTCTGGGAAAGTCTTTATCTTTTCTGGGTAATCTTGGTTGGAGTTCCTTGGTTTTCATTACTTTGACTATTTTGTGCCCATCCCTCTGTCCTGCAAAGTTTCTGTTGGAAAATTAGCTGTCTTATTGGAGCTCCTTTATAGGCACCTAACTGCTTTTCTCCTGTTGCTCTTAAGATTCTCTTTTTGTGTTTAACCTTTGGCATTTTAATTAGGATGTGTCATGGTGTGGGCCTCTTTGGATTCATCTTGTTTGTCAGTGTGCACTTCTGGTGATTCTTTTGCCTAGTTAGGGTAGTTTTCAATCATTATTTCATCAAATAGATTTTGAGTTCCCTGCTGTCTTTCCTCATCTGGTTCCTATGATGTGATGTCGTTATGCCTGTTTTTGTCCCGGAGAACCCTTAACCCATCCTTATTTTGGGAGAATTCTTTTTTTTTTTTCATTGCTCTTCTG
Organism: Cynopterus sphinx; assembly: GCA_030015415.1. NCBI lineage: Eukaryota > Metazoa > Chordata > Mammalia > Chiroptera > Pteropodidae > Cynopterus > Cynopterus sphinx. The sequence continues at coordinate 168,391 of JAKZJJ010000093.1, forward strand.
CTTGGATGTTTTCTGCTACCTCATCTTCGAAATTGCAGATTCAGTCCTCTACTTCATCTAATCCACTCTCAATTCCCTGTAAGGCATTCTTCATTTTAGTTATAGTATTCTTCATTTCTGATTGGTTCTTCCTTATGTTTTGTATCTCCATTTTTATGTTTCTTATCTCTTTGTCATTGTTCACACTGAAATTATGGAGAAGCCTTATAAGCAGTGTTTTGAATTCTTCATCTGGCAGATTCCTTGCCTCCATTGTGTTTCGTTCTTCTTCTGGAGCTTTGTTCTGTCTTTTTATTTTGGAACAAGTTTCTCTATCTCCTCATTTTGTCTGCCTCCTCCTCTTTGTTTCTAAGTGTATTGAGTGAGGGCTTCTCTGTCTCCCAGTCTCAGTAGAGTCGCCATATGTAGTGTGGACTTGTGGATCCTAATGTCGTCATCACCCTGGTCTCTTAGAACTGGATGCTCCAGGTGTGTCTGTTGGATAGGTATTATGTGCCCACCTGTTGTATTTGAGCCTTGGTTCTTTTTTGGTCATCAGTGGGGGAGATTGATCCTCAAGCTGATCAGCAGTGAAGGAGATGCTTGTGCAGGCACTGACCCTACAGAGCAGGATGTGGTCTTCAACAGGGTTTTGGTGCCTTCTCAGTCTACTCTTTGGTGTGTCATCTCTAGAGTTAGGAGGATGATTCTGGAGCTTTTTCCTAACTCCAAAACTAAGGGTCAAGGCCATCGGGTGTTCTGGGAGGGTCCCACTTCAGGCCAAGTTTAGCAGCACCTTCGACCATCTGAAATGAGACACTAAGCAATCCGCAGATGGCTGTTATCCATGCTGAACCTGGAGGTGCCTCAAAGGCCAAGACTCAAGCCAAAGTTGGTTGCCACTAATGCAGAACTTGGGGCTGCTTGGCAAGATGTCTGGAGCTCACTGAGGACAGATGCTGTTTGTTTTGGTGTGTGCAAAGCTTTTAGAGATTTCCAGGATGGTCCACAGCATGAGCGAAGACAGGCTGATTGTATGGAAAAGCCACTGGAAGCAGCTTGGGTGCACCTGCATGTTGAGAGAAGGGGAGGTCCAAGGACTCCCGAGAGTGGGGTGACCTGTGTTAGCTATATTGACAGAGACTCCAGATATAGCAGCTCCCTGGGTCTGCATGTTGGGCTCAACAAAGGAAAAAAGGCTTCTGACCACACTTCTGTCTGGGAGAAAGCCACCCTCCAGCCCTCGCTCTGAACACCAACAACTCGGTTCCTCCTGTGTGGCCCTGGCACCTTCGAATAGCTGCCTCAGCACTGGAACTCACAGGGAATGAGTCCATTAGCAGTAAGTCTATGTGTGCATGGCCCCTTAGGAGGCCATCTATCTCACTCAGTCACAGTCTCTACTGGTTTTCATAGACAGAAGTGTGGGGGACTTCTCTTCCTGGCAATGAGAACCTTGGTCTGGTGAGTCCAGTGTGGGCTTGGGACACCAGGCTCCTCCAGGGGACCCCACAGCTGAGATGTCTCTTCTGATTTCTAATCACCACAAAGGGGTGTTGGCCACCTGTTTGGGTCTCCGTCCCTCCTACCTGTCTTGAGGTGGCCTCTTCTGTGTGACCCCAGTCAGAAGACTTCTGTTCACCTGGAATTCAGGCAACTCTCAGTGATGGTCATTTGATAGTTGACTTGTTCTTTTGAGGTGATCCAGGGATGAGGCAAGCATAACATGTAACTGCTTTTCCATCTTGACCAGAAAAAATCTCATCTGTCTTGTTAAATGTATCATCACAGCGTTCATTTTATTGTTGTATCACGTTTCATTTGTGGACATCCTCGGTTTGTATATCCATTCTTCTGTTAGTGAACATTTGGCATGTGTCCTGTTTGGGGATAAAAACAAGGTGGAATTTATCGACATTCAAAAACAAAGCACAAGTTTTCTCTCTAATTTGATGTTCTTGTCCCAAGCGGCAAAAGGAAATTTGTGCTTTATAAAATGAAATTTCTCAGGAAGTGCAGCCAGTTAGGAATCTAAGTGGACTTTCAATATTTCTTGAGAAACTACAATTTTGTTGCTCTCCTGATTTTCTCTGTTGAGGAAATTCCCTGTTCGAAGAGAAATAAAGAACTTCGAGAAAGGAAAATTGATGACATCTTCTAGACTCCTAAAGACTTGACAGACTCCTAGAATCGGGAGTACATATCCTGAGGAGAATAGGAAGAGCACATTGTGGTGGCATATGACATGTCTAACAAGACACCTCCGTCAAATAAACGATTAAGCTTTTGGGGCAGAAAAACAGCTCTCCACAGAGAATATTACTGTCTTGGACTCTAATCACAGAGGACTGTTCAGAAGTTGTGGGGTTTCATCTAACCTCCACCTCTGACCATGGACCAGCTACATAAACTCTCTATATTTCAATCACTTGTGTGAAATAGGAGGCTATCTGCCCTGTGTTTTCTCTGTGTTAGAGGACTGTGTGCTTCCTGGTGCTCAAAACAAACCAGTACATTCCTAAAAGATGCCAAGGTCAGCCAGAAAGAGGAAGGTGAAAACGCATCATGAACCATGAAACACCCTACTCATTGGCCAGTATGACAGCTGTCACTTCCTGGCTCTTCCTCAGAGTCCAAGCTGGGACTGAGGTGATGGCTGGAGAGATGGCATGAACATGGGCGGTGCTGCTCTTTATCTATCTGGGGAGTGCTGTCCCCAGTGACACCTTTCTTCCTGGTCTCCACAATAAATGTCCTGGCACTTCTCAATTTTCACCTCCAGGCCAAATGCCACATGCCAACCCTCTGCACCTGACTACTTTAGAAGGATCTCTGTGAGGGAGAAAAAATTTAAAAAATTCCACCAGCTTTTACAGCATCCTCAGCATGTGCTCTACCAAAAGGAAATTAACAGGATACATTGTCTGGTCTTCTTCCTGAAAAACACAAAGCAAGTCCCTGAAAGAATCTTTCAAGGAATCTTTCAGAAGATCTTGAAATTCTTTTCCTTTTCTCCAGATTCACCCTGATCTCCCAAAGCACACCCTGCCATGGCGATCCCCTACCTTCTGTGTTGAAATTCTGTATCATCTTGCTCTCTCTTGAGACTGAAGGCGAAAAGAGGATCAAAGGACCACTTTCCACAGCCCAAGCCAGTTCAGTAACTTCGCTGTATGACTATCAGGCTGCAAATGTGCTGTCCTCTGCTTGGTCTCCAGCTCCCCTCTGGGATAAGGTTGGCCTTTGTCACACTTACTATAGGAAAATATTTCTTTGGAAGGTAAGTGATGTTTCCCTTAAAGCCGTTTTACAAGCCATTGTTGCAGTTGCATGGAGAATACGGTCGACTCAGTCCCAGGCCGGCCCTGAAGTGCTGACGGGTGCCCAGAAGCCATCCAGCTCCTTCCAAACATGTGGTATGGAAGCCAAGAAATCTTTAAATGCAAAAGGGTATAATACCTTCAAGCTCCCAATGTCTGAGAGCTGAGGACATTATGCAAATAAAGGTCAACAGGGAAAGGACATTTACTAAATAATGCTATTATTATTTTACAAAGATCTCCACTAGAGAGAAAAGAGTCTGTGGCCAATAAACCAAATCTAAACAAAAGGTAACTGGGCTAGCTAACATTCTAGCAAAGGACCCGGCCAAATGTGTCCATAGGCAATGTTTTCCAGCACACATATTTAAAAAGCTGATAGACTTATATTAGTGGGGGAAATGTTTTCAAACACTGTGCTCTCACAGACTCAAATATCCTTTGAGAAGGACCTTCCATATTTGCCCTTTGATTTCTCTCTTGTGAACTCAATCAACCCTCATGTGTGGCTGTGAGATCAAATTATGTCTAATTTTAACCAATTCATGATGAAATTACTCAGTCATTTATTTCATTTTGATTGAGGCCCTTTCAACATCTGAAGAGTTGTGAGTGATCAAGTATCACGAGTAGAAGGTGTGTGTCTTGCCTGGGCTATAGCCCCTAAGGTCCTTGGTTGAAAAGATTTACGCTGGCACTGAAAGAATTTATTGTTGTGCGAATGAGCTGAAGTTGTTGGCTCTCTCTTGAGTTGGCCTTAAACATGATTTTCAAGTGTAATCCATTGAGGCATCCTAGTTACCCTGGTAGCTAGTTGGAACACTCATGATGTTTGGGAGAAAAAATCATTCAACAGTTCAGAAGGGCCTGTCTTTTGGGTAGGGTTCTCTCGGTGCAGTTACCTAAATTTGTATGAATAAGACCTATGTTCCTCAGCAAACTTTCTGAAAATTATCTTAACTGCTGTTTTAACGATCATCAGAAGAGTAGAAATATTGATCACCACTGCACCAACCACACACGACTATACATGCTGAATGAGAAAAGCAAATGTGAGCTGAAGGTCTGAAAACAAGGTAGACCTACCATCCACCCCAGCAATAGTATGCTAAGACATCTACACATGAGAAATGAAACTTGGCATTAATGTGCAAGTGCATGTGGGTACAGTATCTCTGCTCATAAGTGCCCCACTTCACAAACAACCCATTGCACTGAAAACTACCTTAAACCTTCAAAAAAGCAAAAAGTAGACTTGAACAAAGGGAAAGACGTATCCTATTATTGATGAAGAAGACTCAATGTTATACATTTGTCAGTTATCCCTAAGTTAACTTATAAGCAGTATGATTCTCACAGAAATTAAAGCATTCTTTTCCAGTCTGGTGTAAGAGAAGTTGATTAGAAAATTCAAATGGAAAAATAAGCAGAAACAACTGAGAAAGTACTCAGGAAGGGAAAAGGAATAAGCATAGCACATCACATAGTATTCTAAAATCAGAATATAACATCTTTAAAAGGATTGTACTGACACATTAGTACATAAACACACTATAAGAATCAAATAGGACTCCAGAAATATACCCAATATTAATGCAAAATAAGCATATGAAAAAAACGTTATCTGAAACTGGGAGAAAAGATCTTTCATTAATTAAGTGGAACAGGTACAAAGAAGAATCTATCAGGATGGTAAATTTGTCCAAACATATTACATTGAATATCAGGATAAATTACAAATGAATAGCAGATAAAAAGAAAACCATTCAAGCACTAGGAAAAAGTGAACAAATGCTTTTATAATACGGGAGTGGAGAAAAGATACCTAAATTTTTACTCAGAACCCAGAAGCAATAAGAGATTGATAAATCTGAAAAGATGCACACTTCATAAAAATCATTGCATAACCAAATATATAATAAGCAAAGTTTAATAAAAAAGGACAAATTAAAAAAGGTGTTTGTAACTGAAAGACACTAGACAAAGGGCGACTCCTCATGCTCTATTAAGACCTCCTAAAATAAAAACACCAGCGAATCATTAGAAGAATGGGCTGAAAATAGGAAGCACTGTGATAGGCATGTTGTGAAATGGCCCCAGATGAGTCCCATTTTCCTCCTTTTACACCCTCGCTCTTCTTCCATTGAGCACAGGTAAGACCCTAATGGCATGCCTTTGATAAATAGAAAACGGCGAAAGTTTTCCAACGTGACTTCTGTGATTAGGTTATGTAAACCTATGGCTGTCATCTTGCTGGCACTCTCTGGCTCTCTCACTTACTTGCTCTGATGGCGCCAGCTGCCATCTTCCATGACGCTCGATGGAGAGGTCCATCTGCCGAGATACTGAATACTCTGGCCAACAGCTTGTGAGGAACTCAACAAATGAATCCTGCCAGTGACAACGTAAGCACGCTATGAACTGGATCCTTCCTCCTGAGCCTTTAGATGAGACCACAGGCCCAGCTGACATTTAAACTGGGGCTTTAAAGAGACTGTGACATAGAGCAGACGTCTGTGCTACCTAGGCCATGGTCGGTACCTGATGGTGGCCTATCAGGTACAAAGGCCAAGAGAGCTAAGTTTCGACTTATTTGCAGCTGCTCCCCAGTGCTGATATCACTCCTCAGCTCTTCCTAAGTTCATTAGGCATTGGGTCCTCATGAGACAACCAGTCCCAGGTGTCATAATGCTTGGGGATTGCTGAAGTAAAAGATCCAGGTAAGCTGTGCCCAAACTACTGATCCCACAGCAGCTGTGAGATAACAAATAAATGCCTGGTGCTTGAAGCCCCACATGAGAAACTTTGGAGCAATTGATTACTTGGCAGCAGACAACATATCATGAAGTAAAAAAAGAAAAGAGAGCCTTGAAACATTTGAAAAATGCTCAACTCACTAAGAAGGAAATATACATTAAAATGACAACATTACCATTTCTGACCTATATCTTGAAGAAAATTCAAAAGGTTTACAGTATATTTTTCCTAACAAAAGCACTGAAACAGACATTCTCATAGCTTGCTCAGGGATGCAAAAGGATCATCCTATAGAAGTAGCAACAACACATATTTTTAAATGACAAAGTTCTCGGAATCTAGCCTGAAGATACTGGCAAAATATAAAAGATGTAGCACCATGGAATACCATACATACATATGTACATACCAAGCTGGCTGAATAAACTAGGGTACATCCATATGATGAAATAGTATGGAGCCAAAAAAAAAGTAGAAAAGATTTCTACACACTGATATAGAGTGATCTGCAGGAACTTGTCAAGTCAAAAAACAGGGTGCCAAATTACACACAGACACACCACACATACACACACAAACTATGATTGCATTCTGAAAGAGATGGAATAAATATGAACACACAAACCTTACGTTTGCAAAAAGAAAACAAGGAAGACAAAACCAAAATTAAAGTTACCTGAGATAAGCGAGAATCGAATCGAGAGTTAGAATGAAATTTATTCAGACATTCTCTGAATAAAACTCATTCAAGAACTTTGACTTTGAAATTCCGTAAATAATTTCCTTAAAAATAGAAAACAAAGGTGAAATGAATAAGCTTTTCAAGTTGGTGATAGAACTATGCAACCATCATTAATGGTTGATGGTATTGCCATTATTCCATCAAAATCATTTAGAATGTAGTATTTTGACTTCATATCCTTAGTGCAATATATTTTAAAGACAAGCAGGGCTTAAATCTTCACTGTATTCAGTAGCATTATAGCTAATAATGATACTAGTAATATATAATAATCATTATATATATATATATATATATATATATATATATATATATAATTTTAATATTATCTATCATAGAATAAGCAAATAAGTAGGCTATATTGGGTCTTCAGTGTGAAAAGAAAGAAATGCGGCATCAAATTGAAGCCAAATAAAATTGTCTCACGTAAAGTTCGAACATAATTTTATAACATATAATTTTTTTCTTCTTAAAAAATTTATATATCTTAGTTAGGTCCACTAAAATACCTAGATATAATGGCAATCCAGTAGAATGAGACCCAAATGTGGTTTCTAAATACCATCTCCTTTTCTAGGGCTCACTGCAAGAGTGACATGGCTGATTGAATGTCTAGGCCCTGAAATATACAGGACACTACTAGGATACCTAGTTGAGATACAAAAACAGAAAGCCTCAGAGACTAATTGGGACTGCTAATGGTTTTTCTTTTGTGGGGGATGACATGTTCTCTAATTAGATAGTGGTGATACCTGCACAAATATGTGGATGTACTAAAAACCACTTACTGGTACAAGATAGAGCTTGAACATTATAGTATGTAAATGACACTTCAATAAAACGATTATTATCGAGCTAATAAAAACTTAATATGCATATTAATTATCTAAGAGTAAATTTGATATACACATTTAAAGAAAAATAATAGTTTAGAAAAAATAAAATAAATAAAACAGTAATTCAACTTAAATAGCATGTATTTGTTATTATTATTTTTGCCTAGACATTCTGCTCTTCTTAACTGGTTTCCCATCCAAGTACTAACCAGGCCCAACCCTGCTTAGCTTCCAAGATCAGATGTAGGGCCTCTTCAGGGTGACATGGCCACAGAACATGCTCTGTGGCCCCACTAGGCTTTGATCCCAGGACCTTCTGTGTGTAAAGCAGATGTGATAACCACTGGACTATGGAACCCTGTCCGAAAATTGCATTAAAATTAAGTGTTTGGAATAACAAAACATAAAGGCTAATGGGAACCACTAGCATTTCCTCTGTGAAGAACATGAGAATCCTGACCAGCTTTGAGTCACCGGAAGCATCTCTCGCTTAATGGGGATGGCCAGAGAATTCATCCGCAAGTGAAGAGTTTCACTGAGTGGTGCAACTCTGGATTCCAGGAGGAATATGGCTAGTAGCAATGTACGCCGAACACGCAGTTGTGATGTGGATTTTCAGTGCGGAAAACCTTGATGATGTAGGATATAAATCTCAGAGGAATGGAAATCTATGAAAAAAAAAAAAAAACTTACGAGATACAGAATGTAGCAAAGCATTGCTGGAAAACTCTTTTTAACAAGCTGAATACAAATAAAAGAGGATTTATTTTCAAACAATACAAGTTTGGAAAATGATACTCAAGCATCTATGCTTCTGGGAAACGTATTCCAGCATCACGTGAACAGGCATGAGTCATAAAAGAACTACAGGCTCTGATAAAAGAGTTAGAGCTATTTTCAAACATTCTAAAAAAATGCTGAAGCTGGAATTGAGATGAAAACACTATCATGTTCTTCTTCGTCCCATCCATGGACTTCAGCCAAGTGATAAGCTCTCAGAAGTAGAAAAAGCTCAACAGGCAAGCACAAATTCAAACTCCCAGCCATGGACAGGTAATTTCTCCACACTCTCAAGACAGCAAAGATGGCTGCTCAACACTACTGTGTTTAAAATTGACTTTGCTCCTGAGATGGTGCTCTTGCAGTAAAATTCTACCCTTTCCAACGGTAATATGCTTTTAGTCATCATTCTTGAAAAAAAAATGACGTTAGTAATGATTTGATTTTATTAAAAATGTTTTTCTTTAAGTTTAGGATCTATCATTCAATGCTGCTTAATCTAATGCTTTTAAGCAGGCTATATCTGTACTTATTAATATTCTAGGTCGGTTTTTGACTGGTAAAGTTAATTTTTGAAGGAAAAGACCTAAGCTGACAATTATGAGAAAGAGGAGTTTCTAACATGTCCGTGAAACAAGAATTCAATTTTTGGAAATCGTCACTTATTTTAAAAATGAGATGCATGAATAGGTTTCAAGAGAGTTGCGAACCTGTGCAAAATTTGGTGTGTATGGGAATTATTCTAATAGGAATTTCTGTGAGATTAAGAACCAACACTATACAAATTAATTAGGTCGAGGAAATAAATATGCTTTAACTTCAATATCGAACATTTGATGAACATAGTTAATTGTACTGCCGATAGGTCCTTTTTTCTACCGTTTTGTTTTTTTAAAAAAAATATTTTTATACAATATATTTTATCAAGTGTTCTTTGAGGTAAATAGTACACTGTCCTGAATAAAGGTGTTTTATCGTGAAAGAATACCAATAGAATTATGTCAGAGAGCATGTGTGCCTGTGGCTCCATTGCCAAGGATGGGACCATTTGATCTTAAAAAGAAAAACAAATCAAGTGAGCGAAACACTTTAACTTCATAGAAACCCCAAAATGACTGTTAAAGAACATTTATGAATGAGACAATTAGGGAAGTTTAAGTATTGACTAGGTATTTGATAACATCAGGAAATTATTGTTAACTTTCTTCGGTGTAACAGTGATGATGTGCTTGTTTTTGAAAAGGCGTCCTATCTTTTAGAAATGCGTGTTGACGTATGCATGGATCAACTAATACGTTCCAGGGAGTCGCTACATAAATAATTCAAGGCTGGGACTGGTGAGAGTCAGTGAAGTTAGAGTTAACACATAATTATCCAGATATTGATAACTCTTGATGCTGAAGTAATTGCATCTGAAATTTTCCAAAAGAAAAACATGAAAGCAATCTCATGAATTCATACTCAAGAGTTGAGTTGATACTTTCAAAAGACAAAATGGAAACCAAGATAGCAAAAACAATTTCTAAAACAATACATTGGTCCACACCAATGATCGCCTAGGGCATTCTCCTTCACTCTAGAATCATCAAAGGACAATTACTATATGCCACCTGGTATAATGCATTTCGGAACATGGCACCGCCTTTGAAATACTCTTCCTCAAACAGCTGACCTAGAATCTAATCAAGCCTCAAGAGGTAACACGTTTAAGAACAGCACAAGTCACTCACTTCCTTCAACCAAATCAAAACCATTTTTTTACAAACAGGGCTAAAAGGTGTGTGGCATTGCAGTGCTTTAAATTAAGACTTGAGAGCCACAGTGAGCACCTCAGGAGGAAAAACAAAAAACTGTAGAATTACTTTTAAGAAATTTAACAATTATAAGTATTTGATGAGAAGGAATAATTGTTAATTTTGAAAGGTATGATACGATGTATTATACCTTAGAAATGCCCATTTATGTTAAGAGAGTAAAATTCAAATATACAGGGATGAAGTGACATGGTGTCTGGGTTTGCTTTAAAGTCCATTAGAGAAGAAAAATAGGTTAGAAAGGAAGGAAGAAAGAGGAGATATTAAGCTAATATGGCAGAATCTTGATAACTGTGGAGGTTTTGGTTATATAGAATGTTTGAGGCAGGATTTTTTATACTATTCTCTCTACTTTTGCACATTTTGGAAAAATTGTACATTATGGAAAGATATTGTTACCCATGCTATAGGAAACACAATTGATTCTTTTAGAAGTTTAAGAGCGAGATGTAAAACTTTCTCAGACACTCTTAGTTCCGTCCACTAGGTTTATCATAATTGCTTAAGTAATAGCTGCTAAATCAAGAGCTAGTAAGCCACCAACTGGCGAGGGGGGCTAAGATCCTCCTTTTAAAATGAAAGTTCCTTAATGCAATCAATGAACATATTTGGACAGAGAAGATAAAAGGAAACTGGTTGGGCAACTCTCTTACTCAAAACTACTCTTTGCCATGGTCTTCAATCCTAGAAAAGATTTCATAGAGAGCTCCCTTAATACTACTTCTCCGAAGACACTCCAGGTAGTATTGGTGTATTGCAATCACCAACACAAGTGGAATTTCATATTTCCCAAATTTTTGGGATTTACATTATTATTGCATTAGTGGGGGGTTCTCTAAAAACAGAGAAAATACATCCCAAATGACAATGGAGAAGTTACCGGCCAGACCCACAATACAAGAAGAGGCAATACTTATCTTCAGTTTATCTGGATTGAAGGCCACAGAGAAAAGAAGTTGGGAAGGATATACCCTCTCTTCATTCATCATGTCCCAGTGATTCCCAGATGGCAGCAATGGAGATAAAAATATCACATGGCCACTACGTTTTCATAAATTCCTGTGAAGCAGTAGTAATTAGGTTGTATGTGGGACCACGTATGAAAATGTATGTGTGTCAACGTATACATTCCTTAATGCACTACACCACCGTAGCTTTTCCCGAAGGAGCTCTAGGATGCTGGGCAGCCAGTAGGAGGTGCTGAGAAAAACGAATATCAAAGCGGGAGGTAGGTATCCCAGTTTCATAACTTGGTAGGTAAGATGTGACTGTGTTGAAGAAACCATTGAGGTGGAAAATGCACACTTTAAACACTCCCACACGTTCCTAGACCATGAAAAAGTAGTGCGCCATGGAGTCGTCCATGTTTCACATCCATCCGCCACAATCATGAAGCCTCATGGACATGGTGGTGAGGATGCAGGCTACTGTGGCCACTGACGAAACCTCCCAATTGGCAATCAGCATTATCGTCATGTGAAAACATGGTGACCACGTGCTGAAATGAAACTGCAAGAAACAAATAGAACAGGGTATTATGAAGGTGGGACCCTCAGGCCTGGAACAGCCTCAAGCATGGGTAAAGTGGTGCTCCATCCAGAGAATGGAGGTCTGTGTCCCACATGTTCTGCTGACCAACTCTCACAGACCCCAGGATGGGAGCATGAACTCTGTCTCTAAAGCTAAAAGTGAATTCCTTCAAGTTGTTGGCAAAGCCACTATAGAGAAGTCACTCTGTCCTCAACTTAAATCATCAGATTCTTCAAAAACAGTTTTGTATCCCATCTTACAGTGATGTATATATCTGCCAGGGCAAGGGGGCTTCCTGGAGCCAGGGGACAATGGGGGGTGTGTGGTGGAGGCAGCTTTGCAGGGGAGTAGGTTTGTGAGCTGGTCCCATGGAAGAGTGGGAGGTGCTGAAGAGAAAGCAGTGGTATAAATTACAATGTATCTACTCTGAAAGCTACACTGAGAGCTGTATTTCCAGCCCCAGCGCTGATGAAGCCTGTTGAATCAAAACTTCTTTTATATAAAATCCTAGCATCTCTGGAGAAAGCTGGAGCCACGTGGCCATGATCTCCATGACACTATTCTCACTCTCACATAACTGCTTTTACAGGAACTCAATGACCTGGGATACAGGGGTGGAATTGAAGTTGGAGAAATGTACACCTTTGTTCTTGGCTCCAGAGAGAAATGTTTCTAGCCCTTGTTTTTCAGGTTACTGGCTCAGAAGAATTGATGTCTCCTTTTACACACATTGCGCCCACTGGCCTCTTCTCTCCAATGGGACCTAGAAGGATGCTGTGTGAAGTCTCAAGTTAAGTCCATATGGGTCACTTAAGTACATTTGCACACACTACACATGTGTTCTCCTATGATTTTTAAACCCTTTTAAAAATGTTTTTTGGAATAACAGAGGCCATTGTGAAATGGAAACCATGTAGGAAGTGTAGCTGTTCTTTATTGGATTGTATCTACTGTATGGTAAAAGCAAGAGTCCATCTTGAGAATTCTAAAGAAAAAAGCTATTTCTCTAAAGTGACTCAAAGTGCATCTTCTCCCATTCCTTCCTGGACACACTTTTCCCACTGTTGTGTGTCTTTTTGTAAAAATAACTTTTTTGAGACATAATCTACACACAATTAAATTCTCTATTTAAAAAATGAAAAAATTTGGTAGGATTTCTGTATATTCAAAAGATTAATGTAACCATCACCATTTATTCCCAGGAAATTGTTTAATCAGAGAGGGAGAAGAGGGAGAAGGAGAGAGAGAGAGAGAGAGAGAGAGGAAGAGAGAGGTAGAGAGAGAAGGAAGAAGGAAGGTAAGAGGAAAAAATGAATGAAGGATGAAAAAAGGAAGGAAGGTAGGGAAGAAGGGAAGAGAAGGAAGGTAGGGAAGGGAAAAGAATGAATGAAGAAAGAAAGGAAGGAAGGAAGAAGGAAGGAAGGAAGGAAGGAAGGAAGAGGAAAGGAAGGAAGGAAGGAAAAGAAAAAAAGAATGAAAGAAATAAAAGAAAAGAAAAAGAAAGAAAGAAAAGAAGAAAAAAAAGAAAAGAAAGAAAAAGAAAAGAAAGAAAGAAAGAAGAGAGAAAGAAAGAAAGAAAGAAGAAAAGAAAGAAGAAAAGAAAAGAAAAGAAGAAAGCAAGCAAAACAGCAATGATGGTACCTATCAGCAGTCAATCTCCAGTCTCTCCTAGGCCCCAGATTCTGGGCAACCTCCAATATGTCTCCACAGATTTGACTATTGTGGATATTTTCATACAAATGAGAAACATACAATGTGTGGCCCCTGGATTCCTGACTCTTAACTGAGCACAATGTTTTTCATGTCTACTCATACATGTATCAGTACTTCATTCCTTTTCATGACCCAGTAATATTGCAATTCATATAGGTATAGCACCGTTTGTTTTATGCACTTAGCAAATGATGAGGCAATTAAAAAGTGTTTCTCACTTCATGTTCACAGCAGCATCATTCATGCATAAGTCTCTGTGTGGAGAGTATATTTTCATTTCTCTTGGGTATGTATCCAAGGAGTGGAATGCTGGCTCACAAGGTAACTCAATCTGTAACATTTTGAGCCCCCAGCTAATGTTTTCCAAAGTGGTGGCTTCAAAAATCACAGTACAGAGCACTACCCAACCACACTCCTCAAACAACACACCCAAGGGGTGTAAGCTTTTTGCAGGCAGCAGAGCCCTTCTAAAACAAATCCTGCTCTGTAGGGTCAGAGTCGCTGCACAGCAACTCCACCACTGCAGTCACAGCCAATAAAATATCAGCACTGAGGGGTCAATCCCTCCCAGAGATGTGCAAACAGCAAACCATGGCTCCAACTGCAACAGGAGGGCACACACAACCCAGGCAAAAGACACACCTAGAGCCTGCCTGGCTCCAGAATGTATAAGCACGGAGATGGATTCTACTGGGACCCACTGAGGTCATATACTACTATAAAGGTCCACTCCAATAAGTCCTGAGAGACAGTAGAACAGCCCACTACTTAATACATACAAGAAACAAACACGGGGGAGGTAGCCCAAATGGGGAAGACAGTAAAAACATGTGTACCCAAATGTGGAAGAACAGAAGAGCAAAGCTCCAGAAACAGAACTAAACACAATGGAAGCAAGCAATCTACCAGATGCAAAGAGTTCAAAAACTTACTGCCTTATAAGGATGCTCCATGACCTCGAGTGAGAACGACAACTTCACAAAGAGATAAAAAACATAAAAATGGAGATTAAAAAAAAAACATGAAAAAGAACCAGTCTAAATAAAATGAAAATACTGTAACTGAAATGAAGAATACCCCTTTGAGGGGAATTGACAGTAGAATTGAAGGCGAAGCAGAGGATCGAATGGAAGCAATTTGGAAGATGAGGTAACAAAACACACCCAAGCTAAACATCGCAAATAGAGAAGAATCCAACAACAACAACAACAAAAATGAGGATAGTTTAAGGGGCCTGTGGGGACAATATTAGGTGTAACAATATTCACATCCATAGGCACCGGGAGGAGAAGAAGAGCAAAAAGAGGAATCCAAAAACTATTTGATGAAACCAATGATGGAAAAAGTTCCCTGACCTGGCAAAAAGAATCACCAAAAGAGGTGCACAGTGACAAACAGAATGAACCCAAAGAGGGCCCACATCATGACACACATCTTAATTAAAATGCCAAAAAGCTAAAAGGCAAGAAGATAATCTTAAGACCAGCAGCAGAAAAAGAGTTCTTTGCCTACAAGAGGAAGCTCCATAGTGAGGCTACTTTTCCAAAAGAAACTTGGTAGGCCAGAAGACATTGGCAAGAAATAATCAACATGATGAAAAGAGAGTACCTACAACCAAGATTATTCTGTCCAGCAAAGCTATCATTTAGAATCGAGGGCAGACAAGAGCTTCTCAGACAAGAAAAAGCAAAAGGCGTTAATCAACTCCAAACCAAGAGCAACTTTTTTAAGAAGAAAAGAAAAAAGAAAATATATAAAATAATAAAAGCTGGCAATTTAGTGCTTATCTGTTAAGAAATTCTTGAGCAGGTACATGGGTTAAATGCTGCAATCAAAAGAGCACCTTTAGGTAGCTGAATAGATGAAAACAAGATCTTTACATGTGCTGCCCTCACACACCCTTAGAAAAGACTCACTTTACATCAAAAGAAACACACCGACTGAAAATACAGAAATGGACAAGTAGATTGCATGTACATGAAAAGAAAAAAAAAAAAAAGAGCCGGGTTAGTGGCATTTCTACTTGACAAAATGGATTTAAAACCAAGACTGTAACAGGAAACAAAAAAGAAACCATAACCGCACTACTGGGTATTTACCCAAAGAAACCCTCAACACTACTTTGAAGGAATGTGTGCATCCACATAGTCATTGCAGCATTATTTCCAGTGCTCAAGATATGGCGGCAGCCAGGATATGAAGAAATAAAGGGGTCAAATCATGGAAGGAACCAAGAGGTGGCACATATATACAATGGAATGTTACTCCAGCTAGGAAAAATGGAGATATGAAATCTTGCCACCTGCAACAACATGGAGTGTAGACCTAAGCCGTGATCGTGCCTGAGAGTGGACTAAAGTCAAGAGAAAGACAAATGCCACTTATGAAGTTTTCGCTATAAAAAGCATGTAACATCAAAAAAAAACAAAAGCAGAAACAAACTCATACCACTATAGAAAACATTTTGATGGTTATGAGATGGGGAGGGGTTTGGGGATGGGGATGGGGGTGATAAATCTAGTGTAAAGTTTTATAAATGTCTAATTAAGCATTTATTTGTTCACACTGAGATATTTTATGCCAAGCGTATCTTTAAAATATAAAATTTAAAAAGAAATACGAAAAGGGAAAATAACATCTATAAGTGTTATTACAAAAAGAGTAAAGAGAAAACTTCTTTTCTTAATTTAAACTTAGAATTACCCCAAAGACTCAGCAACTCCCACATTTAGACATACACCCAAAAGAAGAGAAAGCAAAGACTTCTGAAACAATTATTTTGCACTGTAGTGTGTACATAACAGCATGTTCACAAAAAGCCAAGAGATGGACACAATACAAAATGTCCATCACGGATGGATGGGTAAGGACAAAATGTGGCGTATACCTACACACAAGTAATAAAGTTAACTTGTTTATGCAAGTAACATGTCAAAAGTAACTGGAAATCTGTACTTCAAACCAAAAAGACTATTTGTGGATTTGGTGTGCATCTGCTCCGTATTTCAGGGGAAGCACAGAAGAAGAATAATTTTATGAATATGGAGTAAGACTTCAAATTCACGTGTGTGTCCTTAAATTTTAAATGTCGATGTTACATCACCCTGAAACTTAAAAATTAATCTGTGCCACATAATAGAAAATTGACATTATCCCCAGAAAGATACAAAAAAAAAAATATATCCATTAAGCTTATTTTTACCAGGAGAGTCCAGGATTGTGAGATCCTGGAGCAAGAGAGGATGTAGAAAGGGCAGGGGTCATGGGATACTTCTGACTAAAAGTCAACAATCTCATTTTAGGGGTGCTAACCTTGAAATTGGTTTTCATTAACTTGAAACTAGCTTACTTTGAACTAGCAGGAAGTTTCTTTTCGTAAACAAACAGACGAACAAATAAAATACTAGTAATATGACCAATAAGTTTAGATAGGTTGGAAGCTTCTAGAGTTTTGACCTTTCTCATTTTTTATTTTCCCATTTACTTCTTGTTATCTCTTTCTACTTATATTTTGTTGTTTCTTCAGCATTAATAAAATAATATTTTAATAGAACACCTTTGTTACTATGTCAATATATCTATATATCTGTATATCTCTCTAGCCAAGTGAAATTAGATAAATACTTTCTACTGGGCTTGGAAATACCTCACAGGGCACTCCATAAGGGCTCTATAATTTCTATAACCAATAAATATTGTCCACCTCTCCTTTCAAAGGTGTACCACTTCTACGTTTTTAAAAACAAAGTATGAAGACACATTCCCCATTCAGTATGCAACTTCCCTACAACAATAGTAGGTAAGTCAGATCTCAGTTTGTTTTTACTCTGAGCAAATATCATGGAGGAGTAGGGAAGTGGTAGAAAATGTCTGAGTTTGTTTTCCTTGATTTTCAGTAAGGTCCAACATCTTCCTGACCAATGGTCAGTAAATTGTTTCTTTCTACCATCCTATTGAAATCCAAAAGCTACTACTGAAATCTTATACATTTCATTTTCAAGTTTTGATGATGAGCTCTGCCAAATTTGGTTAAAGGAGACCTTTTGCTCATGTAGTTACCAATATACATCTTAATAAGTAATTTCCATGATTCTATACATATGTTTCTAATCTTTTGCCAGGTTTCCTTTGGATTTGACCAAATTAGGGTGGAAATACATTTATTTCATTAAAATTTGATTTCTCATTTCTTTTTCCTGTGCAATGAATTGTAACGCGATAACCTAGGGCCACAAAATAGCTAACATTTTCCCTTCATGGTTGGAGGCTGATCATGTCCAAAAAGAAATATCACACAGCCGACCAAATGTATAGGCAGCAGATGGGTGTGGCCCAGTGGCCTGGAGCTTGGCTAAAAGCGGAAGTAAAAGGCGTGAGGACATAGGCCCGAGCTACTTTTTTACTTCTGGACAGAAAATCCTGGCCCAGGCAGGCTGCCTCGCCCCTTCCCCGACCATTAACGCTTCCTCCCTTTCCTGGAAAGGCTTCACACGCCTTTCTCCCAGAGTCCCCTGCAGGTCCGCAGCAAACCAGCCCTGGACCCTCTCTAGGCACCTTCCCCAGCCCGACTTCCTCCCGGGACGGCTAGCGCCAAGCAGGAACCCCACCGGCTCGCCTCTTCAACTGGCTGCCCCAGACACACCTGGATTAAAGGGACCCGTGGTGGTCCTCACGCTGACCTGCTTAGATTTGCGGCTACGGGCACTGCAGGGGAAACTCTGCAAGAAACGACTCCTCGATCCCGGGGCCTCTCGACCTCACGCTGGGGACCCTGCGGTCCCGGTCCCAAGCTCGACGCTTCTCAGCCAGGCTATATCATACTCTCGCGCTTGGCAGCCTTGAGCGTTTAAAGGCGTCCCCGTTCTCTGAGGCCTCACTAGCCAGCCGCACCCTGGCCCGGACCCGAGTCCGAGTGTCTTTCAGGCGTTGTTTTTGAATGTTAAGCTGCAGGACACAGATCCGAAGCGAGAAGCCCGGCATCAGCTTCACGGGCTGACCCGAGATAAAGGAGTCCCACCAAGCTGGTCTCCAGTGGTGGCGCCGCATAGAAAAGCAGGAGGCCATTTTTACCGTCACAGGATCCAACAACACCACGACCACGACGGCCACATCACACGTCCCCACCCCGCTTGCTCCATTACTGCCACGCATCCCTCAGCGCCTCTGGCCCAATCCACAGTGCTAAACCTGCGGCTTCGGCGCGTCCCTCACAGCTTAGCTTCGCGAGCCGTATCGTCGCCGCCACGTCTACGTGCCACCTCACTTGCTGGGCCAACTTCTGGCAACGACCATGCGCCAGATGCCACACGGCGCTGCTCGCCTTTGACGCCCTTCGGGTCGCCCTGCCCAGTCGCTTCCTCAGCGCTCTGACGCATCTCGGCTCCTGCGACACCGCCTCCCGATTCCAGGAGTCCAGGCCGGACCCTGGGCACAACCCGGCACCCGGTGCAGGGGCTCCATCACCGCCATGAGGGGCAGGGAGCCGCTGACCGATTCCTGCCCGTGAGGCTGCCACGATCCCAGCACACTCCGCCCACAGCAGCCTGCAAGAGCTGATCGCGACACTTCACGCAGTGACCCAGAGTGCAATTTGGCCACAAAACTCAGAACTTCGCTAAGCCACAGCGGCGCACTGGTGGAAGCCCACACTTTCACGACTTTATGTGGAGACATTCTTGGCCGAAAGTGCCAGTCCACAACACACCTCTCCACACCTGGAGACGGTTGGCAGGCACGACTGCCACGTGTTGCAAAAGCACCTCCACACGGACCCAGGGACCACAGATTCTGACAAAGTGCTGTGCTGCATCTGCTCACAACTTAAGCAGAGTAGCATGCAAGCTAACTTCTACTTGCCAGAAACAGAGAAACCAAAGCGCCTTCCGATCAGCAGGAATGAAACTTAGTTCATATTACCATTACTGCAATTTCTCACATTATCATGAAGTTCAATTGTTTCTTTTCATGAACAAAAAAGAAAAAAAGGGGAAAAGAGTAGGAAAAAAAGAAAGAAGAGAAGGAGAAGCAGGAGAAGGAGAAACAGGAGGGAGGAGGGAAGAGGAAAAGGAGGAGCAGGAGGAGAAGGAGGAGGGAGGAGGAAGAAGCAAGAGATGAAGGTGGAGAGGAAGGATGAGGAGGGAGGAGGAGGAGAAGGAGGAGGAGGAGGAGGAGAGGAGTAGGAGAATGGAAATGAAGAGGGGAGATGAAATTCTCTGTAACAAGTCCACAGGGCAACAAATTAGAAGGTTGGGTGAGGAGCCCTAGATAGGCTTCAGGGGACAGGCCCGAAGAAAAGACCCGTGATTCTCCAGTGTTTAGAAACCCACTGTGGAAATACTGTGAGTAATAGCAAGTCTGTGAATGCACTTTTTCTGTATAAATCATAACTAGAGCATGAAATATAGACGCAGGTCTGTATTGAAGTCACGGGTCAATGTTGGAATCAAAAACCAATGAGAATATAGGATATGCTTGGAATCTACATTGACCGGGAGAATTTCAAATCTCAAGGCAGACAATAGAGTCCAGAGAAAGAGAAATTTCTGGAGGAAGGACAGATCAATGATTGTCAAAATAAAACCACTTTTGATGATGGCGATTTCGGGATCAAAGGAGACATATTCATTCCACAGAAGAATCGTGGAAGCGACCTGCTACCATTTCTGGCTTGAAAAATTGATCGTACAACGATTTACCGGCAAAAAACACTCACCGGGAATCGAGACGTGAGGGATGACCAGTTTCGTGACTGTGTCTCTCACTTTATTATGAACTGGACACTTTAAATCGTGGAAAGCCAGTGAAATCAGCCTCAGTGTGGCCACTCTCAATCAGTCAAGGCACGTTAGGCAATGATGTCCCACGGCGTAAGCAAACTGTGGGACATGCATCAAAAAAATTTGATTTTTAAGGAAAGAAACAGCTTCAGAGACATTTTGATTTGAAAGGGCAGCTTAGAAAACCTGGTACTGGGGACACAAGTATATCAAAAACTTGTGGATTCTCTCTCTCCATCACATAGCCCTGTAATGCGAAGACAAAGGTTCGTCAGTCAGCCTTTGCTTGGATGTGCATAGTGAGTCTCCAGGCGAATTCAGGCTTTTCTCCAATAGATCAATTCTGCGAGTGAGTATCAGTCAATTGATCCGAAAACCAAAGTCAAGCGCTGAATTGCTTTCTGTCAGGTACATGTCAAGAGCACTGAGCTCCCAACAGCAATGTTCAGCTCCCACCCAGGGTTGGCCTTTTGCTGCCCTTTTTGCTGCTGCCCTCTCGTGGCAGCACAGAAGAATGCTTCTGTGACTCTGTAGGGCTAGGGTCATCCACGACCTGGCTGTGACTTGTCTACTAACAGACACTGCACCTTCCTGAGGCCTCAATATGAATCCGTGCCCATTAGAAAACATAGGAGAATCCCCAACGAAAAGGACAAAGAAGAGAAGGAAAAGAAAAGACCCAACAGCTCACTTTTCCCAGTAGAAACTCAAAGTTCTGCCATCCTGAGTAAAGGGGATAACTTGAAAGAGTGGCAGGGTGCATGAGTTCTCTGCAGAATCAAGTCACCCTTTCTGCTCTGGTGGTGTTAACCGGGAATTTGGTTTTCACACCTGACTCTAGCTTTCTCCAACCATCGTCTACATGACTTTGGGATACAACTGCAAAAGAAACCACAAGCAAACTAACAAACAAAATAAGTTAATCAGGAAATAAATCAACAAAATCCATTAAAAATGAAGAAACAACCAAGCCAATAAGTAAGTAAGGAAGGAAATGAATAGATTATTTAATTAATTAATTGATTAATTAATAAATTAGTGAGTTGATAAAGTTTGTAATTTGACCATGTTCAGATACTAGGTTTGCACTACTGCTTTTGGCCCTAATTATTGGATTTCATTTCCTCGAAATGAATAAATAAATAAATAAATAAATAAATAAGAAGGAACGAATGGATGAATGAATGAATTATAAGTTATTAATAAACAGGTCGGAAGCAGTAAATGAGAAAATGAATAAACAAATTCATTAATTATTTAGGGGGTTGATAATATTTGTAATTGGACCCTGTTCGGATATAACTTGCTTTATGCATACAGGTTTTGGCTCTCATTTTGGATTTTATTTCCTATAAATGAATAAATAAATAAATAAATGGACGAACGGATAAATGAAATGAATTAAAATTTAATAAACAAGTCAATCAGTAAACGAAAAAAAAATGAATGAACAAATTAATTAATTATTTAGTAGAGTTGATAATATTTGTAATTGGACCCTATTCGGGATGTTGCTTTTGCGACAGGTTTTGGCTTCCTCGTTTTTGCATTTGATTTCCGGGAAATGAATAAATAAATAAATAATTAAGTGAACGAACGGATGAATGAATCGAATGAATAAAAAGTACATAAACAGGTCAATCAGTAAGTAAGGGAAGTGAATGAACCAATTAATTAATTATTTGAAGTGAGTTGATAATATTTGTCAATTTGACCCTATTCAGATACTCTTGGTTTGCTGTAAAGCTTTGCTCTCCTTTTTTTTTCATTTTCATTTTCTTCTTTCTCTTCTTTTTCTTTCTATCTTTTTCTTCTTTTGGCCATGATAAAAGAAAAAATCGTGCAATGGTCACCCTTTCTACGCACTATGTAAAATATATCCAATATCTTTATCTGATTCTGAATTCGTGAAATTGGATGAAAGCTACTTTTACTCGTGCAAATCTCCAACAGGGACTACTTTGTGGCTGCTGCGTGTTTCATGCATCTAAAAATCCGTATTGTCGACTTCCCCTTCAGAAAGTTGGGTACTGCTTCATGTTCTTAAAGTGATGCACGAGGAAACGTGATCCTACCCAGTCAATGTCCCCATACACTCAGCGCGCATACGTCATGGATCACTATCTTTTCACTCTGGGCAACTTGTCAGGTAGAAAGTGACCCTTTCGGTGTGCATTTCTCTGGTTGTCAGTAAGGTTCAGCATCTTTTTCCCTGTCTGTCAGCAATTTCAGTTTCTTCGGACCACTTGTCTGGACCTGCTCATTTTCTATGGAAATTTTGACTGCTTTAGTTTCTGATTTAAATCTTGATGTTCACCTCCACCTGAACTGGGGAGAATGGACACATTTCTCATGTCTGTTTCCAAGGAGCTACAGCTTTATGATATTTTTGTGAGTCTTGACCAATGTTTCTCATCATTGGTGTACAGTAGGGGATGGGGTTGGTTTGGCTTCTTTGGTTTGGGGGGGCGGTGGTCTTGTTGTGTTTTGTTGTGATTTGTCTTCTTTGTTTCTATCAGGCAGGTCTTTCTGAAGCCGCTTCCTAGGCCAAGAAATTGCTACCATCAGGGTCCGCAAGCTGATCCTGTCCACAAAAGAAATATCATACAGTGGACCGAACCTCTTCCCTCAAGAGAAGGGTGTGGCCTCAAGAGACCCGAACTGGGCCAAGTGGAAGCAGGGCAGGGCAATGACCTGGGTACTATCTACTTCCGGGCAGAGAAGTTTGGCCCATGCCTGGCCTGCCCTCACCCCTTTCCCGACTAACGATTCCTCCCTACCCTAGGGGCTTCACACACCCTCTCCCGGAATACCTGGGCCCCGGCACACCAGCGGGGACCCTCTAGGGAGCACCTTCACCAGCCCGATCTCTCCCAGGACCGACAGCGCCAATCGGGAACCGATCGGCTCGCCTCAACTGGCTGCTCTCGACACCGACGCCAGGGAACCGTGTGGTCCTCAAGATGACCTGTTCACGTTCCTGGGCGGCGGCACATGGGGCCTCGGCAAGAAAACGACTCCTCGATCCCGAGGTCCTCCTCGAACTCACGCTGGAGACACCTGGGCCCAGTAATAACCTTTCTCAGCCAGGCTGTCCCACCGAGGCACCGGACGACTAAAAGGTGTGTGTCCGGCCTCCTGACACTCAGAGAGCCTGCCACACACCTGGCTTCGGACTGAGCCCGAGTGTCTCCAGGCGTCGCGCCCTGTCCCCTGGGACCCAGATCCTCCAGCGAGAATCCCGGGCGGTCAGCTCACGGTTGACCTAATAAAGGGAGTCCCACCAAGCTGGTTTTTCCATGGTGGTGACGCCAGACCGAGCAGCAGAGTCCACACATTTTCCGTCACGCAGGATCGAATCACAAATGACCCGACGGCAGTCGTCACACACCCCCCGCCCCACCCGCTTCTGTGCTACTATGCATCCTTAGCGCTCTCGCCGAATCCACAGCCAAAGCCAAACCCAGCGCGTAGCGTCCCCTCACAGCATGGCTCGCGCCCGGCCACCGCCAGCATCTACGTCACCACCTCCCGTGCAGGCCTCACGGCCCCGACACATCGCCAAGCCGTTCCACTGGCGCGCTGCCAAGCCGCCACTGATGCCCGTCGCCCTGGCCTACCCGGTTGCTCCCGTGCAGTTCGACATCTCGGATCCCGCGACACCGCCTCTCGGGTTTTTCAGTGAGTCAGGCGGACCCTGGGCCAAACGGGCACCCGGTGCAGGGGCTCCCATCACCGCCAGGCGAGAGCAGGGGCCGCTGACTAATTCCTTCCCTGTAGGCCGGGCACGGGGTCCCAGCACACTCCGCCACGCCCAAAGAGCTCATCGCACACTGCGAGCCTGCGACCAAGGTGCCATTTGGACACAGGACTCAGAACTAATAAGCCAGCAATGGCACAATTGGAATCCAGCTCTTTTCCGACTGCATGTGGAGCCGACCATTCGTGGTCGAGTGTCCGGATCTATAGCACCCTCCCCACCTGGGCCCGTGGAATTGTGGACAACTGCCAAGTGTTGGAAGCTACCTCCTAAGCACGGAACTCGCGATCGCTGGATTCTTGGAAATCCTCTGCTTCCCTACTCCAAACCTACTCCAACCATGCAGTCACACTACTTGTCGCCGGCATCTCAGGAAGCAAACCCCTTTCAATCTGCAAGAACTACCATTCTCAAAACCAGATTTGGGAATTCACACACCTCCCTCAAGTTCCACTGTTTCCTATTATTATAAAAGAAGCAGAAAAGAAGAAAGAAAGAGGAGAGTGAAGAAAAGAATGAGAGATAATAAGGTGAAGAAAATGGAGAAAAGAAGAAGGAAAAGGAGAAGGAGAACAAGAAGTAGGAAAAGAAGAGTAAGATGAAGGGAGCAGAAGGAGAAGGAGCAGGAGGAGGAGGAGGAGGAGGAGGAGGAGGAGGAGGAGGAGGAGGAGGAAGAGGAGGAGAAGGCAAGGCACTGGAAACAATGCAACAGCCTGTTCATTGATGGATGGGATAGACCTCATTTGACTCTCTCCTCTCAACAGAATACTTTCAGTTTTTACAAGGAAGAAAATTCTGACACATACCCCAGCACAGATGAACCTTAAAGACATTACAGTGGGTGAAAGGTAGACAAAACGACAATATTGGACGATTCCATTTATTTCAGGACTCCAGATGAGTCAAATAATAGAGACGGAGGTGCTGGTGGAGGAGAATGGGGTGTTAGGTTTCAGTGGGCACAAAGTTTCCGTTTGGGAAGATCACAATGTTCTGAAGATGGACGGTGGTGATGGTTTGCATGATCATGTGTGAACTTTTTTATTGCTACTAAACTCTGCACAACTTAACAATGAGTTAAAATAATAGTAAATTTACGTTATGTATACTTCTTTACCACAATTGACAATCCTCAGAAACACAGCAGACACTTTTATAAAGAGCAACAGGATGTGTTCAATTTATTGAAGCAAGTGAGACCTTGTAGTTTGGTGACACCATTACCACCAAACCACCATGTGGTTTGGCGACACATACCACACATTTGCCATTTGCTTTTGACTCTCACACTCAGTCATGCGCCACTGTTTCATGCGTAAAGAGAGATGTGATGGTGGACATGGCATCACCAAATGTTGTAAGTTATAATCCACATTCAGATGTCCTTGGTTAGAAAATCCAATAGCACAGAGGCTAGTAGTGGAGGCTGAAAATCTAATAATGCTAGTTTATGTCAAAATGAATGTGGCCTAGGCTTACCTCTTTTGTAGGAACATCTGATGACATTTCATTTCTCTCACATAGATGAATTATCAATGAGTAAGGTGAGTCCTGAGAAATCTCATATGGCTCTCCTTAACCAGGCCAAAACAGTTAACCACAAGGAGTTCCCCACAGATACAAAAAAGTCAAGAAAGAGTATTCCTCAGATGTAGGAAATGCCAGTAACTGTATCAGGTTTGTAACAGAGGAACGTGATAGATCAAAACATCCTCATGTTTCCATGACTAACAAGGGCTGGCCAGTTGGACTTTTTGAGTAGCAGGCCTGTGACATAGAGATGTCTTAAAATAAGACACAGGCAAGAAAGGTAGAACATCCCTTGACGCCTTGACAAGTCTTTTTGAGAAGAGAAATTTCTTTTGAGGTCCTAGACCAAAGAATCACTGTAATTCATTGAGAGACTTAAGTAGAAACACTATAAGAAGCGCTGAAGCCACTGTCAGGTAGACATGTTCTGATGGGGAGCCAAAGGACAGAACCACATGAGGAATGTGCCTCCTTCAGTGTCCCTTGGACAAGAGGAATCCGATGGGTCACACATTGACATGGAGCCCTCATGTGTGGCTTTGTTAAGGTGTTTTCAGTTGCAAAGGTCAATTCCATCCTCCTGCACTATGCTATTTTAAATATGGTTGTCACCTAAGTATGCCTTACACCCGTAATTTATACAATTTTAGGGTTAGACTTTCTTTCTAGAAACACACAGAAGAAGCCTGAAACGCAGGAAGAGAAGTGGGCAGGGAGAGGGGAAAAAGGCAAAAGGGGATGGTAAATAGAGAGCTAGCAGGAGAAACTTGTCATTTCATTTTTAGTTTACTTCCTTTAATTTTAGCAATTAGTTGGGGGGTATAATTTTAACGAGTAAAATCTACTGAAGTGTACAGCTCCAGGAATTTTACAAAGGTTTCCCTGTGACCTCCACTCAGATCAAGAAACAGAAATAGTCCTGTCTCCCAAAAACTTCTTTCATGCTACTGCCTTGCTAGTCAATCGTCATAATGAAGTTCCTGACCCCTCACCAAAACGTGATCTTTCATTTCTTTTCATCAGAATAAAGGTTTCAGAGTCAACTGTGTTTAGTAATTTTTTGCCTTTTTGATTACAGTTGATAGGTAATGTTATACTAGCTTCCAGATATACAATATAGTGATTAGACATTTACATAACTTAGGAAGTGATCACCCCAATAAGTCTAGTACCCATCTCACACCATATACATAGTTTTTTACAAGTATTGTTGAGTACATTTCTTCCCATGCTGTAACTTACATCCCTGTGACTATTTTGTAGACAATAACTGGACTCCGATTCCTTCCCTGTTTCATCCAGTGACCCGCTGCAAAACGCCTCCTAACTGACAACCTTTAAAATGTTCTCTGTGTCTTTGGAGTTTGTCTATTTTATCCCTTAGATTCCGCATAGAGTGAAATCATATGGCACTTGTCATTCTCTGACTTACTCCATTAAACCTAATACCCTCTATGTCCACCCAGGTCATTGCAGATACGGCTAGACTTCATTCCTTTTATGGCCAAGTAACATTCCATTGCATATATGTTCCACCTCTTCTTTATCCATTCATCCACTGGGATGTATAGTCAGGTTGCCCATCCATATCTTGGCTATTGTAAATCATGCACAATGAACATAAGGATGCACATTTCAGCTTCAAAGTGGTGTTTTGGGTTTCTTGAGACTATTTCCCACAATGGAATTACTAGGTCTTTCTTTGACATTTGGTATAGCCTCTCCTGCTTTAAAGTCTATTTTGCCTGGTAGTCCAGATTTTTTGTTCGGTTCCATGTTCTGAGGAAATGGCTTCTTTCCTATCCCTACCCCTTTACTTTCGAGTCCTGCGTGTTTCTTTTTGACCTAAAGTGAGTCTTTTGCTTAGGCAGCATGTGTAAAAGGGTCCTGTTTTCTTATCCATTCAGCCACTTTTATATTGTAGGTGATTGGAGGATTTAATCCATTTACATTAAAGTAATTTTTTTCTTAAAAACGTCCCTTTAATATTCTTTTTCTTTCTTTTTTTTTCTTTTCTTTTTTTTTTTCTTTTTATTTTGTAATACCGGTTCAGTGCTTTGATGAACAACTTCATCTTTTGAGTGTGTGTCTCTGGGAAAGTCTTTATCTTTTCTGGGTAATCTTGGTTGGAGTTCCTCGGCTTCCATCACTTTCACTATTTTGTGCCCACATCCCTCTGTCCTGCAAAGTTTCTGTTGGAAATTTAGCTGTCTTATTGGAGTTCCTTTATAGGCCCTCCCTACTGCTTTTCTCCTGTTGCTCTTAGATTCTCCTTGTGTTTAACCTTTGGCATTTTAATTAGGGATGTGCTGGTGTGGGCCTCTTTGGATTCATCTTGTTTCGTCAATGTGCACTTCTGGTAGATTCTTTTGCCCTAGTTAGGAAGTTTTCAAATCATTATTTCATCAAATAGACTTTTGAGTTCCCTGCTGTTTTTCCTTATCTGGTTCCATGGGTGATGTGATGTCTGTTTATGCCTGTGTTTGTCCTGGAGGACCCTTAACCCATCCTTATTTTGGGGAGTATTTTTTTTTATTGCTCTTCTGCTTGGATGTTTTCTGCTACCTCATCTTCGAAATTGCAGATTCAGTCCTCTACTTCATCTAATCCACTGTCATTCCCTGTAAGGTATTCTTCTATTTTAGGTATAGTATTCTTCATTTCTGACTGGTTTTTTCTTATGTTTTCTATCTCCATTTTTATGTTTCTTATCTCTTTGTCATTGTTCACACTGAAATTATGGAGAAGCCTTATAAGCAGTGTTTTGAATTCTGCATCTGGCAGTTTCTTGCCTCCATTGTGTTTCGTTCTTCTTCTGGAGCTTTGTTCTTTCTTTTTATTTTTGGAACATGTTTCTCTATCTCCTCATTTTTGTCTGCCTCCTCCTCTTTGTTTCTATGCATTAAGTAGGGCTTCTCTGTCTCCCAGCGTGCTGCAAGTAGAGTCGCCATATGTAGTGTGTGTCCCGTGGATCCTAATGTCGCCCACTCACCCTTGGTCTCTTGAACTGGATGCTCCAGGTGTGTCTCTTGTATAGGTATTATGTGCCCCACCTGTTGTAGTTGGAGCCTTGGTTGTTGTTTGGTCATCAGTGGGGAGATTGATCCTCAAGCTGATCGGCAGTGAGAGGAGATGCTTGTGCAAGGCACTGGACCCTACAGAGCAGGATGGTCTTCAGCAGGGTTTTGCTGCCTTCTCAGTCTTCCACTCTTTGGTGTGTCATCTCCAGAGTTAGCAGGATGATTCTGGAATTTGTCCTAACTCCAAAAAACTAAAGGTAAATGCCCTCAGGTGTTCTGGGAGGGTCCCCCATTTCCAGAGCCAAGTTTAGCAGCAGTTTTGCCCATTTGAAATTAAGAGACACTAAACAATCACGCAGATGGCTGTTATCCATGCTGAAATTGGAGAGGGCCATAAAGAGGCCAAGTCTCAAGCTTTAAAGTTGGCTGCCACTAATGCAGAACTTGGGGCTGCTTAAGCAAGGAATGTATGGAGAGCTCGCTGAGGCCAGATGCTGTTTGTTTACAGGTGTGCAAAGCTTTGAGAGATTTCCAGGATGGTTCCAGCAGCATGGAGGCCAAGACAGGCTGATTGGCAATGGAGAAGCCACTGGAAGCAGCTTGTGTGCACCTGCATGTTGCGAAAAGGGGGTCCAAGGGACTCTCGAGAGTGGGGGTGACCTGTGTTAGTTGAATGCTATGACAGAGACTCAGTTATAGCAGCTCCCTGGGTCTGGCATGCGCTGGGCTCAACAAAGGAACAATGTCTTCTGCCCGCACTTCTGACTGGGGAGAAAGCCACCCTCCAGCCCTCGCTCTCTGAAGACCAACAACTCAGTTCCTCCTGTGTGGCCCGGGCACCTTTGAACAGCTGCCTCAGCACTGGGCTCACAGTCAGTCAAAGGATCCATTACAGCAGTAAGTCTATGTGTGCATGGCCACTTGAAGAGGAACTTCATCCATCTTCACTCAGTCTCACAGTCTTTCTACTGGTTTTGGCAGACAGAAGTGTGAAGAATTCTCTTCCTGGGCAATGAGAACCTTGGTCTGAGTGAGTCCAATGTGGGCTTGGGACACCAAAGGCTCCTCCAGGGGGATCCCCTACAGCTGAGATGTGTCTCTTCTGATTTTCTAATCACCACAAAGGTGTTGGCCACCCTGTTCTGGGTCTCTGTCCCTCCTACCTGTCTTGAGGTGGCCTCTTGTTTGTGACACCAGTCAGAAGACTTCTGTTCACCTGGAATTCAGGCAACTCCCAGTGATGATCTGTTTCGATAGTTGACTTGTTCTTTTGAGGGTGATCCAGGGATGAGGCGAAGAGCATAACATGTAACTGCTTTTCCATCTTGACCAGAAGAAATCTCATCTGTCTTGTTAAATGTATCATCCACTGTGTTCATTTTTATTATTGTATCACGTTTCATTTCCTGGACATCCCGGTTTGTATATATCCATTCTTCTGTTAGTGAACATTTAGCATGGAGGTCCAGTTTCCGGGCTACAACAGGGTGGGAATTTATCGACATTCAAAAATAAGCACAAGTTTTCTCTGTAATTTAATGAGAAGCTTGCCCAAGCAGCAAAGGAAATTATTAGTGCTTCATAGAATGAAATTTCTCAGGGAATTGCAGCCAGTTCAAGGAATCTAAAGTGGACTTTCAATATTTCTTTGAGAAAGTAGCAATTTTGTTGCTCTCCTGATTTTCTCTCTGTTGAGGGAGCTTCCCTGTTCGAAGAGGAAACAAGAGAACTCGAGGAAAGGAGAAGGGATGAAATCTTCTAGACTCCTAAATTCTTGACCTGATTCCTAGAGGAAGAGTGCATATCCTGAGGAGAATAGGAAGAGGACATTGTGAGGTGGCGGCGTATGACATCTCTAATAAGACACCTCAGTCAAATAAACAATAAAGCTTTTGGGGCAGAGAAAAACGAAGCTCTCCACAGATATTATTACTTTCTTTGACTATAATGACAGAGGACCTTATGTTCAGAAGTTGTGGGGTTTCATCTCACCTCCACCTCTGACCATGGACCAGTTACATAAACGCTCTCTATATTTCAATCACTTGTGTGTGGAAGAGGAGGCTATGTGTCCCTGTTTTCCCTCTGTGTTAGAGGACTGTGTGCTTCCTGGTGCTCAAAACAACCCCAGTACATTCCTAAGAGATGCCAAGTGTCAGCCTGCAGAAACAGGAAATTGAAAACGCTTGTCATGAACCATGAAGATACCTTATTCATTGGCCAGTGTGACAATTGTCAATTCCTGGCTCTTTCCTCAGAGTCCAAAGCTGAAACTGAAAGAGTGATGGCTGGAGATGGCATGAACATTGGCCGTGCTGCTCTTTATCTGTGCTGGGAGTGCTGTTCCCCAGTGACACCTTTTCTTCCTCGTCCCCACAATAAATGTCCTGGCACTTCTCAATTTTCACACCTCCAGGCCCAAATGCCACATGCCAACCTCTCTGCTCCTGACTACCTTAGGAAGGATCTCTTGTGAGGGTGAACAAATTTAAAGATTCCACCAGCCTTTACATACAGTATCCTCAGTGCGTGCTCCTCTACCAACTGGAAATGAAACAGGATATATTGTCTGGTCTTCTTCCTGTAAGTAACGTAAAGCAAGTCCCCTAAGAAAGCACCCTTCCAACAATCCTTCAGAAGATCTTGAAATCCTTTTTCCTTTTCTCCGTTCACACTGGATCCCCCAAAGCACACCCTGCCATGGCGATCCTCCTCCCTTCTGTGTTGAAATTCTTTTACCATCTTGCTCTCTCTGTTAGAGCAAGGAAGGTGATCAAAGGACCACTTTCCACAGCCCAAGCCACAGTTCAGTAAGTTCAATCTTCAGACTATCAGGCTGTAAATGTGCTGTCCTCTGCTTGGTCTCCAGCTCCCCTCTGGGATAAGGTTACCTTTGTCACACTTACTATAGGAAAAGATTTCTTTGGAAGGTAAGTGATGTTTCCCTAAAAAGCCGTTTTACACAAGCCATTGATGCAGTTGAATGGAGGAAATGACATTAGATTCAGTACCAAGCCAGTCCTGTGAGAAGTAGCTGACGGGTGCCCAGAAGACATCCAGCTCCTCTAAACACGTGGTAAGGAAGCCAAGAAAATCTTTAAATGCAAAGGGTATAATACCTTCAAGTTCCTAATGTTTGATGAGCTGCAGACATCATGCAAATAAAGGTCAACAGAGAAAGGATATTTACTAACATAATGCTATTACTATTTTACAAGATCTCCACTAGAGAGAAAGAGTCTAAAATGTGAATAAACCAATCTAAACACAAAGGTAATAGGGCTACATCATTCTAGCGAAAGGACCCAGCCAAAGTGGGTTCTTTGACAAATGTTTTCAGAACAATATATTTAAATAGCTGATAGATCTCTACATTAGTGGGGAAAATAAGCCAAACACTGTGCTCTCACAGACTCCAAATATCCTTTGACAAGGACCTTCCATATTTGTCCTTTGATTTCTCTCTTGTGAACTCAATCAACCCCCCTCAGTGCGTGGTTGTGAGATCAAATTATGTCTAATTTTTAACCAAATTCATGAATGGAAATTATCTTGGTCATTTATTTCATTTTGATTGAGGCCCTTTCAACATCTGAAGAGTTAGTGGAGTGATCAAGCATCATTTATAGAAAGTGTGTGTCTTGCCCGTGCTATAGCCCCAAGGTCCTTGGCTGAAAGATTTCCTGTTGCTTTACTGAAAAGAATTTATTGTTAGCGAACGAGCTGAAGTTGTTGGCTCTTTCTTGAGCTGGCCTTTAAACATGATTTTCAAGTGTAATCCATTGAGGGTATCCCACTGGGGCTTACCTATTGTTGCCCTGGTAGCTAGTTGGAACACTCCATGAGGTTTGGGAGAAAATCATTCAACAGTTCAGAAGGGCCCCTTGTCTTTTGGGTAGGATTCCTGGGCGCAGTTACCTAAATTTGTATGAATAAGACCTATGCTCCTAGTGCAAACTTGCTGGAAAATTATCTTAACTGCTGTTTTAACGATCATCTGAAGAGTAGAAATATTGATGCACCACTGCCACCAACCACACACGACTATACATGCTGAATGAGAAAAGAAAATGTGAGCTGAAGACTGAGAAAACAAGGTAGACCTACCATCCACCCCAGCAATAGTATGCTACACATCTAATACACAGAAATGTAACTTTCAGCATTAGTGTGCAAGTGCATGTGGGCACAGTATCTCTGCTCATAACTGCCCCACTTCGCAAACAACCCATTGCACAGAAAACTACCTTTTAAAACCTTCAAAGAAAGCAAAAGTAGCCTTGAACAAAGGGAAAGACATATCCTATTATTAATAAAGAAGACTCAATGTTATACATATGTCAATTATCCTAAGTTAACTTATAAGCAGCATGATTCTCACAGAAATTAAAGCATTCTTTTCCAGTCTGGTGTAGGAGAAGATCCATTAGAAAACAATGGAAAAATAAGCAGAAACAAATTGAGAAAGTACTCAGGGAGGAGAAATAGAATAAGTATAGTACATCACATAGTATTCCTAAAGAAATCAGAATATAACATCTTTTAAAAAAGGATTGTAATTGGCACATTAGTGGCCATAAATACACCTAAAAAGAATCCAAATAGGACTCCAGAAATAGATTCCAATATTAATGCAAATTAAACATAAGGAAATAAACGGTATCTGAAACTAGGGAGAAAAAGATCTTTCGTTAATTAAGTGGGAACAGGT
The DNA here is from genome assembly GCA_030015415.1 of Cynopterus sphinx. NCBI lineage: Eukaryota > Metazoa > Chordata > Mammalia > Chiroptera > Pteropodidae > Cynopterus > Cynopterus sphinx. Next base: position 201,659 of record JAKZJJ010000093.1, read on the forward strand.
ACAAAGAAGAATCTATCCGTGGAAGGTAGAATTTGTCCAAATGATATTACATTGAATATCAGGATAAATTCCAAATGAATAGCAGATAAAAGCAGAAACCATTCAAGCACTAGGAAAAAAATGAACAAATGCTTTTATAATATGGGGAGTGGTGAGAAAAGATACCTAAATTCTTTCAATTCAGAACCCAGAAGCAATAAGAGATTGATAAATCTGAAAAGATGTACACTTCCATAAAAATCTTTGCATAACCAAATATATAATATAAAGTTTAATAAAAAAGGACAAATTACAAAAGGTGTTCATAACTGAAAAGACACTAGACAAAGGACAACTCTTCATGCTTTATTACATTCTCCTAAAAAATAAAAGAACACCAGCGAATCATTAGAAGAACTGGGCTGAAAATAGGAAACTGCGATAGGTATGTTTTTAGAAATGGCCCCAGATGAGTTTCATTTTCCTCACTTTTACACCCTCGCTCTTCTTCCATTGAGCACATACGAGACCTAATGGCATGCCTCTGATAAATAGAAAAATCTAAAAAGGGTTATGTAACATGACCTCTGTGATTAGGGTTATATAAAACCTATGCGCTTAAAACGCCATCTTGCTGGCAATTCTCTGAATCTCTCACTTATTTGTTTTGATGGAGCCAGCTGCCATCTTCTAAGACGCTCGACAGAGAGGTCCATCTGCCCAGATACTAGCTGATTTTGGCCAACAGCTTGTGAGGAACTCAACAAAGGAATCCTGCCGATGACAACGTGAAGTACGCTACTAATCTGGATCCGTCCTCCTGAGCCTCTTCTAGATGAGAATTCACAGGCCCAGCTGTTACTTAGACTCAGTTTTGAAAGAGACTGTGACTTAGAGTATGTCTGTGCTACCAGGGTTATGGATCAGCATCCTGATAGTGGCCTATCAGGTGCCAGGCCAAGAGAGCTAAGCTCGTCTTATTTGCAGCCGTTTCAGTGGTGACATCACTCCCTCGCCTCTTCTCTAAGTTCAATAGGCATTAGGGTCCCCATGGGGAGAACCAGTCCCAGGTGTCATAAAATATGAGGGATCACATGCTGAAGTAAAAGATCCAGCTAAACCAGCCCAAACTACTGACTGGCAGCAGCTGTGAGATAACAAATAAATGTCTGTTGCTTGAAGCCG
>JAKZJJ010000094.1:0-202039 GCA_030015415.1 Cynopterus sphinx
TCTATCTATAACCAAAACTATTAGTCAATATAACTAACCATAGATATTTTATCTATATAAAGTTTGATTTTCTCATCTTCTGTTTGTATGATGATCTATCAATTTCTCACTATAATTATTTATATACTATTTATCTTTTATATCTCTAACAGTATTTATAAATATTATATGTATAGGAAACAATCAACCTTTTAATTTATCTATTTTTGATGTACCTGTTTCTTTATCTATCTATCTATCTATCTATCTATCTATCTATCTATCTATGTATTTATCTATCTTTCAGTTTATCATCTCAATAATTATTAATTGTCCATTAATTATCTGTTGGTATTACTGTATTATTTATCTAATTAATTTTCTAATAATTATCCATTACCGTATTATGTAATCCATACATAAATTAATGACAGTTTATTTGAATTTTTATAATTCTAGTATGTATTTATTTATAACATATACCTTTTCTTACTTACCTATCATATGTTATATATAGAAAATTAGCTCATTTTTTAATATTCTATCTATATGTAGACATATTCATCATCTATCTATCAATCAATCATCTATCAGATGTCCATGCTTGCTTCAATGTAACTGTCTATAAGTAAGAACATTTTTCATTCTAATTAACAATTTACTATTCTGTGTAATTTTTAAGTTTCTGTTTTTCATAGGTACATCTTTTTATTTTAATATTAATTTTAGTATCAATTTAGTCAATCAATATATTAAACAAATGATCTATTATATATCTATTATGTATCTATTAATAACTGCCTATTTTTCTTCAATGTTTTTCTCTGTAACTGAATGTTTAATAATTTTCTGAATGATTGATATATCTATAAAAATATAGTTTTTCACTATAATCATTTGTATAATTGTCTATGTCTCTATCTATTTAGATACCTGTCTATTTGTCATCTATCTGACATTCTATTTATGATCAAATATTCTTTATAATTTTCTGAGTTTATATTTATCTTTATATTAATTAACTACTTTTTTAGTTGCTGTTGGCATTCTGACTACTGAATCTTTATTTCAATATTTTTTTCTTTTAATATACACTGGCTAGTACTTTTTTTATGTATTTTTATTCCACTATTTAACTTGGTATCTATCCACATATTTAAATTTCTGTCATTCAATCATCTATTTTCCTTTCTATCAATAACCCCTACTTATACTATTCATTAACTATCTGCCTTATTTTCTACTATCTATCTCTTTTTTGGCTTAATGATTGATCAATGCCACTATTAGACTTACATACTGTTATCATTCTATCTATCTAAATATGTATTAATCCATCTATCTATCATCTATTTATCTATCTATCTATCATCTATCATCTATCTATCTATGTATTTATTATATATACATCGCTATCTATCCATCAAAACTATTTTGTCTATTTTAGTATCTATCTATCTATCTATCTATCTATCTATCTATCTATCTATCTGTCTATCTATCTATCTATGTATCTATCATCTATCTCTCTATGTATCACATATACGTATGTATTTATCCATCAATATTATTATTCTATTTGTTTATCTCTTTATTTGTTTATCTCATTATGTATCAAACCATTTATGTTTTTTTATCTATTTCATGACTTTTTATTTATATCAATCTATCTATTTGTATATCTATTTTGAATACTGTTATTTATCTTTTAATAAAAATACTTTATTTTAATTTAAGTAAAGATATATATCTATGAACTGTTTGTTAATTTATCTCTATAATGTTATGGGATCTGGCTATTTCTCTATTCTTCTATTTATGTATATATCTATTGAACATCTTTTATCTTTTTAATATTGATTTATATAAAAGTTTTTGTTTATTTTTCTGTATTTCTTTCTACCAATCTATTTATATATCTATATGAATCTATATATTAATATCCGTGTGCTTTTATAATGCATTTCTCTTTCACACAATATCTTAATTTTTAAAAAATTAATATATCTAATTCTAAAATATACTATTTTTATAATTTTTACCATTTAAGTATCTATTTATATATTTATCTAACTTTTTATCTTTCTATTTATCTACATTATATATCTTTATATATCTATCTATATATGAGAGATTATTCATCTAAATCTCTCTATCTCAAGCTCTATCTATCCATCATCTATCAGTTTTTCTCAATTTATATTTATCTATTTATGTATATAACATATATTTATTATATATCTATCTTTATTTTATTTTTCTCTTCATCTCTAATGTATTTTATGTTTTTGAAAATTTTTTTTATTTTTATGTAGGTCTATGTTACTATTTTACTATGTACTTATTTATTTATTTACTTATCTATTTATCTGTTTATTTAATTATCTATTTATGTATATCTATTTATCATGCTGTGTAATCAATGTGTAAAAACATATTTTTTATTTTACATAAAGTTTAATACATCTATGTACAGAGGTTTAGTTGTTTTTTAACAGTATTTGTAACCATCATTTATAAATTTATCTATCTATCTATTTATTTACTGATGTTTCAATCTGTCACATATCTCTTACAAGGCTCTCTATTTGTCCTTTATTTTTTTATATTTCTCTATCTTCACTCTATCTATGTATATATTTATCTACCTATATAAATCTAGCTACCTATAACTCTCTAATTCACAATGTATCTCTTTATAGAACAATCTTTTAAAATTATATGAATGATTGATTTATCTATACAAATGCTCAATTTTCATTACACATCTCTGAACATTTATTTAAATATCTATTTACTTTTTTACCTATATTTCTATTTATTTTATAAGTTTCTACTTATTTCTCTATTTCTGTATATGTATGTCATTATTTATCTGTGTAAATTTATCCCTCTCTATATATATATCATCTATTGTTTGTGATTTTTATTATATTTATTATTTATATAATTTTTTGTAATATATATATATGTACATATATATATATGTATTTTCAGTTTAACCATTCAAATATCTTATCTTTTTTTATTTTGAAAAGTCTCTGACTTTATGTATGTTTACCTCACTATGAATTAATCAATGGGTTTATCTATCTTTTTATTTTTATACCTATCTATGCACCTATCTTTCATTGATATATTATATTACCTGATATGATGTTTCACCAGTTAGCTATATATATTGATGTTTGACAAGTTTTTTTTGTTTATTATATTTATGGCACAATGATCAATTTATCTATTTTAGACTGACACCTATTAATTGATATATTTATCTATTTATGTAATGATCTATCAATCCATATACTTCTCTATTGGTTTATCTTTGTATTTATATCTATATATGTATATAGATATATGTATTCTTACATATATATATTTCTTTATTTTTGTAGTTACTCTTTTTAATATGTGTCTACCTGTCTTTTTATTATTCTCCCTATTTATGTATGGATCTGTTGATCTAGTATTTATCTGATTATCTATCATAAAATAATTTATAAACCTATGATCAATATATGTTTCAAAGAACAATTCTGTTTTTCTATCTTGTTATTTAAGTATAATTCCATTTCACTATAAAACTATATACCTACTATCTATCTCTCTATGCATTTATCTTCTCATTTATACATCAATCTATATTTATCTATTTCATATCTACTTATTTATGTATTGGTAAACATATGCAGAAATAAGTAGATTAATTGTTATAAATATAGATGTATAGATGTTAGAGAAAAAATAAAAAATGGACAATAGTTGGATACATAGATAAAATAATAAATGATAAATAGATGATAGAAAGATATAGGTAGAGACATACCTAAATAGATAGATACATACTAACATACATAGATACATATATACATACAAACACACACATAGTTTAATGGATTGATTGATTATGATTAGATGGATAGATAAATGACAGACTCATAAAGAGAAAGAATAGAAAGGTGGTAATATAAATGAGACATGGTTGGATAGAAGACAGACAGATAGATAAAAAAAATAAGTGATGGATGAGTGGAGGAATGAATAGATAGAGAAATAGATAGAAAGATATGTAGATAAATACATTAATAGAAAGATAGATAGATGATAAATAGTAAGTTAGATAAATAGATTGATTAATAGTTAAACAGATGATAGAGAGAAAAATAATGAACAGTTTATAAATAAATACATTAATTAATTAATTAATTAATTGATTAATAGAATTATAGGTAGACAGATCAATAAGAGAAAGAAATAAAAATACATGTAAAACTAGATACATGACATATATATACACTAAGTATGGATGAATAGATATATAGATGACAAATATATAAATATATACATATATAGATAACTATATATAAAACATAATATATATACATATATATATATATGTGGCTATATATAAATACTTAATAATGTCAGATAGAATCATAGATATGTAGACAATTGTTAGATTGATTTATGACTATTTAGCAAAGATAATAAAGAATAGATAAATTGATGATGACTAGAAGAATGACAAAAAGATCTATAATTAAATATATAGATAAAATAGATAATATATATATATATACACACATATATAAGTGAATTAACTCTCAAAGTTATAGTTAGTTAGAAAGAAAAATAATATCTTGACAGATAAAAAGAACGATAGAACACAAATATATTGTAAGAAGCACAAATAAAAGATGATTAGCGATTCAGAAATATACAATGATAAAAGATATATTAAGAGATAAATAATTGAAGATACGTACAAATGTAAATAAATATATAGAAAGAAACAAAGTTAGATGCATATGGTTAAATAGATTGATGGATGAATGAAAATGTATATGTATATATATATAAATGGTAGAAAGATAAAATAGGGAGATAGAAAGATGCATAGACAGATGATAGAACCTAGATAGATATACAAATATAGATAGATAGGTAGATAGACAGATATGGACATCAAAGTTTTATACATGACAGTAAGATAGAATGACACAAAGATTAATAAATCTTTTAGTAAATAGACAATTAGATATTTATTAGGGAAATTCACATTTTTAAAGAATTTATAAAACATTAGGTAAGATAAATATTGTTTTCAAAAGATATATTGTTGAATATACAGATAGATAACTACGAATAGATACATTGATAATAGATAAAGAGATAGATGATAAACAGGTAAATAAAAAGATTGATAGATGGGTAGTTATATAATATTATAGCTACATAGTTAGATGATAGATAAATGTGGATGGATATAAGCATGAATGGATAAATAGTATGATAGATACATTAGCTAGATAATAGATAGATAGAGAGATAAAAAATATATAAATAGGTTGGATGGATAGAGGAACAGAAGGATAAACAGAGAGACGATAGATGAATACAAAGATAGATAGATATCTACCTAGATATAGAGAGTATAAATGTTAAGAGGAAACATTGATACATAGATAGATGATAGATATATACATATATAGATAGACAAATAACAAGATAGATAAAAAATAGAAATCCAATTATCTGTATCTAGACATATTAATCATTAGGTAAATGTTAAAAAATTGTGCTATAAAAAGTTTCATTGTTAAATACATTTATAAATAGTATAAGATAATTTTTGATATAAATAGATAATATATAGATACATAGTTACATACATGTATAGATACATCGATACATAAAGAGATACATAGATACATCCATAGACAGAAAAATAGACGTTCAAATAAAGAAATGAGTCAAATTTTATATAGAGAGATATATCTATGGTTAGATAAATTGAAAATTTGTTTTGGTTATAAATAGATACATAGTAGTACAAATATATTATAGGTATATATATATATGTATGTATAGATCTCTATTAGATATATTGAAAAATGTTTACATAGGTCAGTAAATAGATGATAGGTAGATAGACTGATTGATTGATAGATAGACAGTAGATAAATGGATGGTTATGATGATGGAGGCATTGAATAGCTGAATGAATGGCAAACAATTTCTGGATGGTTAGACAAAACTAAAAGAAGAAGCAGAGTCAGACAGAAACAGAATCACAGACAGTCAGACACATGGAAAGAGAGACAGACAAAAACAGAGATGAACAATTACATCGATTTACAAAAATGTACATGATTGTTTCAATAAAAGACATTATTGGTGGGCAGAAAGGTAAATCAAAGAAAAAGAATTCATTCAATAAGTAAATAAAAATTGGTATGTTTAATACATAGTTAACTACATAAGACGTACATAATTAGATACTTGATAGCAAGGTAAGTAGATCAATAAAGAGATAAACATTACATAAATTATTAGATACATAGATACATAAATACATAAATAGATAACTAAATAGATAAATAGAAAGTTAAAAGATAGATGACAGATAGATAGATAGATGGATGATAGGTAGATAGATAGACAGACAGACAGACAGACAGAAGTTAGGAGAAAATACACAGGTAAATAAAAGATAGATTATAAATAGATAAATACAAGATAGATAGACTGATAAATATATATTAAAATACATAAACAATGGACAGATATTGATTTAATAAAACAAATATTTACATGATGTATTTATTAGCATACATTTTTTTTTCTTAAGTGAGATACAATGAGGAATCGATAGATATGTCTTTATAGAGAGATTAATTAACATAGATACACAAAATACAGAGGTACATAGAAAAATAGATAAATAGATGGTTTAGTAGATAATGAATGAGTGGATGAGAAAATTTATATAGAGATAGAGTAATTAATAAATAATTAGAGATATATTGATAAACAGATAGATAATTGATAGCTACATAGACAGATAAACAGATTAATAGACATCTAGAACACAAAAAATAAAGATACAGAGAAGAGAACAATCTGTTATGAATATGTAAATGTAAATAAACATGTAAAGATAATATTATATATTAAGAGAAAGATTAATAGATACATAAAATTTATATGGGTAGATAAATAAATAAATATTACCAATGCTGATATCTTTGTATGTAGTTCAATATGTAGATACAAAGTATATTACACAGATATTTATATGATATCTATAGACAGATAGATGAGAGGTAGAGAGAAAAAAAGAACACAAATAAATAGTAAGACACTAAAATACAAATACACTCTGTGATTTAGAAAAACATAATAATAATTTGATATATTATAAGATAAATAAATAAATATAAATAAAGAATTTATATAGAGACATATATTGATTGATGATTGTTGAACAGATAGATGGATGAATGATAAATAGACAGAGTGACTGAATGTTACATTAGATTATAGATTAATAGATAGATATGAGATAGAATGATAGATTAACATTTACATTATTTATCACTCACTAGGTAAGATAAAATATCAGATTACAAGAATATATTGTAGAAGCAAATGATACAATGTTATAGATATATAAACTGAAATAGATGGATAATTAGATACATTGTAGATAGATCAATAACTAGCTATATACATCAAAATAGAAATAGACAAAAAAGAAGAAAAAAGCATATGTAAACAGATAAAAAATAGATATACAGATCCATAGATGATAGGTGATAGAAAGATTGATAAAAAATAGAGGGAAATGAGATAAAGGCATATACACAAATACATAGATACTTATGTAGATGAACATAAATATAGAAAATAAAGAACCAGTAAAACACATAGTTAGAACGATCAGTTTTATTAGAAAAATACAACAATAATTTGATACATAAAGAGATAGATAAATAAAGATGGATAGAGAAGTTAGATAAATAGATAAATATATTGAAAGATCATGGTTGGATGAATGGACAGATGATTAGAAGGCTTAATGGACAGAATGATGAATTTATAAATTATATAGAGAGATGATTAAAAAAAAGTAGAGAGTTTTGAAAAATATAAAAAGATAGAATATAGATAGTTATATATTTAAATACATAGTCAATAAGGCATATATTTATTAATAAAATTGATATTTCAATTTGTATATCAATTATTACAGTGGTAAAAATATTATTGAGAGAGTACCTTTGTGGAGATGATAAACTGTATTAGATGAATCAGTTCTTTAAAATGATAAATAATTAGATGGGTAATAGAAATATTGATAGATTAATAGTTATGTAGAGACAGATGAATAGTTGTCAAATACATAAATAAAAAAGAGAAAGACTGATAGATAGTTGATAGATAGATGATAGATAGATAGATAGATAGATAAATAGATAGATAAATAGATAGATGATTGATAGATAGATACACAGATAAATATAAAGGATAATAGATGCATGGAAAGATGGATGGAAACATGAGTAAACAGATAGGTAGTGTGATAGACAATATTAGATTGAATGATACATAAATAGATTGTTAGATATTTAGATACATAGACAATTATACACATTAAAAAAAACAAAATTTTTTATGAATAATCATTATGTAAGTTAAAAATTTTTCTTTTACAATAATTTATTTTGTATTAATATGAAAATTTTTATTAATTATTTAATTTAAATATATATATATATAAACGTATTATATAGTTGGGTAGATAGATAAGATGAATACATGAATGCCTACAAATATAGATGTGTAGATGCTTAATACAGAATTAGACAGATAGAAGTGTGATAGAAAGAGGGAGAGAGAGATGAATAGACACAACAAGAATAAATAGTTAAGGTCAGTAATTTAGAAGTATATAATGATAATTTGATACATTATGAAACAAATTAATAAAGATACTTTAAGAATTTAGATAAATAAGTACATATTTGGATATATGATGGTGAAGGTAGGAATGGATGAATGTCGTGTTCAAAATATAGAATAGATGACACAAAGATAGATTCATTGATAGATAAATATGAGATGAACTAACAGATAAATTAACAACTAGATCATAGATACACAGACAGGTATTTATTATATAAAACACACTATTGGCATTATTTATCTATCATTAAGTAAGTTATTTATATTGTTTTGAGAAATACTTTATTGAAACGATATATTTAAAAATTAATACGTTGATATAGATAGATAAATAAATAGATAGATGTATGTTAGATAGAGAGCTAGATAGGTAATGGTTATAAAGATAGATGAATACAAGTTAGATAGATAAAGAGATAGATAAAAAATAGACATATATTCAGATATATATTTAGATAAAAAATAAAATTCTAGATCATAGATAGAAAAATAAATGGATAGATACTTAGAATACAGACAAGTAGATAGATGAAGAGAAAAATAGAATGTAAATAAATGCTAAATTTCACATATTAAGAGAAAAATCAGTGATTTAGAAATATGTTGATAATTTTCTATATATTAATAAAAGATTAATAAACGTGCAAATAGATGTTAGATAGGTAGATGGATTAATAAAAAATAGACAGAAAATAAATAGAAATCAAAATGAATAGAGATATAGAGATAAGTAGATGATAGATAAATAGATCAACAGAGAGTTACAATGACAAAAAAATGATCAGTGATTTAGAAATATATAAATTTCTATATTAAAAAAGATTAATAAATATAGAGAATAAAGTTGGATGGAGAGATGAACAGAGAAATAGATAAATAGTAGGTAATTTGATAAGTTAACAAGTAGTTGCATGTTTATATACATAAACAATTAGAGAAATATTTATTAAATAAAACTAACATTTTACATGATTCATCAATCATTAGGCAAGTTAAAATATTGTTTCATAGTGACACATTGATGAATCGATAGACTTATTAATATATAGATATAGATAGATGATAAAATAGATGAAAGATAAATGGATAGCAAGCTAGCTGGCTAGCTTCTTCGTTTGTTATAGACCCACTTATTTACTTATTTCTCTTTTACTTCCCTTGCCTTTGAGATCAGATTAAGAAAACTCTCTTTAAATGCAAATATCCATGAGTTGAGTACCTCTGGTTTTTTCTATGCAATTTATTATTTTGGGTCTTATATTCAGGTCCTTCATCTATTTTGTTTAATTTTGGTGTCTGGTGATAGAAAACAGTCTAGTTTCATTCTTTTGCAGGTGGCTTTCCAGTTTTCCCAGCACCACTTACTGAAGATGCTTTCAGTTCTCCACTGCATGTTTTTGGCTCTTATGTTGAAAAGTCTTTGCTCATACAAACATGGGTTTACTTCTGACTCTTCATTCTGTTCTACTGGCTTGTGTGTCTACCAATACCGTGCCACTTCGATTACTGTCACTTTACAATCTAATTTGAAATCTGGAAGACTGATGCGTCCAGCCATATTCTTTTTCTCAGGATGGTGTTGCCAGCTTTGGGTCTTCTATGCTTCCCTACAAATCTGATGGTTTTTGTTCTGTTTCTTTAAAAAACGTCGATGTGATTTTGATGGGGATTGCATTGAATCTGTAGAATGCCTTAATTAATAAGATCCTTTAACAATAGAACTGTTTGTAGCAAACATGTTGATATGTTGAGATATCTGATGCTATATATGTTGATATATAGACTAAGATGACTAAGAGTGGTTGGTTCTTTTTTACTTCACTGGAGCTTGGAGGACATATGCTGAAAATCTTGAATCTTGAATTCCTGATTAACTGCATGGGGCATATCCAAATATCTCCCCTCCTCCTTTTCTGCTCCTCCAAATCTATTTCAGTTTCTCTTCCAAGCCTGGTTCTCAGCTTTCTCTGGGAGTTTTCAATCCCCTTTCATTAAATTTTATTTTTGCCTTAGTTAGTCATTTCTCTATCTCGTTTACAGCTCTCCTCTCAGGAACATAGCTCTTCTCCTCTGCCAGCTGTTGTCTTTATATTTGGATTCTTATGTCAGTTATCTGTTTTTATTTTATGTCATGTCATAAATACCCCTCCAAAATACAAACTGAAAAATTATAATGGACCAACATAATACATTGTAATGTACCAACAGAGACATTGTTGTAAGATGCATCAATATTTCCTTTAAAATTAGTACCCCAGCATCTGCTCATTTGTTTCTGAATTTATAAAATGTGGAAATGTAGTTCAGTATATTTCATTGATCTGCATGATTTGATGAAGCTCCCTGTACAACATTTTTAGAATTACAAAGAGAAATTACGAAGAAATTTTTAACCTTTTGACTTCTCAACAACTGTGGCACTGTGGATAGAAATGTACTTAAATGAATTAGCTAGACTTTTTATGCTAAACTTGTGCATAAATTCTTTGCAGTAATAATGTCCAAATAATCACCCTGTGATTTAAGTTTTTTTTTTTTAAGTAGAAAAATGTGGTTGTTGATTCTGTTTATTTATTGTGTGTTTATTCATTTTGCTGAATAATATGTTTTTTTTCTTTCCTCTACAGAAATATTTTACATTCTTAAAAATTCTTAAAATCACTCCCTATTGTGGAAACACGTGTCTGCTTTACTAGGCATCACAACTTCATGCAAATTAGCATATATTGTTGAAGTCAAGGACTCAGAGAAATATATAAAACTATATTAAGTAGGTAGCAAGACAAAAAAAAAACAAGATAGATGTCTTTCCTATTTCTTTTTTCTTTCTAATTAAACAACAGCTTTGTTTGTTAACAAATCCTGATCAGATTCTTTAAGGATGAACAGATAATCTGTTTTAAGATTCTGAGACAGAAAATAGTCCAAGATAGCTTCCAGATAGAAAGTTCCTAAGATAAGTGTTAGTGTCCGCTAGAGCAATGAAAATATTGGGCTGTAGGAGAAAAGAAAGAGAGAAAATGATGCATATATTAATATTTAAAATTTGTGGTCACACTCTTCTAGGATTTTTATCCTGAAAGTGTTTGGAAAAATAAATCACAATGTTTTTCTTTACCGTGAAGTTATTTAGGAATACAACATCTACTCGGGATTTAATTGTATCTGTTGGATAACCGGTAGTTATAGAAACCAAAAAAAATAGTGTTTCTAGTGATACCAGTTGAAGAGTAGACCATCTAAGTCAAATCAGTCCACAGAATTATGAGACATGTATATAACCATACATAATATATTTAGAAAATTAGGAAGCACATTGCTCAACTAAAACATTGCATTTTTCAAAATCTCTTAGATGTGGGAAGCCACTGATGCATTGGTGAGGCTTCCAGGAAGGATAGTTAAAGAGAGCTCTCTGCCGGCAGCTCATTTGTCATTTCTCTTCCTCTGTTTTGTCTTTAATATGGTTGTGAAGGCAGCTGTATGAGCTACCCTGTGATTACGGGGGCAAGGAACACTCCCTATGGAGGAGTGCATAGCTTGAGGCACCCTGGGCCCCTGACAACATTGGGAGACATATTCACTCCTGTCCCCGACTGGCCACTGCTCAATATTTTATTAAGTGGGGGAGAAGGGAATTCTTTCTTGGCCTATCTAGAGTTTCAAACAAAGTGAAATCTCTCTCAGACAACCAATCTTCCTGATCCCAGAAGGCTTGTCCTGCCATTTTCTCTGCAGAACCATAGTCTTGAAACTAACTTCTCAGGCCCTTTAATATAAACATATTGTTTTAAATTCAAGTCGATAGCCCATAGTGTAATGAAGCTCTAGCATGTACCAGCAACAAATCATGCTTTGCTTCCCTTGTGGAAATCGAAGGTCACAAAATTCAGTCATGACTCCCATATCTGTTGTCCCTGGCCACCATTCAATGTGCAACCTCCCTGTCATCCATCCTCTTGTACTCTCTCATCTCCACATTTATTGGCCTCTTCCTCTGGACCTTCCTACTGTTTCCACTCTTCTCATCATCGCACATACTCCCTTGTCTAGTAAAATAACTCCACGCCTTCTTTATTCATGTCATAAATCTCTTCATCTCTCAAACTTTACTGAACTAAGTTCTCTCCCAGAGCCATCTATACACTCACAGACGTATAAAATGAATGCCACTCATCCTTCCAAACTACATACATGTCAGGTTCTAGAGTTGAAGGCAAAACCCTTGCCCAACTCTTCCAATCTCTCATTTTTCAACTATCTTGATAAAGGTGCTGTTCATTGGAGGTGCAGTTAAATGGCTCTTGTTCTTACTAGACATCATCAAACAGTGGTACCACATGTGCAAAATCACCTCCAATACTTTGGCCTTCCCTCACAGTTTTTTGATGTCCTCTATTCCAGTTACCATTATCTGCTTATCACTGTCCCTTGAAAAAATTTTTTCCTCAGAAGTCCAAGCTTCAGTGACATAGCTCTCCCACTGAACATGACACTTTGCACCTGCATCTTGCATTTTTCAGACCCTCTCAGAGTTCGAGCAGTTCTCCCTTGTGGCAGCCTACCTTCATGTGTGTGGCTGTCACTGGGAAAACAGCCAAGAGGACTGTCAGCTCCTTCTTCCCCTTTGCTCCACTTCTGAGTATTTGGTGATCTCATGCTTCTTTCTTGGCATACAGAGCTTTACAATCCAGTTAACTCTGAGATCTTAAAAAATTCAGTCTTACAGCCTTTTAACCTCTCCATTCTGATGGTCTTTGACAAGCAAGGGGGGAGACAAAACGCAAGCATCAGGAATAAACAACTGCAAGTGTAACCTTTATTAACCAAAATTTTGTGTTTTCTAATAGCAGCTTTCAGTGCCTTTGTACATGAAACGAATAAGAAGGCAGTTTCAAATCCTGGGTAAGAACAGAGATTCCCTTCTGATGGTCCTCAGACCTCACAGCCACATTACAATGGGGGCTGGGTCTGAGAGCATTTGCTGCTAGCAAGCAACAGAGACAGATCTCAGCTAACTTACAGGAAAGGGAAAGAACAGGAAAAAGCAGGAGTGTGCAGGCATGGGGGAAGACCAGTGATCCAGCCACAGGGCTAGAAGCAGAACTATGGGAAAAAGGCACTGCTGATTAGGATGCCAGCACTACCAGAACGATCTCTCACCATGTTGATCTCCACATTACTCCACTCAAAATTTACACTCTGGGGAGGAGTGTGCAATCAGCCAAGCTTGGGTCACATAGATGCAACCTAGTTAGGGTAGACTGAAGCACCTGATTGGCTGTACACAAAGTGGGCTGAAACCTGATGGCACAAACCCACCTATGACTACCACGTGGAATCCATCACAAAAACCTGGGATTGAGTTCATGTTATTGTCTCAGCCAACTAACCAGTCTAAAGGGTTTACTTTTACTTGTGGACATGGACAATAGACTTGTGATTACCAGAGGGTAAGGGGATGGAGGTGGGAGGAGGCAGACTGTGTAAGGTTGGTCACATATGTGGTGACAGAAAGAAATCTAAATATGAGTTGTGAACATACAGTATAAATATACATATGACTGACTGTTAAAATATACAGCAGAAACATTGGATTTTTAAATTAATTTCACTGTAAAAATTAATAGATAAAAAATAAAATAAAAATAAAACAATTTATTCAAAGAAGGCGAGGCCTTCATTCTCTTCAGCAAATAGAAACCTAGGAAGTGTTGGATCAGGTTGGATGTGAAATATAACTAAAAATCCATGTGAGTTAAGTGGTGCAGTTAGTACAATGTGTTGCATTGTTATAGGGGGAGAAAGGAGAGGTTGAACTGGAAAAGTATTTCTCTTGGGCAATGTACACCAGAATAGTACATTTCTGGCTAAATGTTTCTTCTTCTGAAGATTGAGAAGACCTGATCAATGGTCCTTCTTGCAACATGCCCAGGGTATGTCATAAGAGGAGGGCTTGAGATGTTGTGTACAGAGAGTGAGAACAGGCCTTGAAGCTACATGGTACAAGAACATGGTGTAAGAACAAAAGTCAAAAAGCAGCCAGACTGATAATTTTTAGTTCTAGCCTTACTAATCACACTCTGATGAAGTGCTGTTACAAAAAAAAAAAAAAATCTCCCTTTAAGAAACAACTCAAGAACAAAAATGAAGTGAGGCATTGCATGGAGTAGCCTACTCATCAGGATCACTGGCAGACGATTTCTCTTGGTAGGTAGCCAGATACTCTCACAGAATGAAACCCAATGGGTAAACTTCAGCTCAGATTTCTTAGCAGCAATAAAAATGCTAATTGAGTAGGCAGGCAGATGTCCTTGAATGGAGTTGGCATCGTCCCATTCCATTTATTTTAGTATTTTTAAAAAATAGTTTACTGATTAAACGGAATTTTGAAGCATGCCCAGTAAACAAGTAGTATAAATATTCTTTCATTGCCTCTGAATTTCCATTCTCTGATCTGCACCAAGGAGTGATTAAAGCCAGACTTTCTAGTCATTCCTTTGTCTGCTAAACTGTTGCCATAAATTTATTGTAGAATAACTCTTTCTCGAGAAATTACAAAATGGACTAATGGTGTACAAAAGGAGAACAGGAGGTATGGGAATGACCTCACAATGACTAAGCAAGTACAAGGTTGTTAAATGGCTTCCCAATAATGGATTTTGCCCACGCTCCTAAAGCTGAGCACACTGTTCATGAAATGTCCACTGATTCTAAAGAGATATACTAGACCAGCTACACAGGGATAAATGAGGAGCCCAAACTACTTCTGCCATCCATGGCCTTCAGCCCTTTTCAGTTTATGTAAAAATAGAAAGCAAGAGTAAAAGAGGGTTGCTTGAGGAGACTTTGAGAGAAAACTTCAGAGGAACTGACAGGTTACCCTGTAATTGAAGAACACAAGAAATAATGCTTGACTATCCCCCAAACTTCAACAGGTATGAAGCCAGCTGGGGCTGCCTAAGACAACCTATGACAGCAAAGACAGTGGCTGCGAAGGGAAAAACTTCAACTTCAGGGCTTGGATGTGGATGTTTATCCAGGGGCTCATGAACCTCAGGCAAGTAGCTGGGCTTGGGTTTTCTGGAAGAACCCCTCCCAAGAGTCCTTGGTGCAGATGAGGGGACTCAACAACAAAAGCCTGGGTGGAAGTTGTCATAAAAAAACAGGAGCTAGTGGTCTACCAGACAGTGGAGGATCTGTACTAGAGAATGGGTGAGAGGGCGTCTCAATATAGGTGTCTCCAAAAAAATTCCAGTGTGAGCCCATAAAAAGAACAGAGGCATTATTTGGACATTAGCATGCTGAGAATAACAATATCGGATAACACAATGTTCAATTGCATTAGAATCCTGTGGCTGCCATATCAGGGTGGCTTAAAAAACAGAAATTTATTCTCTCACAGTTCCAGAGCCAGAAGTTTAACCTCATAGGTTTGCCAGAATAACACTACCTCCAAATGTTCTAGAGTAAAATCCATTGTAGCTTCTTCCAGCTTAAGGTACTTCTAGTAGTTTCTTGGCTTGCGGCCGCATGATGGCAAAGTCAATCTCTGTCTTGATCTGTACTCCATCTCTCTTCTGACTTCTCCTTTTCAATGTCTTACACATCTATTTAGAACCATTAGGCACTTGTCATTGATTTTTGGAACCACCTGGGTAATCCGGGATGATTTCATCTCAAGATTATTAATTATATCTTAAAGAATTTTTTTTCCCCTATAAAGGTTACAGTCACGGGTTCTAGAGTCTGCATTTCTATCTTTCTTGGTGGCATGTGGGGAGAACTGTCCTGCAAGCAAAAACACTAATCAAATAAATACTTTCTTAATAAATAACTCCTTATTATTTCTTTTTAGCACTCTTTCTTGTTCCAGCCCTCACCAGAAAATAGTGGTGAAAGTAGAGAAAGAAATCGGTAAAGTAAGTGAATAAATTGATTCGCATCTTTCACTTTTTTGCTCCATATAGTTATAGACCACACATGAAGTGAGAAAAAGTCAGGACTTGGCATTATTTTTTTTTATATTATATTAGAACAAACATTTTCACAACCTCGAAAGAAGATTATAACTTTATATTTCAAAGCATGTGGAAAATCTGTGGGATTCCCGCGAGCCTGGAGCTCCAGTTCTAGAAGAGACATAAAGGCAGGGGAAAGGATCCGTAAAGATAGTTTCAAGGCAATGTTAAGATAAAAATAGAAATAAAAAGTTTGTTCACACATACAACCTGCGAACCTCGGCTATTCAATACATTAGATTTATAGCTGCCTCACTTTGTTCTTGTGACAGAAAGAATCTTGTAGGAAGAGCTTTGAAAGTCAAGTCCCTTAGTCATATCCAGGATGGACTTGCAGTATCTGAACAGGTTTTACAACTGAAGTAGTGCTTCTTCCTTAACCATTACAGCTTGATTTGACACTTCCCTTTTCTTGCCTCCACCCCACAGCCTGAACCTTGAACTGTCGCCCTGACAATAGCACCTCCTAACACTCAGCTAAGGAGAGTCAGCCAACCACCCACCCCCAGGCTGACCGCACTGCGCATGCGCACTCTCCCTAGCACACACATGCGCTGGGTCAGGCTGCGGCCTGTCGTGAACTGGGTGGGGTGCTTGAACATTCCTTGTCCCAACCCTCACCTGGAATTCCTCTCCGGGCGCGAGGGTCTCGGAGTACACCCGGTCCTGTGCGCCTCTCGGTGAGTGGGCCACGGGTCCTCCGGGCTCCCTGGCCATTCCTGCTCGGGGATGCTCTCAGTGTGTATGTGTGTTTCCAAGCATTATATTAGCCTATGCCCTAAAACTGTCGTCCTGTGTGGTAGCCACTAGCTACATAAATACTACTGAGCACTTCAGATGTGTCTGGGCTGAATTGAGTTCTGCAGAAAGTGTAAAGTGGCAAATTTTGGAGAATCAGTATTAAAAATAAAGGATATAAAATACCCCAGTAATTTCTTTGTAGTGATAACATGTTGAAATGGCTATATTTTGGATACACTGGGTTAAATGAGCTGTGTTATTAATTTCACCTGTTTGATTTTTTAAGAGGGTTACTAGACAATTTGAATGCTACCTGTGGTCTGAATGATATTTCTTTTGGGCAGTGTTGTTCCAGAAAGGGATCAGCAAACAATGGCCTGCAGCTGAATCCAACTTGCTTGTATTTGAGCAAAAAGATTTATTGGAGTAAAGCCACAGCCATTCATTAATGTATTGTCTATGGCTGCTTTTTTGCTATAAAAGCAGCAGAGCTTGGTAGCCTTACAGATTCAATGACCTGCAAAGTGTAAGGTATGGACTATTTGGCCTTTTACAGAAAGTTTTCCCACTGCCTCATCTAGAGCAATGTATGATATCAATGCAGTGAGTAGGCAAGAGAATGACAATGTTAATTAAGCTGCAATCAGAGATTTCAGTAGGCTGATCAGCAATGCCAGGACAACTATCCTTCCCCTTCCTCACTGTATATTTATATCAAAGGAAATGGGAACTAAAGAATGACATATAAACTGAATTTCATGAACACTCAGGTTCCTCTCAATTCCTTTACTGTCTCAAATTCACTGTCTGCCTCTGAAAGGAGACCACACTTTCTGTGGAGTGTTATTCTTTTTCTAATAAACTTTCTTTTTTGCTCTCCTTTGGTGTGTGTGTCAAATTCTTTCTATATTCTCCGCCAAAGGACCTTTTTCTTCTATAGGTGTAGGGCTTGGTTTCCCTTCACTTGGAGAAATTTGCCCTGTTGTGCATCAGTCCCTCCTTTGGTCCATGTGTGTTTCCTGCCAATAATGAACTGTTTTAATTGTCACGTGGTAGTATAATTTGAAGTCAGGCAGTGTGATCCCTGTGTACTTCTTTCTCCCTCTCTCCCCCAAGATTGCTTTGACTGTTTAGAAATCTGTTAGTTTTTTTTTAAAGAATGATGTTAGGAATTTGCTAGGGATTGTATTTAATGTGTATATTGCTTTAGATAATATGGCGATTTTAACTATGTTAATCATTCCCGTCTATAAACACAACATATCTTTCTATATTCTCGCCTTCTTTTATTTTTTTCAATAATGTCTTGTGGTTTTCAGTAAATAGGCCCCCACAGTGCTTTATTCTTTTTGTTACAATTACCAAAGGAATTTTTTGTTTCTAAAATTGCAATGTTAATGAAGGCAATTGGATTTTTGTATCTTGGTTTTGTTTTTTGAAACTTTACTTATTTACTTTTTCTAATAGTTTGCTATGGGATCTTTAGGGGTTTCAATGTCATCTGCAAAATGACAGTTTAATTTTTGTTGTGCTTTGAACATCTTTTACTTTTTTCTCTTGCCTGATTGCCCTGGCTGGGTCTTCCAATGCTTTATGGAATAACAGTAGTTCTAGGTGACAGCCTTGTCTAATTCCTGATTTAGAGAAAAATGTTTCCATTTTTCATCATTAGGTATGACAGTGTTTGTCAAATATGGCCTTAATATGTTGAGGTACTTGCATTCTACACACATTTGATTGAGTGTTTTAATCATAATTGGGTGCCATATCTTTTTAAATGCTTGTTCTGCATCTGTTGATATGGTTATTAAATTTTCATCCTTCATTTTGTTTACGTGGTGTACCAAATAGATCAATTTGCATACGTTGCACCATCCCTGTGCCCCTGGGATGAAGCTCACTTGATTTTGGTATAAAATCTTCTAACGTGTTGTTGTATTCAATGTACTAGTATTTCGTATAAGATTTTTGTGTCGTTCTGTGTGGGTTGTTACCCTTACCCAGTTCTGGTATCAGGGTAGTGCTGACATCATAAAATGACTTCAGAAGTATTTCCTCTTCATTAATTTTTTGAAAGAGTTTGGGAAAATAATGACAGGTATTAAATAATCTTTGAATATTTGGTGGAAATCCCTGGAGAAGCCATCAGGTCCTGGACTTTTACTTTTAGGGAGGTTTTTGATGATTATTTTAGTTTCCTAACTGTTGATCAATCTGCTTAGATTTCCCAGTACTTTATGAGTCAGTCTAGGAAGGTTTAATATTTTTAAGAACTTGACAATTTCTTCTTGGTTATTGAATTAGGTGGCATACAATTTTTCATGTTTTTTTATATAATTATTTGTGGTATCTGTCATGACATTTCTGATTTTTTAAGTCATTTTTTTTTTTCTTACAAAATTATGTTACTTCAACTTGAAGGACTGTCCATAGCACTATTGTAATGCATGCCTAGTGGTAACTAGCTCTCTCAGCTTTTGTTTGGGAATACCTCTTTTTGTCTCCTTTAGAAGGGCAGTTTTGTCAGACGTCAAACTCTTGTTTGACAAGCCTTTCCACCCCACCCCACCCTCAACCCAGAACTTTAAAGATGTCATGCACAGCTTCTGGAAGCTAAGATTTCTGCTGACAAATATACTGCTAATCTTGTTAAACATCCCAAGTATGCTAAAAAGAAATTATTTTTCCCCTGGTCCTTTCAAGATTCCCCCTTATTTTTCAACTATTGGGTTTGAATGTGTCTTGTCATAAGTCCTTTGGTTAATTCTGTTGGAACTCAGTCATATGGGATTATGGCCCCACTCAACTTTAGTATGTCTTTATGTTAACTAATTGTATCTAATTTCAATGAATCTCTTTTCAAGTAAGGTCACATTCTGAGTTACTGGGTGTAAGGATAGCAACATAACTTCTCTGTGGGGACACAATGAAACCGTGGATCATCCTCCAGAAGACAGCCTCATATTCTAAACATGTATGCATCTGAAAAATCACTTGAATATATATAACACCAAAGGACATACAATCTAAGAAAGACATAAATTCATGAAGTTCATTAGAGAGAGTAACAGTTTTATTTCAGGTGTTGCTAGATGAAAGGGACAGGAAAGAATCAGTTGTGTAAAAGACTTAAAACATTTATTTTTAAAAAGTTACTCTAGTTGATATTATTATAACATTTGACTCAGGAATGAATTTCTTTTTAAGTGCATATGGTACCTCCAAAAAACCAAACCTTATTCTCAGCCATTTTATAATCCACAGCTCAAAGTAATAGTGATCACATAAGTAAATTCTCAGGTCATAATTCTATCAATAATATCAAGAATATCATGCATGTAAAGTGAGATTTTCATCAGCTATGTATGGATTTCCACTTTCTCTTTTCTCCTTGGTGTAGCTGTGTACAAATGTCACAGACCTCTGTGTTCATTTCATGAGTAGGAACCAAGATTAATCACTTCTGAGCTCCGAAGCGCAGTTAGGGTGTAACTCAGGAGCACCAGGCCTGGAGCTTGCATGTGGGTTTGGGTACCCCTGAAGAACTCCCAGGAGGACGATAATGGTGAGAAATGCCATTTATTACTCAGGAGGCAGGAAGGTTCATCGACAGTGTCCAGTCAGAGCTGCTGGAATAAAGCTACTGATGAAGAGCAGACAGAGTTTTTTATGCCCATGAGCTGGCCAGGGACATGGGGAGGATCTCATGGGAAAGCCTTTGCAGCCAAATGGAAGTGAGATGTACTACTGGGTTACAGGATAAAGTAGTGCGCACAGAACAGCAGGAAACATCCTTGGGGACGGGCGCTGCCAAAATTTCTCTATGCACTGCCTGCCTTGGTTGCTGGCTTGGCAGCCAGCAGATTTCTGAGAGTGTACAGGAGCTGTGTTCTTAGTTAACCCAGCATAGCTCCTCCACCTCACATTCCTGGCATCAGTTCTTCCAGACAGGGAGTTTGTGGGTGGCTGAAGCATTTGTTATTGCATCCATTTATGACAAAAGCAATAAAGACTACACCCTAACAAGAACTTCACATAAGCCCAGCAGTCCTGTTACCAGGTAATGGCCCCTGGTAAGGACCTTAAGTGCATATGGTAAGACCAAAGTGGGGCCAAAAGGTAGGTGGTTTAGGGCTTTGCCCCAATTGCTGCATGCAACACATGGGGATAAAATTCCTGTTACAGCTATCACCTTCCCTGGATCTCATGATCATTTCTCAGTCTTGAGGAAAGAGAGGAAGTGACCACTCCAGTTGCTTTCTACTAAAAAGGAGCAAAATTCATGGATGAGGAATGACCCTGTCCTATATTCAACTTAATGTAGTGTTAGTTTTTGATTCAGTGTGCATACAGTTGCCTTTTGCAGGATTCTATGTATTTGAATCTACAGAGCTGTTACTGTAGATTTAGAAGTTGTATTAGCCACTGTCAAGGAAAACAAGAGGAAAAGGTTAATAGAGCAAATTATAAAGCCGCTCTGAGTTAGTAAGGTTGTCAGCTGGAAGCATCTGTCATCACCTGAAATGTCGCTGATGATGTCTGCAGACCCCAAGGCAAACTCTTCACATGGCCCACACAGCACCAGTCATTGAGGTTGTTCAAACATGAGCCATTGTGGCAGTCTTGAATTTTATATCAAGTTATCCATTTTAGCTTGCATGGCTTGGAGAAAGCAGTTATGTTTTTCAATAATGTCACGTTGAAGGGAAAAAAATTAGAAATTGAAAACATGTTCAAAGAGTCACAGATAAATATTTAGGAAACTGGAAGAATTTAGTTCCCAGTCCAAGACAAAAGTAGAAAATAGAAGCTAAAGACAATAGCTTAAGAATCAAAAGTGTACAAAGGTATATTTGTATTTATATTGAATCATGTATTTCTTACCTGCTATACCTATGTTTATCAGAGATAGCCAGTTAAATATGTAGTTATTTGACCAGAAATAGGTCATAATAAGCCCGGAAAGAATGTCAATTAACCAGAATGGCATTTTTAATTCTGCTTTTTTAGAATTTTACACGGAATCATCAGAATGAATTTAAAAGTCCTCAGGAGGCCAGAAAAGCTAACATGTTACTGCAGAGGGGGGTTCCCTGTTGACACATTGTCTAGGCTCTCAATGTCTCAAACAAAAATTTGAGCAAGACACAGGACAGGAGAAAGGTATGTCTCTTTTGGAAGGGAGGGTAAAGTGACAGCACACATCCAGTCGTGGAAGTGGGCAAAGTAAGTGAAGTGTGTCTCAAAGGCCCAGGAACAAAGCCTTCGGTGCTTTTACACCTATTTGCTGTGGCAGTCGCTTTTGTTTAAGGTGTGGGGTTTCTTCATGGGCAACTGGAAGAAACAAAACTCAGTGACTGCACCTGTTTGCTTTCTGCACTTGTTTGTTCCTAGAATTCAGTCTGATATAAAGATTTTAATGAACGTATGGGCATATGCATCACATTATGATGATGGTATACGAGGCTCGGGTGAGTCGAATGATTGGAGTCTTCATCTCATCGCTTAGGTATAATGACCAGCTTAAACTAGTACCCAATTTTCTGGTCACTTGCTTCCTTGTCATTTGAGCCTCAAAATGCCTTCTGGCTTGTTTAATTGTGGGCGGAATAGAGCAGTCCCCTTCTGAGACAGGAAGACCTCAGTGTCTTTGCAGGCAGACCTGAAACCCCATAACTAACTTTCATGCTTACCTCTTTCTGACAGCCATGAACCCCCTTATTATTAGAATAACTGTAGAGGGACAGGAGGTCTCTTTTGTATCTGCATCCTGCTGAGAATGGCCAAAGTCCAAGCCTAGAGGGGTTCAATGGAGCTCTTTCTCTTTCTGCCTCATTTGGAGTGGGGTCTTGAGTTTTCTGCTGAAGAGCCACCTCAGTCTCTAGGCAAAGAAAATACATAAATTTGTTATTTAAATCATACAGCTCTTAAATTATATTGTTGATTTGCCTATTAAGTGAGTAAAGGGAAACAGTCTTGGTCAATAAGTTTTTTAAAGGGTAAAAAGAGAGACTTTTGGCGTAAAGTCCCCTTCTCTGACACCCAGACTGTAAGGGCCTGCCTGGCTTAATGCCATTTCTGCTTAATGATAGGCTGATGACCCTTATCAGTAGCCCAGGATCGGTATCACCAGTGCAATTACTAGGACTTGAGAGAGAGGGCCTTTATTTCCCCCAAAAAAGGAGGGAAAACAACTATGTTTACTAGAAAGACTTACCTCTGCCAGAGATGTCCCATTTCATTTCCTGCTATAAGATTAAGAATTTTACAGGTGATGTCCTGTCACAACATCACATTTTCCCAGAATTTTCCACTCTTTATCAAACGTTACCTAAAAACATTGCTTTGGGGCTTTATCTATGACATCTGCCGTGTCTTGCAAAACTTACATTAAATAAATGTGTGCTTTCATTTTCTTAATCTGTCTTCTGTTAAGAGCAACTGAGAACCTAGCCAAGTTGAAAAACAAAGATTTTTTTTTCTTTTCCTATATTGATAGTATTGCAAATGGATGTTTCATAAAATACCACCAGCCTCACGTTTCCTATCTGTGGCCCATAATGAAGAATAACAGAAACATGGAAATTCCACATGGCTCTCGGTTGCCATGGTTACAGGAGGTAGCTCTGCATTTGGCACAGACATCACTTGTTAGACCTGAGTGTAGAAGGGTTCTTCTTCATGGATTTTCCCATGTCACTCGCCCATTGTCCATGGAACTTCTTTTAGAGAAAAAGTGTGTACAATTGCAACTCTTCCTCTTACTCAAGTACCTTCTGGGATCAGAGGCCCCTTTCATTCCCTGTTCCCATTTGAAGTACCAGTCAGGAAGCCTGCTGCTGGCAGGCAGCATGCTCTCGCTGCCTTTGCAAGCTAGGGCTGGGCCTTCATCTGTTTAGGTCAGATTGCTTTGATGTTTATAACTTACCAGTAAATGCAAAAGATTAGCCTCAGATCTTTCTCTTTCTCAGAGGTATTTCTGTAAGGACCTAGATTCAAGAGGGTACCTTGCTTCCATGAGAGCCTCCAATCTGAGGGGAGAAGCGAAGAAACCTCATGTAATCTCATTTGCATTAGTATTTAAAATTAAGTTTCCAGCCTTTACAACAGGATGCAGCCATCAGGTAAAGCAAAGGAGGCGCTCACAAGTACATCTGAGAGCTATGGAGGAAGAAGCACCCCAATGTAATGCAGTTTCTATGTACACTGTGCAGCTGGCAGCAACATCAGCTTTGTGCATTCCACAGCATCCCCCGATAAAGCCTAAGGGGTGAAATACAAAGCCAAGCAGAATTGCGTCATATATCGGATTCACGTGTGGCCAAAAAAGCCCAGTTTCTAAAGATGTGACCTACAGCAAGCCTGTCCATTGCAGTTATAAACAGCAATAGTTGTCTCAAAGTCTTCACTCTGTTACCCAGTAGCAAGCCTGACACCACTGTGGGCCTCTGAGAGTCCTGAATGCTTACTTGGTCGGTGAAGATTACACATACAAATTCTTTGAGTTTATCCTCATTGATCCATTCCAGAAAGCTATCCAATGGAATCCTGACATGCAGAGGATTACCAAACCAGTCTATAAGCACAGGAAGATGCAAGAGCTGACGTCTGCAGGCCATAAGCTCTGTGGCCCTGGAAAGGGCCACAATTTCCACCATACTATTGATGGTTCTCTCCACAGAGCTGGGAGAAGGTGCAATGCTCTCCAGCTCCACTGTTACTACTGACATGATATTTGTAATATTCTTACCTAATAAACAGTTTAGAACAATCATGCCTGATTAAACTGTTCTTTAATTACCTTGCTAAAACTGGTTTTCTACACATTGCTTCATGAATGCATTGTCAAATTAGGAAAGTTAAAGTGCATTAATGTTAAAAGACTTGTGTGATGGTTTACTTTGTTTTTTATAAATACTTGTCTTGGCTTTATACTATTAGGGCCTGTATATGACACTTCTTAAAATGCTGTTTAGTATTGTTGCAAGAAGCAACACCCAATGGAGGAAGTTGTGTGCTGAGACAATTTTGCTAGAAGAAAAGGACTTTTTTTCCAGCAGAGCATTCAACAGACTGAAAGCACGATCTCCCCTTGGTTAGATTCCTTACAGCTTCTTACCCTCTCAGTGTCCGTGCAAGGGGCACGTATTTTCTTTGTCCGAGGTTTTACTTGTGCTTCACAACTCAGGATGGGGGGTGAGCTTCAGGTAGGAGGTTGTAAGGGTCTTATTGGTCATTTGTCTTGTGACCTTGGCATTATCAGCACGGATAAAGGAGTCTGGAAAGGAGAGATAGAACATTTATTCTATAAGGAGGAAGCAACACTCATTAATGCTGGCACCTGCTCAGAGGATGCCCATCTAAAGGCTGAGCTTTCATTGTCACATAACAAGCAGTTTTACAGTCTTGTTATTCCTACATGACTACAGGGATAAGAACGTTAGTTGGATAGCAGCCTACGAATCAAAAGATATGAGCATGTGAGCTGGAGTCCTTGAGGTGGGGGAGGGAGCCATGAAAGACATGTTAACTGGAGAGCACTGGGCAGAAGGGGAGAGAGCAGTGAGGAATGAGCTTTAAAAGGTTGAGTTGGTCTTTTTCTCATGTCCTTTTCTTTACATATTTTCGGAAGCCTACACTCCTCTCTCAGTACACAGGTGTAAAATAAATTGTGAGAAAAGGAATAAATTATTTTTAAATTTCCCAGAGCTCTGTGTTATTGAAAGGCAGTAATAACTGCACTCTGGTTGACTCTTTGGCGCTGGGGATAGACAGATGATCAAGACATTGTCAGAGGCCTCAGGACCCATAGATGCAGGGCTAACAACAATACCCTGTAAGCAACAGTCATTTTACATTTGAAGAGACTAAAGAGACTGGGGGCACCACGCAGGGCTTCCCAGGGGCTGTGGCCCTTCAGGTCAGTCTTGAGATGAATTGAGATAGGCAGAGGTAGGGGGAAAGATGTTGCATGGCCATCCATATTCACTAGATTCCTGGCACTTTATAAAAAGTGTCTCCTTTAAACTTGACAGGTCACTGCCAGCATCTGAAAGGTGAGGGCTAAAGCTAAGGGAGACTGTTACTGGCTCAAGGGTACACAGAAACAAAACGTGATCTCTCTTATAATAAAATAGGTGGGGTTTTGTGTTTCTGTTGTTTTTATGTGTTGATTGGTTTTTGGATATCAGTTTGCTTCTGAAAAAGTCCAGGCTTCCTATTACTTCTACACAAGTTTCAAACTTTTGACAATTGTGGCTGGTGTTTTCAGTTACAGAAGTGTATAGTATCTTAGCTTGGCCTGGTGCTGAGCACTTCTCTGTCTGATGGTGAGATTGTCCAGGAACACCTGCTATGAGTTGCTACAGGGGAACCCATATTAATCTGTCTTTAAAATAAAGAAACGCCAAAACTTCTTGTGTCATGCATGTAGTTCATCTGATATTCTGAGAAATTATTTTTAAAACACTTAAATTTTAAGCTATAAAAATATGCAGTTTTGGAAGGACTATTTATTTGTTAACACTTTTATGAATTTCAGGACTATAGGTATATAAATATAGTTTCAACTATGTTTCCTTGAAAATATAATGAACTTTACATATTTGCCATTTCCATAAAGGGTTTAATACAGGTGTAGAGGGAGCAAATATTTTTCACAAAAGAGAATAATTTAAAAGTGAAAAGAATGGAGATGTATAAAGAGACAGCTTTTTTTCCCCTAGAGTGCTTTTGAGCTTTTCTTCCCCAGTTAGTATATTGGAGTGAGCATCAGATATAATATAAAGTCTTAGGATATAAATAATTGTCCACTTGTCTTATAATCTTTCTCAAACTCTAGGATATAAATAATTGTCCACTTGTCTTATAATCTTTCTCTACTTTGTGCATTGCTTTCCATTTTAATATTCAATAGCATTTTGAGTAGAAATAAATAAGAAAAAGCACATCAAAAAAAATTCTGTACATTAATTGTTTTACTTGCTAGAAAACCCTGCAAGCATTTAATAATGATTATAATTGAAAAAGTTGTTTGATTGTATTATTGTCATTAATTTAATTATCTATGCATTACAGATCTTACTTGGCATATGTCAGTGGTTCTCAGTGGGTCTGAAAATAATCATCTGCAAATCATCTATATAAACATTGTTTAAAACTTCCAAGTTTTTCAACCTTATGTATATTTGTTTGTTTGTGTTACACTTCAGTGTTTTTGAGTATATTCACAAAAACCATCACTGTTAACCTAATTTCAGAACGTGTTTATCGCCCCCAAAAGAAAATAAGTCCCTGTGAAAAGTCGCTCCCCATCACCCATCTCTCCAAACCTGGCAACTACTAATCTACTTTCTGTCTGTACATTTGCCTATCCTGGACATTTTGTATTAATACAATCCTACACTATGTGGCCTTTGTGTTTTGCTCATTTCATATGGATTTTTTTAAGGTCAAGAAGTAAATCGCATTTTACTAAACAAGGAACTCTGCTGAACTTTATTTAAAGTGCTGCTTTAACTAAATTTGCATATGTAATTTAACATTTACATCTGTCCCAATAAGCTTTCTCAAAATTTGTATCAATAATTATTTTTGGTTAACCATCTGCAAAAAAAAAAAAAAACTGAAAGCGAAAAAACTCTACTTCTCTGTAAGATAAAATCAAACAATTTTTTTAACAAAAAGGAAATATGTACATATTTTCCCTGATTCTTAAGTTAGTTGGCAAAGATGAGTTCAGTGAAATTTCATTACTTTAACAAAAGTTCAGAATTCTTAACAACACATTGGATCAGTTTTTCCTCCCCTGCATAACTATTGGCAAACATATACCCTCTGGCATAAAATTACTGCTTCTGAATCATAGGGTTTTTGATAAAGCAGTCCTCACAGGGTTCCTTTATATCACTAGGCAGATGTGTTTCACACTTACCTCACCTGATGAATTTTCTCTATTCTGTCTCTCCTCTTTGTTATCACTGCTTTATATTGCAGTGGCCATGTGTTTTCCTTTTACCCATCGAGTTAGTCTATACAAAGTCCTCGATTAACTGTGGGCATGGTAGATGCTAAATGTAATTTGTAAAATAGATTTTTACTCCAAGTGAGAGTGGATTTTCAATGTGAATTCATAGTATTTCTCTTCTGCATAGTCCACCTCATGCTGTGGAAGCACTGCATTAACTTCAGTAAACTGGATCAAGTGTTACTACTGTTAATGTTTCAAGTCCTGTCTCCAGAAAAACAATTTTCTCAAATATTGGGTTGCTCTTAGACGTAGGGCTTGATCATTGAGTTAGTTCAGGTGGGCAAGAACAACTGGAATCCAGGATACTAATGGCCTGATTAAGGTGCTGTCACTGCTAGGTCGTAAATACTGCCACTGTCACCATCACCACTAGCACCATCTGTGGTCACTGGATACCAGAGGCCACCACTCCCCATGACAGAATGAACTCTGAACTGTTTCAGCATCTCTGCATTGTTTGTCCAAGAGTCAGATCTTCAATGAGATTATCTGTGTGTGCCTTATTCCCATTTTTCATTGCAAATTTGGATTTTTGAAGCTTGGGTCTTCTGCCTGTATCCTTGTCTCCAGCGTCCTGGAAGAGCAAGTATGGAAGTACCTGGGGCTTTAACAATGAAAAGACTCACAAAATCGTTGGTTCCTTAATTCTCAGAAGGACCTTAAGATGCTAAGCAAAACCCCATCCTCTCAACCCACAAAAGGCAAGCCCAAAACTCTTAGAAGACAAGAAAACTTTTAACCTTTCTTTACAACTCTTAACCTGTATTTCTTACTAAGTCATGCTTTTATTTATGTCAGTATAACATATGTTGTGTATTAAAAATGATTGTATTCTAACTGGAAATTGATGAGATGAAGGGAATTATGCACCAAAAAGACATCACCCTTATTTTTTTAATGAGGTTTATTAGGGTAATATAGGTTAATATAATCATATAATTTTCAGGTATACATTATCATTTGACATCTGTATAATCTATTGTGTGATTTCCACCCAAAATCCAGTTTCCTTCAGCTACCATATATTTGATCCCCTTTACCGAGTTCACCCTCCCTCTACCCTCTGCATTTGAACCCTTTACACCATCTACTCCTCCCCACTCCCCAACCGCACTAGTAACCACTACCGTATAGTGCCTTGGTAACCACTAGTCTATAGTCCATGTCCACAAGTATCTGTTTGTCCTGTTCATTTATGTTATACCCCACAGAGAAGTGATTTCAGGAGATTTTCAACATTTTCTGTCTTGCTTATTTCACTTAGGAAGATTGTCTCGAAGTCCATCCACATGGGCACAAATGGCAGTATTTCATCTCGTCTTATGGCTGAGTCATATTCCATTATATATGACACACACACACACACACACACACACACACACACACACACACACAGACACATACATGTATGTATGTATGTATGTATGTATGTGTGTATGTATGTATGTATGTATATTTACCACAGCTTCTTTAGCCAGCCTTCTATCATAGGACACTTTGGTTGTTTCCATGCCCTGGACACTGTGTATAATGCTGCTATGAACATCAGGGTGCAAATATCCTATAGATATGAGTTGTCAAACTCTGGGGTAAATACCCAGTTGTGAGATTGCTGGATCATACGGTAGATCAGTTTTTTATTTTGAGGAAGCTCCATAGTGTTATACCAATAGAGACTATACAAATTTGCAGTCCCAGCAGCAGTGTATGAGGGTTCTTATTTCTCTGCATTCTCTCCAATATTTGTTGTTACTTATCCTTTTGATAATAGCTATTCTAACAGGTGTGAGATGTGGTTTAGATTTTCATTTGCCTAATACCTAGTGATATTGCGCATCTTTTCATATGTTTGTAGACTATTTGTAAGTCATCTAGGGAGAAGTGTGCTCAGGTCGTCAGCTCACTTTTGTATGGATTGTGTTCTGTTGTTGTTGGTGGTGGTGTTGGTGGGGGTGGGGGTGTTATTGAGGTGTTTGTGTTCTTTGTATATTTTGGATAGGGGGCCCTTATTTGAGGTGTTGCTTGCAAATGTATTTTCTCATTTGGATTGTTGTCTCTTTATATTGTGATGGTTTCGTTTGCTGAGCAGAAACTTTTTAGTTCAATGTAAATCCATTTATGTATCTTTATTATTATTATTTTTTGCTTTTACATTTTTTTTTCTTTGAGGTCAAATTCATAAAATCCTTTCTAAGTCTAAGGTCCTTGAGTTTATTTCCTAGGTTTCTTGTATACATTTTTTTGTTGTTGTTTCAGGTCTTATATTTGGTTCTAAATCCACTGTCAGTGAAGTTAGGTATGCAGTGATAGACAACAGCCTACAGTTTTATTCTTTTGCCGGTGGCTTTCTAGGTTTCCCAGCATCATTTATTGAAGAGGTTTTACTTTTTCCACTGTATGGTTTTGGTTTCTTCATCAAAAATTATGTGCCCATGTAAATATGGGTTTACTTCTGGACTCTTGATTCTGTTCCCCTGGTCCATCTGTCTGCTTTGCTGACAATACCATGCCTTCTTGTTTACTTTTGCTTTGAGTATAATTTGAAGTCAGTCAGAGTGAGGCCTCCAGCCTCGTTCTTTTTTTCTCAGCATGGCTTTGTCAATTTGGGTCTTTTATGGTTCCATACAAATCTGATGATTTTTTGTTCTATTTCTTTAAAAAATGCCAATGGGATTTTTGACAGGGATTACATTAAATCTGTATAATGCTTTAGATAAACTGGTCATTTTAACTATGCTGCTTCTTCCAATTCAAGAACACAGATTGTCTTTCCATTTTGTTATATCTTCTTCAATTTCTTTTTAATAAGGTCTCATGGTCATCCTTATATAGGCTCTCCTCATGTTTCGGTAAACTTATTCCTAGCTATTTTATTCTCTTTTTTGAAATTGCAAAAGAAATTATATTTTCCACTTCTTTTTCTGACACTTTATTATTAGAGCATAGAAATGCTACGTGTTTTTCAACATTGCTTTTGTATCCGGAGACGTTATTGATTTTACTTTATTGCTTCTAGTATTGTTCTTGGGGACTCTTTAAGATTTTCTATATAGAGAATTCTGTCCTCTGCACATAGTGACAGTCTGCCTTCTTTGTTTTCTATTTGGATGCCTTTTATACCTTTCTTGTGTTTGATTGCACTTGCAAGGACCTCTGATGTTATGTTGAGTAAGAGTGGCAGTAGTGGACATCCTTGCCTTGTTCCTGATCTAAGGGGGAAGGTTTTTAGTTTTTCATCATTAATAATAATGTTGGCTGAGGATTTTTCACAGATGGCCTTTATTAAGTTAAGTGTTTCCTTCCAAACTGATTTTGTTAAATGTTTTGATCGTAAATGAATGCTATATGTTGTTGAAGGCTTCTTCTCCATCTATTATTATGATTACATGATTCTTATTTTTATTTTGTTTAGGTGTTGTATTATATTAATAGATTTGCATATGTTGAACCATCCCTGTGCTGTTGGGATGAAACCCACTTAATCATAGTAATTAATCTTTTTTAATATGTTGCTGTATTCTCTTCACTGGGAGTTTATTTAGGAATTTGCTTCTGTCTTTATGGGAGATATGGACCTGTGGTTTTCTGATTGTGTGTTATTTTTAGCAGGTTTTGATATCAAGGCAATGTTGGCCTCATAAAAATGAGTTGAGAATATTGCCTCCTCTTAGATTTTTAGAAAGAGTTTCAGGAGAATAAGTATTAAATCTTCTTTAAATGTTTGGTAGAATTCACTGATGAAGACATCTGGTCCTGGTCTCTTACATTTTGGTAGGTTTTTGAAGGTTGTTTCAATTTTCACACTGCTGATCAGTCTACCTAGATTACCCCATTCTTCTTGATTCAGTCTTGGAAAGTTGTATTTTTCTAAGTACTGGTCCATTTCTTCTAGGTTATTAAATTTAGTGTTACATATTTTTTCATAGCAATCTTGCATGATCCTTTTTATTTCTGCTCTGTCAGTCATTAATTTTCGTCTTTCATCTTGATTTTGTTTATTTGTGCCCTTTCTCTGTTTTCTTTATTGAGGCTAGCCAGCAGCTTGTCAGTTTCATTAAGGTTCTCAAAAAAAATCTCTCTGTTGCATTTATTTTTTCTATTATTTTTGTACTCAATTTCATTTATTTCAATTCTAATTTAAATTATATCTTTCCTTCTGCTGACTTTAGTCTTTATTTTTTTTCCCTTTTCTAGTTTTTTTTTAAGATGACATGTTAGGTTTTTCATTTGGGCTCATTCTTATTTTTGGAGATAGGCTTGTAATAATAGGAACTTTTCTGTCATGACCACTTTTGCCCTGTCTCAAAAGGTTTGATATGTTGTACTATCAATTACATCTGTTTCTATGTATCTCATATCTTCTCTTTTTATTTTTTATGTGACTTAGTCATTTTTCAGTAGCATGTTACTTCTTTCCATGTATTTGGGTTTCTTCCTACTGTTTTTTGCAGTTGATCTCTAGTTTCAAAGCACTATGATCAGAGAATGTGGTTGGCATGATTGCAACCCTCTTCTATTTGTTGAGGTTGTCTCTGTGTTTCAATATGTGATTGGTCCTTGAGAACGTTCCATGTGCACTTGAGAAGAATGTATAAGCAGCTGTTTGGGTGTGAATGGGCTTCATAAATGTCATTCTATCCAGTTTTTCTTTTTGTTTTGTTTTGTTTTGTTTTGTTTTATTATGTTCCAATCTGTGCCTTTTTATTGGTGAGCTCAATCCACTTACATTTAGGGTGATTATTGAGATAATGAGGTCTTCCTAGAAACATTTTATGTTTTGCTTTCTGGTAGTTTGGTATTTCCATTAGTTTCTTGAACTTGTGTGTCTTTTATTGATGGGAGAGGGTGGGTGCTTTAGGTTTTTCCTATGGTCCTTGTTGTTTTATGTGGCTTACTTCATTTCTGAATGTTTGGCTTATGGTTACCATATGTATAGGATACATATACACCCACATACACACACATACACACACACACACACACACACACTAGTTCATTTTTGTCTATGTGAGCTTTGTTTTCATTTTTCATTGCAAATTTGGATCTTTGGATCCTTCTTTATTCAATCATTGTTGTCTCAGTTTGTCCCTATGTATGCTGAACATTACTTTCTTGCTATAACGTATCTCTTCTTATTGTTTAACTTTTTTACACCCTTTGTTATTGAGTTTATTGGGGTAACATTTGTTAATACAATCATAATTTTCAGGCGTACATTATAAATTTATATCTGTATATTCTTCTGTGTGATTACCACCCAGAGTCCTGTTTCTTTCAGCTACCATTTATTTGATCCCTTTACCCACTTCACCATCCCCCAAAACCCCTATATTTGACCTCCTTTATCCCATTTACCTCTCCTCTCTACCCCAACCACCTACCCTCTTGTAACCACTAATCCATTATCTATGTCTTCAAGTCTCTCTTTGTCCTGTTCATTATTGCTTTTAGGGTTATATCCCACATATAAGTGATATCATGTGATTTTCTACTTTTTTAGTCTGGCCTATTTCGCTTAGCATAATTATCTTGAGGCATATCCATGTTGTCGCAAAAGGCTGTATTTCATCTTGTCTTATGGCTGAGTGATATAACATTGTATAGATGTGCCACGGTTTCTTTATCAGGTCAGCTTTCATAGGACACTTTGGTTGTGTCCATGTCCTGACCACTGTGGATAATATCCTGTTCTTAATACGGGTTGCACTCCTCTGCTTCTATCTACCTGCTAGTCACCTTACTCCTAATTACGTTTTTGTTTGTTTGTCTGTTTGTTCATTGTCATTTTGTTTTAGATGAGTTGACCCCTTTCAGTATTTCCTGTAATGCAGGCCTCATAGTGGAGACTTTTCTTTAATTTTGTATATCTGGAAAGCTCTTTATTTCTCCTTCATATCTACAGGAGAGCTTTGCTGGATACATTATTCTTCGCTGGTACTTCCTTTCCTGTAATAGTTTGAATATTTGATTCCTCTCATTTCTGGCTTGTAAGGTTTGTGCTGTGAAGTCCAACAAAAATCTAATGTTTTCTTTTGTAGGTTACCTTCTTTAACCTAGCTGCCCTAAGAATTATATCTTTGTCATTGATTTTTGATAATTTTAATACAGTGTGTCTTGGAAAATGCCTTTTTGGGTTGAGAACATTGGGTGTTCTGTTGACTTCTTGAATTCCATTCTCCAGCTCATTTCTTAGATGTGAAAAATTCTTGTTCACTCTTTGTCTGACAAAGCTTTCTAGTCCATGCTCCCTTACCTCCAGTTCAAGAGTGCCCACTTTTTTTATGTTTTTTTGTCCAGATGATATCAGCTAGTTCTTGAATTTCTCTTTCCTCATTTTTCATTCTTTCGTTTCTTTCTTCTGATTATTTCTAGATTTCGTCTTCGATATCACTGATCCTCTCATTCATTTGGTAGACACTATTTCCTAAGCTGGCTATTTTATCTTTCATCTTTTACCATGTGTTCTTCATCTCTGGCAGTTCTATTTGTTTCTTTCTGAGAGTTTCAGTCTTCTTGCTCTAAAGAACTCATTATGCTCATCTAGGTTTTTTTTTTTTTTCATTTTCTGAAATTATTGATCGGAGGATTTGGATGTCATTGAGTTATGTTAGAAGAACCATCTTAAATTCTCTGTCATTTAAGTTGCATATTTCTATGCCTGTAAGCTCATTTTCGGCAGATTTGTATCTCTCTTTCTGAGCTGCCTTGTCATCTTAGTTATTCATGGTATTTGTTGAGGTTTTTATTTCTCCACCTGGGCATTCATGAAAGGGTATTCGCCTTTATTGTGAAAAAAAGATTTATTATATAAAGGTCTCTCATTAGCCTGCTACAAAGAAGGCACTTATGTTTTGGGTTCCAGTAAGTGGTGGCTAAGCCTCTTAGATCTCTGCTTTACATCAAGCTATATAAATGGCATTTTTCTCCTTATAGTTATTCATCCTACTGGCTACACTCAGTCTCAGTTTCTGTCTGTGTTAACGACAGTTCTGGAAGCATTTAATCAGCTGGGCTTCTGGGTGTTCAGTCTTGGACTGTATGAGAGTAGGGACCCTCAGGGTTGTGTGATAGGGACTGTGGCTCAGATTTGAATATTGCAACTGGGACCAGAAATTTAAAAAAAAGAAAAACTGTCATTTTTCTGCCATCCCCACATTTCTTGCTGCTGGCCCCATGGTGCCCACAGCTCTCCCAGGCAGGGCTTTCCAGGAATCTGGTCACTTTTCCTAACCTCCCTCTCCTCCTTTTCCAGCTGCCAGAGGCACCTTCTTTGTTTCTTCCAGTCCATTGCCCGACACACTGATCTGTGGTAGCTCTTGTGTGCAGATCTCATGCTCAGACATGCTGGTATTCATTTTGCGGTGTTTCTTTTTACTGCATTTTAGATGTTCAGCTTTTTGTTTCAAGGGGAAAGATTTGGGTACATCTCTCACTCTGCCATGATTATGTGTATGTAGGAGCATACCTTCCACACTCAGCTAGCACTCTGCAATTCTGCCTTAGTCTTCATTTCACATGTGCAGAATCTCAAGATCAGTCAGAGCTGGGAGATTAGGATATTTGACAGTCTATTTTGAGTGTATGTACAGCTGTGGATAAGTGGTTCACATAGATTCTTCTAGGGCTTGTAGTCATGAAGACAAGCATTAACTGATTTCCTCAAAATGAGTAGATAAAATATTAAAATATTTCTAATAACAGAAATCTTCTCCTGGCTTTTGTGACAAACTACATAGATTCTTGTCATTAGGACAAGAATATGTTGGAATTTTTGATTCTTCTATACACATCTCATTCCAAAGCAGGTTCATGTTTGCCTCAACCATTATCACAACCCTACAGTGCTTGTTCTTACTGATATTTCACCACATTTTTGGTGTAAACACTCAGATGACCGCAAGCATTTGCTTATTTTCCAGAGTTCTGATTAAATTGATTTTGACAAGTTTGGCCATTTTCTGAAGGAATGAATTGTAGAAAGTTTTTAAGCTACAGTTCTTATGAATATCACATTGTTTGAATGTTTTTTTTTTTTGCAGCTCTATTGATTACAGTTGACATATATCATTTAAGATACACACAGTGTGATGATTTGATATCTTTAAATAGCAGAATGCTTCCCACTGCATCATTCGTTCAACCCCTCCATACTGTCATTTAATTGCCATTTATTTGTGGACAGACTGTTCTCCTTTATATAATCCAGTGCTTTTTATTACAGAGAATATGCTGTACTTTGAACTTAATCATCCTATAACTGAACCTTTGTACCCTTTGGCCAACATCATTTTTTCAACATCCTGTGCCACTTTGGCTGCCACCACTCTACTCTCTGTTTCTATGAGTTTGGCTTTTTTAGGTCACAGTTGTGAGATCATATAGTGTTCCTCTTCTCTGTCTTATATTGTTTAGCATAGTGCTCTCCAGATTCATTCATATTGTCACAAATGACAGGATATCTTTTTTTTCTCAAAGCCAAATAATATATCTGTGTGGGTGTGAATGTGTGCATGTGAAGAGACCTCTTTTTTCATTTATTCAGTCATGGTCACTTAGATTACTTTTATGGCTTGAGTTTAGAGTTTAGCTATTTCTGAGACCCTGTTTTTCTTTCCTTTTTAATCTAATGAAACACACTTCCACTGTTTTTCATAGTGATGGCACCAATATACATTCTGGCCATTAATGCATAATACTTAGCATTTGCCTCTTCTTTTTTTGGTAGTAGTCATTCTAAAAAGTATGAGGTGATATTTCATTGCCATTTTGATAGGCATTTCTCTGATGCTTAGTGATGAATATATTTTTACAGTTTGGCCTTTTGGGAAAATAGTTTTAGGTTTTTTGTCCACTTTGAATTGAATGATGTGCTTCTTTACTATTGTGTTGTATGAGTTCCTTCTATGTGTTAAATATTAAGTCTTTAGAAGATATGTGGTTTGCAAATATTTTCTCCCATTTTCTAGGTCACTTTTTCATTTTGTTTTCTGTTTTCTTTGCCATGCAGAAGCCATTTGGATTTATTTACACTTGTTTGTTGCTTTTGTTGCTTGTGCTTTTGTTGTCCTATCCAAAAAATAATTTTCAAGCCTAATGTCTAAGTCTTTTATCCCAGTCATTCTATGGTTTCAGGTGTTCTGAAGTTCTTCATCTACTTCAATTAATTTTTTTTCAAGTGGGGTTCAGTTTCATTTTTCTGCATGCTTTTGCAGTTTTCTTAACCATGTATGGTAGAGATCATGCTTTCCCAGTTGAGCGTTCTTGGTTTTCTTATCAAGTGTTACTTGACCACATATGCAAAGATTTACTTGTAGGCTCCTGTTTCTGCTCCATTACTCTGTATGTCTGATTTAATGCCTGTATCATCCTGTGTTGGTTACCATAGTATAGTTTGGCATTAGTAAATATGATGCCTGCAGCTTTGTTCTTTTTCAGAATTGTTTTGGCTATTTGCAGTCTTTGCGGTTCTTTACAAATGTTACTGTTTTTGTACTTTTATGAAATGTGCCATTGGAGTTTGATAAACATAATATTAAATCTATACATTATTTTGGTTGGTATGGACACTAACAGTATTAATAATTCCAAGTTCAAGATCACGGGGTGTCCTTTCAATTTTCTTTTCATAAACATATTACAGTTTTTGGTGTACGTACAGATCTTCCATCTGTTTAGTTAAATTTATTCCTAAGGATTCTGTTTTGATGCTGTTTTGGTTAAGGTGTTTTTTGCTTTTGTTTGTATTTTTGTTTCTATTTTATTATGTCATGTCTGTTGAATAGAGAAAACTAGTTTTTGGATTTTCATTGTTGAATTGTCATATCCTGCAACTGTACTGAATTCATTTTATTTGTATCTCCTTTTGACTCATTCATATGTTGATCTTTCTTTCGTCTTTCAAGAAAAATTCTATAATAAAAAGTGATTAAACTTTAAAACTATTTCATTGTTATGTCCATTATCTTGTTTTATTCCATATTAACTGTCAAAATGGAGAGAATAATTATTTTCTTGTTTTGTAACAATGAAACTACAATTCTTAAAA
Source organism: Cynopterus sphinx (assembly GCA_030015415.1). Lineage (NCBI taxonomy): Eukaryota > Metazoa > Chordata > Mammalia > Chiroptera > Pteropodidae > Cynopterus > Cynopterus sphinx. The sequence continues at coordinate 38,564 of JAKZJJ010000094.1, forward strand.
GGATTAATATTCTAACATTAAAGTGAGATCCCAGACTGGTGCCTCTGATTCTTTATCTTTTGTGACTAATCCTTGCTACTGAAAGGTTATAGCACCACTGCATCTCTGGAAGCATATTAGAAATTAAAATTATGAGCCCAAACTTGTACCGACTGAATGATAAAGAAATCTAAATCAAACCAAATTTTCGTGTGTTTTGTGTGTACATTAAAGTTGGAGAAGTGTTGCTTTATGTCTCCTCATATGGTTATATGACTGTGATAATCTTAGCTATGTTTCCTTGGATTTTTTTAAACTGATTGTAAGCATATAGACTCTACTCCTCTCCACCCAAATGACTTAGATTATTTAATATAAGAAAATGTGAAAATTTTAGGACAGTAGTTCTCAGGGGAATTTGTATCATAAAGAGCCAAAAGAAATACAGATTTTTAAATATAGGTTTTTGTACTAGCAATATCTCCAATAAGTGCCTAATATCTAAAATATAAAAAGAACTCTTACAACTGAACAACAACAACTACAACAATAAAATAATTTAATTCAAAAATGAGTAGAGGACCTGAATACTTTTCCATAGAGGACATACAAATGACCAACAAACAAATGAAAAGATGCTCATCGTCACTAGCTTTTAGGGAAATGCAAATCACAACCACAATGAGATACCATCTCATACCTAGCTCTAACCAACAGAATAAGTAATAACAAGTACTAGAGAGGATGTGGAAAGAAAGAAACCTTCATACACTGCTGGTGGGGCTGGAAATTGGTACAGCCACTGTGGAAAACAGTATGAAAGTTCCTCAGAAAAGTAAGCTTTGATCTACCACATGATCTAGCAATCTGTCTACTGGGTACTACTTATCAGACTTGAAAACCCATATCCAACAAGATATTTGCATACCGACGTCCATAGCATTAATCATGATGGCCAGGACATGGAAGAAACCGAAGTGTCCTATGATAGATGGTTGGATGAAGAAGCTGTGGTACAATGGGATATGACTCAGCCACAAGAAGAGATGAAATACTGCCATTTGTAACGAACTGGATAGACCTTGAGATACTCATGCTAAGTGAAATGGGCCAGACAGAAAACAATAAAAACCATATGATATGACTTGTATGTGCGATATAAACCTAAAAGCAATAAATGAGCAGTACTAACAAACCAAGACTCATGAACATAGACAGTGGAATAGTGGTTGTCAGAGGGGAGGAAGAAAGTAAATGAGCAAAAGGGGTCAGATAATTGGTGACAGAAGAAATCTGTCTATCGGTATGTATATTTAGTTTTGTCATACAGTGCAGGCTTACTGGATTTTGTTAACCAGTATTACCAAAAAAGTGGATGGATGGATGGATGGATGGATGGATGGATGGATGGATGGATGGATGGATAGGACAGGCAGACAGACAGATAAAAGTACAGATTTTTGGATTTCACCTCAAAGATTTTTAGGTCTGTCAAACATTAAGTGATCTAGATACGTTTATAAGGCCCCAAGCAGTTCTGATAGGGAAGCAACCACCTTGCACCCTTTTTCCTATTTTTCCCCTTCTTTTAAAATGAATTTTATAAGTAATTTTTCTAAATTATTAATTACTATTTGTCAGTCACTTAGTCATCTTCCTACTTCTTTAAACCCAAGGATGTTTTTTTAAGAATATAGAGGGTAGAGAAAAATAAACAAGTAAGTGAGCTTTTTCTCAATGTATTTAACTTGAAAGTAATTTATGAAAAAAACTGATGATGTTCTGGCATACTCAGTTTTTAAAGTTGCCTGTTTACCTCTAAGAATAACCAAGCGGATGTAATTTTAAAATGCAGATGAAGCCAGAAGTCTGAAGACGTATGGCAAGTTTCCAGAACATGGTAATGTTAAACTTATGTGTTCCTGGCTTATGGAATTATTTGTTGGTGTTTAGCTGAAGCAATTTTGATAGAATCTGTTGTTTCTGTATATACTTAACAAAGTTAGTTTTGGTTATGCCTGTTTTACTTCATAATGTCAATACTTTCATAATAAATACAAGTCTGTTTCTAATAAATGTTGGTCTGGTGGGGAGTTTAATAGTTTATAAGCTTTCAACTTGTATAAAGTATATGTTAAGGGAATACCTTTTTATGACTTGTGTATACTATATGTTAAGGGTATACCTTGTTTTCTTGCAATTCTCACGAGATTTTTAGATTTTTAGATACACCAGGAAACACTCATGATACTGATATTTATATAGAATTCAGTATTCAGTTCGGTTACCTTAGCGATTTCAATTTTGTGTGTGTGTGTGTGTGTGTGTGTGTGTGTGTGTGTGTGTGTGTTTTACAGCTGTTTATTTTCTTGGAGACCAAGCATTGCATTCTCATTGAAGTATACTTGAAATGGTTCAAATAAGTTTCTCATAACATGAAAGAGGAAATATACTGTTTCCTAAGCCCATAATTTCACTTGGCAACTATGTTATTTGTTATATTTCATTGGTTTTTATAACAATAGTATAAGATCTTGTCATTTATAATGAAAATGCTGGTGAAATTATTGGCATTTTTTAGAAGTGCTTAAATATCTGAAAATGAGATAAGCGTGATTTGACCAGGTCTTCTGATTTGCTAAGTCTAATAGTTGGTGAATGAGTTCTTTTTATTTAGGAAAACCTTGTGTTTCTGAGGATGAGTTGATAGCATGTGTTCATAGGAGCATACATGGGAAGTGTAAGACCTACTACATTAGTGTAATTATAACTGCCAGCCTTAAAATACTCTTGTTAAACAAAATAAAAATATAGTACCTATAATCTTCATTGCAATTACTTCATGATGTAGGATTGTTTCTTGTGTGTGTGAATTTACTGTGTGGTGATGTTGTAGTAGTTAGGAGAATTTTTCTTGAAATATTGGATTGTAAATATCACTTGTAAAAGACTTTTATAGTCCAGTATTTCATATAAAACACATTTCTTTAACTATATGATTCATCAGAGAAAATCTTGATTATACATATAAGAATACTCATTATTGTGTCTTTAGCTAAAATTAATGAAACAGATCCATTGTGTCCTGGAGATGAGGATGAAATTCAGTTTGAAATACTGGAGATGATGATGAAGACATTCATGATGTAAGTATGTATGAATCATATGGGTTTGTGTTTGTCCTCCATATGAATTATTAAGCAACAAGCTATCAGCCTTTACATCCTTTTTTGTGAAACCCTTCTAATCTGTAGAAAATGATCCCTTGGATAAGTAAGAGTGTTTATAGAGATAGCTATTAAGAAATGTAGCAGACAATTTTGAGAGTGTGCCTTCTCTTAAATGAAATGTTAGTACGTTAGAAGAATCCTGTTTGAACCAGCATGCTAAGGTGTAAACTGTAATATACTCCAAAAGCCATACTGAAATGGAGGCCTGTTACCAAGGAATGCATTGGGATTCTATTATTTCGTCAGGTGTCATGGGCGATTTCATTGTCTATACTTGATCTGTGACAACTCTTTTATTCATCTGTCAATTTATATTATATTTTGATGCATTTCAAAATTATTTAATTTACTCATACCATGAAAGAAAAATTGAGTGTTATCTTTGATGGTTTTCACCCATTTTTTTAACCACACATTTATGAATTTTTTAATTTGTGTATTACACCAATATTAATGTGAATTTGAGAGAATATCGAGAAATAGGAAATGGAAAACAATGACAAATAAAGATTGTTCTAATATTTTCTTTATGTATTGCCCTTCAAGGACCCTGAACCAAAAGATTCTGTGTGACTTTGACAGTAAAATTAGCAATTATCTTCTGTGACAAGGACCCCTAAAATGTAGCCATTGTGTTGTATATTAAGGGCAGATCTGAACATTTTGATAGCTGTGCTAGGATTGAAGGCTAGAAACCTAAGTAGAGTGCAAGAATGCATAGGAAGCCATGACAGGGTCAAGGCATCATTCAAAAGAAAACTACCTTCTGGATTGGTGCCAATTCTTTCTTTGGAATTGGGCCTGAGTAACTTGGTTGGGAATACACTAAGGACTTAGAAGGCTTTCATTATCTAAGAATCTTTCTTCCACAGTCATTCCTGCAGGTGATTTACAGGTGTTCTAGTTTCACCCCCATCCCTAAATTGACTCCGGAGAATTTGGTTTAATACCACACTTAACAGAATTTTAGTTCCCACTCCCAACACATAAGGTCTGTAACTACTAACACAAAAAGAGAAAATGCTAAACTTCATTAAGAATAGTATGCATAACATACAACAGTTTCCAAGACATCGTTAAGATTTTCTGGTAATGCGGGAATTGAGAATCTTTTTCTCTTCAAAGGGTTTATTTTGTAGATACTGTAAGGGGATCTTTATATTCCGTAGACTGCTGTATTATGATAATTTTTGTTTCCCAATAGATCTGATGTTTTGTTTTTTTTCTCTCTTAATTGAACTCAGAGTTACTGAGTATTCCTCTACAATTTGGATTTTGGCCATCGCCTGTTAAGAGGACCAACACTTCATTCAACATGAATGCACTTTGTGAGGACACACTGATTTATTTCATGGTTTTAAAGTATTTATTATATTAAAAAAAAACTGGGAAAGCTGAATTATCTTAAGCGAAATGTTAACCGTTTATTCTTTTGATGTAGAACTTAGTGTTAGACCACAGTATGTGTTATTTAAAACAGTAGCAGAAAGTATGTTAATAAAAAAATGTTTTAATAGATATTTTGAATAAATTGCTTTATTATATATTTTGTTAGACCCTAGTTCTAACTTGTGCGTTTAGAAACTCTTTCTGTATTTTCCAGTTACCTAGATGTTCTCTTGAGATTTTAGTTTAAATTTAAGGAAGGCAGAAATCTACATGTGAAGCCAAGAAAAGGGTCTATGTTCATATTTATGTAGCTGTATGTATTTTTATACTGTTTGGTAAGACTCTTTTCATCATTTTATGCTGTCATATCAAAACAAGCATTTCAAAATAAGCTTTAGAATATGAGTTTGTATAGCCAATTTGAATTTGTAATATTTGTTAGTGGCAAAAATTCAATGCCAATTAATGCCCAATTGTCTTAATATTGGAAATATTGATATATTAGTTGACAGTGTTTTTCACTTAATATGTGGAAAATTTCTTAAATAAGACGACTTTTAATGACAACTTTTAATGGAATACTGTTTAAAAAACAGGTTATGTTAAAATATGTCATTTTATTGTCAAAAGTCATCTGTATTTATAACCTAATAGTTTTGGACTTTATGAGAAATTTAATTAAATTACAGTGTATAAATAAAAAATGACTTTCATAATAAATTCTAAAAACTAAACCTTTCCTAAGTTATTGCCATTAAGGAACTGGCCTAAGGAAAAGGAAGGAGTCAAAAGCTAAATAATACAATAAAATGTCCCATAGAGTGTATTGTGGCATTACTTTCTATTGTTGGTGTATTTTGTTGTACCAACTTTTCTTTGCATATATTTAGATAAGGTTAAGGACAGGACTAGTTAAACTCTAGGCACATGAATGTAACAGATAATGTTCATTAAGTAATTTGCAAAATATTACATTTTTTTCTTCAGAGGATTTTTCAGCAGTGAAAATTAAAAAGGGAATACACCTTTATCTGGTTTTAATAACATAAATATTACAAATACTCAAGAGAGGAAAGGTTTTTCTCACTCTGCTGTAATTTAACATCCTAAGTGTGAAAACTCCAGAGTCAAAAAAGAGGCCAATCTGTGTGCACTAATGTGATTCATGATTCTTACCCTAAATAGGTGGAATACTTGTGAGACCAGTGTGAGACCAATGACTGAGGTTTTAATGCTCCCCAAAAAAACCTGACTTTGAGAAATTGGCTTAGTGATTGCTTATGGGCAATCACTAAGAACTTGCTGAGATGTTTAGCCTTTTGAAGAGAAAGGTATACTGAGTTCATGTATCATCCTTCTATATTTTGCTAAGAGTGTCAGAAAATGCATACATGATGCAGTACATAGTAGGGTAGAACCACTTAAAACACTTTTTTCCCATTGACTTGCTCTATCAAATACGGATTCTCAAAGATTTTTTTTAAGAAGCGCACCCATGTTCTCATTTGCATTCTCTAGTTGTTGTGGCCTGTGTGTGCACCCTAATATTCATGTTGAAATGCTAACACCTGAAGAAGTTGTTTTTTTTTTTTTTTTTTTGGAAGGCGGCCTTTGGGAAGTGATTAGATTATCAGGATGAACCTCTTATGAGTGAGATTAGTGCTATTATAAAAGAGAGGAGGCTTCCACCCTGCAAGGACACAGGGAACACAGAAGAGGGCTTTCATCAGAACCTTAGTTGTAGCTGACATCGTGATCCTAGACAACCATTGTATGGAGCTGTAAGAAATTTCTATTTCTAAACCACCCAGTATAGTATTTCATTATAACAGACTGAAAGGGCTGGGACACTGCTGATATATTTCTATTCATGTTACTTTAGTAACACTCCATCATGTTGAATCCTGTAAATAGATAAGCACAATTAAATATTAGTTGAATAGATGTAGCTCATGTGCAACACGGCGTGCAAGATTTATTTTGAAAAAAATATATGTAGAAATTGTATAGACACATTAATTTAATTCTATTTCAAATAAAAGATGAAAGAAATTTCTGCCCCACTCTGATTTTTCAAAATATAATAAGTTGTATCTAATAAGAAAAAAGATATTTGAAGGCTGGGAAAAACTAAACAGTGATTTGATATTGATTAACTTGCTAAGAGGATGTACAATGAATTCGGTAGGGTTGCATTTTTATGAATAGCATTAAAGGTGACTAAAGAAACTAATAAGTATTTATGTAAAGGGACTGGTAACATTTAATTACTGGACTTTTAACTCATTCTTAAATGTCCAGCCTCTAAGACACCTCCACTTTATTGGCTCTATAAACTGTATTTTACAGACAGTCTTATATTAAGGAACAGATATTTGGGTTATTCTTTCTATATCTCTGGGACCTTGGCTAAAAATATACCTCTTTACAAAATTTTTGATAATTCCCATATGAAGTAAATAGTTTTTATTTAGCTATGAGCTGTGAGTATTCACAAATAGGTGTACACACATATTTTGAATGAATTCTTTATTGTTGACATTTTTTGTGTGTTTATACAGATTTAAATCACAGCTTTAAATTTTGTTTGACATGGAACAAAATGGAAGTTTTTTTTGTTTGTTTTCTTTATTGTGGTAAAACACAGCAAAGTTAAACATAAATGTAAAGTTCAGTGGTATTAAGTACATTTAAGTATTTAAGCAATCATTGCCACTACCTATGCTCATAATTCTTTCTTTCTTGTAAAACTGAACCATAACCTAAAATTATTTCAAAACTTTGAGAAAACACCATGCTGTTTATCACAATGAGTATGCCAATTTACATTCTCAACAAGAGTGCCCAAGTGTTTTGATTTTCTCTCATCTTTCAAAAAACTTTAAAAAAAATATAAGATGATCTTCAGCTTACAATAGTGTTTGGCATGATAAATCGATTGTAAATTGAAAATATCAGGTGAAAATGCATTCAATATTTACCTAACTACCAAATAACATAGCTTCACCTGTTTCTAAAGGTGCTCAAAACACTTAACATTCGCCTAGAGTTTAGGCAGTTATCTTGAGTTTCACTCAACCGTGTTTTTATCCAGGAAGGTAGACACCGATGATGTTTTGTACATGTGGTATGATGGGGAAACAAGTTTAAAAAAAAAACAAAAATGAGCAACATGGTCTACTATAGAAAATATGTTGTTTACCCTTGTTGTCACTTGGCTTACTGCGAAGTGTGGCTCTTCCACTACCGGGTGCCACAGGAAAGTATATTAAATGTTGCTATTTTGAGAAAATAACAAAATTTAAAGTATGGTTTCCATTGAAATGTGCATTGCTTTGCACCATTGTAAAGTTCAAAAATTGCTAAGTTTAATCATCCAAAGGCAGAGATCTTCAGTATGTATATTAGCCATCCTTCTGAGTGTGAGGTGGTTATCTTGTTTTGCTTTGCATTTCCGTGATGATTAGTGATATTGAGCATCTTTTAAGGTGGTTATTGGCTCCTTCTTCTTCGGAGAAACGTCTGTTCACATGCACCCATTGTGTTTTCAATGTTAGGAGTTGTCTCTATGTACTGTTAATCTCTCTTCAGATGTACGATTTACAGTTATCACCCATTCTGTGGATTGTTTTTTCACTCTGTGATGTCTTTCAAAGCACAAAATTTTAAGATATTTGTGTTTAGTCCCTCTGTTTTTCCTGTTACCTATGGCTTTGGTGTTGTATCCAAAATGTTATTGCCAGGTCTGCAGGAGCTTTTGTGGTCTAGTTTCTTATTTAGGTCTTACACTTAAGTCCTTGCTCCACTTTGGTTAAGTTGTTGTGTATTGTTTAAGGTAGAGTTCCCACTTTATTCTTCGAATGTGGATGCATTTTTTCCCTTCAGTATTTGTTTCAAAACTGTTCTCCATTGAGTGGTCTTGAAACCCTTGTTGAAAATCATTTGACCATATATTTGAGGGTTTACTTCAGGGCTTTCTGTTCTTTTTTTGTTTCTCGGTTTTGTTTTGTCTTGTTTTATTTTGGTCTTTGTTTATCTTCATGCAGACCACGTTTGATGATAGTAGCTATGTGTTAAGTTTTGAAATCAGGAAATGTGAGTCTTCCAGTTCTGTTGTTTTTCAACATTGTATTGATTTCCAGCATACATCGAGTGTTCATATGAGTTGAAGATGGGTTTTCTGTATCTGCAAACAATTTTTGGGGTGTATTGGGAGGGATTTCTTTGAACCTGTGGATGACTTTGTATGCTGATACTTTGCCAAGTCCATTCTTTGTGCAGGTGTGTGTGTGAGAGAGAGAGAGAAATCCGTAGCATTTGCAGTATATAGTATTATATCATCTGCAAACACATCCTTCTTTCTAATTTGATGTCTTTTACTTCTCTTTGATGCTTATATTCATCAGGATAAACTTTCAGTACATTGTCGAACAAAAGTGGTGACACACAGTAAGATTTGCTTTGTTACTAATCTTAGAAGATTTATAGTTTTTCACCATTGAATATATTTCCTGTGGGTTTTTCATATAGCCCTTCTGTGTGTGTGTGTGTGTGTGTGTTTTATGGAAGAATGTTACAGGTTCTTATCTCTTTTCTTTCATCAGTTGAGATAATCGAGATTTTTCTTCTTCATGTTGTTAATGCAGTGTATTACACTGATTTTTTATATGCTGACCGATCCTTGCAATCTGTGCCCAAATTGCACTTGGCCAGATTCCGTGATCCTTTTAATAAAAACTTGGTTGGCTATATATTCATGAGAATTTTGACATTAAAGTTTATATGGGATAGTGTTCTGTAGTTTTCTTGTGTCTTTGGCTTAGGCATCAGGGTAGTGTTAGCTTTAAAACATGTGTTAGTATTTTGTAAGACTCAATTTTTGGAAAAGTTTGAGAATAATTGGTTTTAATTTATCTTTAAATGTTTGGTAGAAATCTCTAGTAAAGCCCTTAGGTGCTGTGCTTTTCTGTCTTGATAGATTACCTTTTCCTTTTTTTTTTTTTTTGATTACTGAATCTGTCATCTTATTAGTTATAAATATTCAAATTATCTGTTTTTCTATGTGTGATTTATTCCTGTCAGGTTCTGTGTCCCTAGGAACTTGTCCATTTCATCTAATTTTGTCCATTTTCTCTAATTTTTTCATAGCTCTCATAATCTTATTTGTGTTGAATTCATAATGTTTCCACTTTCATTTCTGATTTTAGGAATTTGAATCTTTTATTTGTGTATGTGTCCTATAGCTAAAATATTTTTAAATAATTATTTTCACTTACAGTTCCATACAATATTATAATTAGTTTCTTCTATACAACATAGTGTTTAGAACTTTATATGACAATGAAGTGATCACACTGATAAATCTAGTACCCACCCGGCACCATAGATGTTACAATATTATGGATTATGTTCCATGTGCTATATTTCTATCTTTGTGACTATTTTGTAACTGCCAATTTGTACTTCTTAATCCCTTCCCCATTTCACCTCACAGCCGAAACCTCCTCTCGTCTAGCAGCCATCAAAATGTTCTCTGTATATATGAGTTTGTTTCTGTTTTGTTTGTTTTATTCTTTAGATTTTACTTACAAATAAAATCATTTGGAATTTGTCTTCCTCTGACTTATTTCACTTAGCATTAAAGTCTTCATGTTCATCTATGTTGTGACAAATGGTAAGATTTTATTCTTTTTTTATTTTTTTGTATGTATGTGGCACCTCTTCCTTATCCATTCTCCCACTGATGGACACCCAGGTTGCCTCTATATCTTGGCTACTGTAAATACTGCCGCAATAAACATGGATGTGAATGTCTCTTCAAAATAGTGCTTGAGATTTATTTAGATGTGAAATTAGGCATGCTTGATATTCTCCTGGAGGTCCTTTAAACTATAAATTATTTTGTATTCTTTCTGCTCTTCAGATTGTGTGTTTTCTGCTGCCTTATCTTCCAAATCAATTGTTTAATTCTCCACTTCATCTAATCCACTTTTGATTCTCTGTAATGTATTTTTTTTATTTCAGTTATTGCATTTTTCAGTTCTAATTGGATGTTTTGAATGTTTTCTCTCTCCATTTTATGTTTCCTATGTATTTGTTGAAGTTCTTACCGCAATCATTGAGCATCCTTATAACCAGTGTTTTGAACTCTGCATCTGGTAGATTGATTGTGTCTTTGTTTGTTTGTTTGTTTCTTTGTTTTTTTTTTTGTTTTTTGGGATTTTTTGTTTGTTTATTTGTTTGTTTGTTTATTTGTTTCTTTTTTCTTTCTTTCCTTTCTTTCTTCCTTCCTTTCTTCTTTCCTTCTTTCCTTCCTTCCTTCCTTCTTTCTTTCTTTCTTTCTCTTTTTTTCTTTCTTTCTTTCTTTCTTTCTTTCTTTCTTTCTTTCTTTCTTCTTTCTTTCTTTCTTTCTTTTTTTCTTTCTTTCTTTCTTTCTTCTTTCTTTCTTTCTTTCTTTCTTTCTTTCTTTCTTTCTTTCTTTCTTTCTTTCTTTTTCTTTCTTTCCCCTTTCCTTTCCTTTCTTTTCCTTTTCTTTCCTTTTCTTTCCTTTCCTTTTCTTTCCTTTCTTTTTTTTCTTTCTCCCTGGAGGTTTGTTCTGTTTAATTTTTGTCACTTTAGTTGGCTGCCTCCTTCTGTTTGTTTCTGTGTATCAGGTAGGGCTCCTCTGTTTCCTGTCTTAGTAGAGTGGCCTTAAGTAGCATGTTTCCTGTGGGATCCAGTGTGCAGTCTTTCTTGTCATCTCTCTGGGTATTCCAGGAGTGTCCCTTTGTGAGTTCTGTGTGCTCTCATTTGTATTTGAGCCATTTTTTTTTTCTGTTGGCACATCAATAGGAGGGATTGACTGGTTTTGAGAATTGGCCCTGATTACATTGAAGGAGCTGTTGTCCAAGGTCTGACCCTACAGAACAGCATTCACTTTATCACGGGTCTGGGGTCTGCCCCGTTCAGCCTTTGGATGATTCTGTAGCAGTAGATGGATGGTGCTTTGTCTAGGTCCAAACAAGCCACTGGGCATACTGTATCCAGGCTTCCTGAGGGGGCCCCTGCTGCAGGCCAAGTTTAGCTGCTGCCTTTATCCTGCCCAATTGACATGTGCAGGAGTCAACCAAACATAGACAACCTGGAGGTGCATGCAGAGGCTAAGCTGTGAACCAAGCCTGGGTGCTGCTAGCTCTACATTTGGAGCTGCTTAGCAACAGGTATGGGGCACATTAAGGCATAGGTGTTTGGAGTTTGTGAACCTTCAATAGAATTTAGGAAAGTCTGAAGCATGAGCCAAGACAGGCCAATTGCATGGAACAGCCACTGGAAGGGGCTTGGGTGTGCTCTCAGGTTGGATAGTGCAAGGTCTCGGGGCATCATCAGGATTGGTCAAATGGTGTTAGCCAAGGTAATGGAGACTCAGATATGGCGCAGCCTGCATGCCTGGAGTGGGCTGGGCTCAACCAAGGGACAATGGCTTTGACAGAAATCTGCCACTCCATCCCTTGCCCTGGAGCCACAGAACCAATTTCTTCAGTATGTTGCTGGTGTCTGCCTTCATTCTTCCTCCCCCTCTGCCCCAAGCTCTAGTCCCAGGGCTGGAGGTCAGAGTGAGTGAGTTCTTGTGAATGTTTGCAAGTAACATCTGCAAGTAAGTACATGGTTGGGCCCTTGAAGCGGAAAGCCTGGGACTCCAGCCGCCCTCACTCAGCCATCTCACTTAGCCACAGTCTCCACTGGTTTTCACCTCCAGAGTTTATGAGGACTTCTCTTCCTGACACTAAAAGAGACACTGGGCTGGAGATCCCAATGTGGCACTGGGCTCCTTGCTCCTCAGTGGGGACCACTGCAGCTTGAGATATCCCTCTTGATTCTCAGTCATCTCTCCTACCTGTCTCTACATGGCCTCTTTTTAATATCCTGTTATAAGACTTTTGTCAGTTCACAGACTGCAGCAGCATACATACACAGTGAGGACTAACATATAGGTACCTGACTAACATATAAATAGGTAGTACTACTGTCAGGTTCCATAGCTTCCACAAGCACTTTTTTTTCCATAATAGAGGCAAAATTTTTGTTATCGAGGGAGAGTAAAATAATAATAGCATATGCCAGCATAAGCCTGACATCCATGAATGCCTTTCCATTCTGTTGATTTTTTTTCTTTACCTGTGCAGAAACCTTTCAATTTAATGTTGTCAAACTTACTAATTTCTGCTATTGTTATCTGTATTTTTCTGTCTCCATCAAAAAAGTTACTGCCAAGAACATCATTAAAAAATTTGTGCCTATTTTTTTTCAGAAGTGTTAATGATTCAGGTACTATGTTTAAGTATCGAGTTCATTTTAATTAATTTTTGGTATGGTGCAATTAATAGTCCTACTTTATTTATTTACTTTTAGTTTTGTCTTTTTGTCTATGCATTCATCATCCATCCATCCATCTATCCATTCATTTATCTATCCATCCATCCATTTGCATTTGGATACCTAGGGTTTAGTTTTTACCACCTGTATAAAGAGTATTCTCTCTCAGTTGTGTAGTCCTGGCAATCTTGACAAATTTTAGTTGATGTGTGGTCTTCAATCTGAACTCCTTGATTTGTTCCACTGGTCTTTTTATCTCTTTGTCTGCTGGTGTCAGTCTACTTTGATTATTGCAGCATTGTAACATATTTTGAAATCAGTATGTATGATATGACAGTTTTGTTCTTTTTAAAGATATTTTTTTATTTACCACTTAGGATCTTTTGTGGTTCTATACAAATTTTAAGATTTTTATCTTTATTTTTGTGAAAAATGACATTGAAATTCGAAGAGTATTGCATTGTATCTTTAGTCCTTTTTAGGCAATATGGATAACTGGCTGATAAATATTAAATCTTCTAGTACATGAACACAGATATCTTTTCACTTATGTTTGTATTAAATAATTATATTAATGTTTTTTTAGTTTTTAGAGTAAGATTTCTTGTCTTTTTGGATGAATTTTTTACTGAGTATTTTATGTTTTTATGTTATGTATAGAACTGTTTACATGATTTTTTGGATAGTTTGTTGTTAGTGTACAAAAACGCCACTGATTTTTGTGTTATAGATTCATTTTGTATTCCTCTACTCTACGATTCTTTACATTAGTTTTAACAATTTTGTGGGGAAGTCTTCAGGGTTTTTCACATAAGATAATCTAGTCTGCAGTCTTGTTAGTGTTACTTCTTCCTGTTTACTCTTTGAGAACCTGATTCTTACTCTTGGTTATTCTCTTTCCTTCCCCTCTCTAAGTTACTTAAATATTTTGTTGGCATACATTTTGAATTCTCCATAGTATTTTACGTGTATATCTTTGTTGTTCATCACCCAAAGTTTAGTTTTCTTAATGTAAGAGATGCCTGAGGTACAGAGTGTTCCTAGCAGAATGTCTGGTGCTTGGAGCAATAAGAGCAATGGAAGTAGATGTGGATGTGAGCACAAGGACACATTGCAAGGAGGGTGCATACTCCTGACACCTGACCAGTTCTGAGACTTTTTGCTCTAGAGACTAGAAAAAGATACATAAAAGAATCAGAAAAAGATACTTGAGAGGAATTAGATGAGAACATGGTTGTGGCTTTGAGGCCGAATCGGGAAATTGTCTGTAGTGTGTATCTAGTAACCTGATAGGGACTATTGCAGAATAACAAAGCTAGCCTTGCAGTGAAACTCAGTAAAAGGACATGGAGACAGGGTTTCGGGACACTGGCATTGCCAATCCTCCTTTCCTTTATCAAACGTAAGTTAAATATTTCCGGATGACTCCAAATCTTCTTCCAAACTGTCGCCGCAACACCTTCTAAACTTTTTTTCTTTTTTTCTTTTTGAAACAAATGATCCTTTTAATATAAGGTTGGCCAGAGCCAGGGCCAGTGGACTGAGCACCTGGGCATGGCTGGTGACCAGAACCATGTGACTTTTAAAAATGAAATCGGTAGCATGGAGGTGGAAGGGCCCAGCCTGGAAGGTCTCAGCTCCCTCAGTCTGTATGTGGTCCAAGCTGAGGCATTTCTCCATACCAACTACAAAGCAGAATGCTTCTCGAAGTGCACAGTCAGGAGCTAGGCTGCTGCCTCATCCTACACTTTTGACATAGATGATCCTCCAAACTCTTATAATTTTCTTTATCTGTACTCAACTTCTAAATATTATCTTTGTCTAGGCTTCTTTTTTAATCCTTTTGTTTTCACTATGTGAGACTAGCTAATCCCACAGCTTGGACTGCTCTAAGAAGATCCAAGAATTCACAGTTAACTGCAATGGCTGTTAAAGTGCTCTCTTTCCCAAGTACACTACTTATTTGCCCAAAGCTATCTTTCGTTCATGTGCTTCAACAGAAGCAGTGAAGTGCAGCCCATGAACTGATGCCAAAATATGTGAGAATCTATCAGTATTATCTGAAACCAGGCATTAAACAAGTTGTCAGAAATGTGAAACCATGCCTGTCCTCTCGCTGAAAGAGTTTGAAAAGTATTTGCTTTTTAGTTATAAGCACTAAGTGAATAACGGGCTTATTATTATGTATAAGTGAGTAACTAAATTGTCTCAGTGTTCATTGCCAAAGTGTTAAATTTCAATGAATAATACTCCTCTAAACAAAAGCTCTTCAGATTCCTCCAGCGTCTAACCCTACAGAGTGAAAAGGGATTCAGAGGTGAAAATGCTTGAAAGTTGCAGGCCTACGGATGAGAAATCTTAAGATTCGTTCATGAGTTTCACGGGGTTATTTAACACAGGTAACTGTTAAGTTTGAATCTGTTTTAGCTATGTTGTCAAGTAAAGGAAATAATGCTACTAGAACTACAATTTTCAGAAGACAAAAACATACAAAGTAAGAAATTAAAGAGTGATGGTGAACCCATTACTTTTATTCTTTTTTGAGAGGTGGGGGATCACTTCAAAAAAGCCTTCAGGGGTGGAGAAGTGTGACTTGGCTTAGGTGAGCTTGCAGCATGTGTGTATGTTTATCTTACAGAGCTTGTGTTTTTCAGATGGGTATAATATTAAGCAGTCAGACCTGTCAGTCTTGTTCATTTATGTTTTCTCGGTATTGTGAATATTTAAACCAAACTTGTTGGTTTCTAGAACTTTCATATAATGAGTTCTTTACTTCACATTCAGTGCATAATTCTACTACTTTATTTCTGCAAGCACTTAAGACATGCTTTATGGCATTTGATGTTCAAAGATATTACCATGGGTTCTGTCTGTTTCAAAGGCATTATTGTACAAAGACAAGGTTTTGGACTTGGCTATACAGGAGATCTAGACTCAGGCCTTAATCCTCACTTAGGTTCTTGTGTCAGCTTGGACTAATTAATAATTTAAGTTCTCGGAACCTTATTTTCAGATTGGCTTAACAGACTGAGGAGGTGATAATTCCTATATGTCACAGCTGTTTTGGGAAGATTGCAATACCACTAAGTTCATGACCACTTAGTGGACTAGGCACATGTGAACATAGGTAGAAAATGAACAGCTAACATGGCACAGTACTGGGTTTTCGTATTGAAGTGACACAGAAGGAATTAAGTGCATTCTGGAAACAAGGCATACACTCTCACCACAGCCTCCAACATAAAAAGCAGTGTGCAGCTTTTCAGGACCTACAACTCTCCAGAAGATGCAAGAAATCAGCCTAGCTCCTCACATCTGGTCCAAGTTTATGCAAATAAGATGATTGTTAAGTCCTGTCTGGCTATGTGTCGAGAACTCTCTCACCAGGTTCAGTAGCTTCTTACCAATTTCTGGAGCTTTTACTTGTGTATCACTATGTATTTATGTGATTCATTATATTCAGACATGTCCCAAGTCCTCTTTTATCAACCTCAGACTTCCTAGGTATTAAAGACTGGCTGTCAGTTTTCAAGATACCTGGTAGTGAACATTGGTGGCAGGAGTTTGTGTTACAACACCCTCAGTTCACTTAATATAGGTCTGCCCCAGGTTTATGAAATGACTTGAAATGTGAACACCCATGCTTGCCACATGACAAGAGCACTTTCTATTCTAAAATAGGGTCTATCAGAAAGAAGAGCCAGTCCCTGATTGAGGAGTTTATCTTTTCAAGCTCTTTGCTATGTTTCCTCACGTTGCTAATTTTGAAGTCAAATATTTCCTAAAAATTTGGCATAACACATTCACTATGCATTACTCATCTGAAAGGGATGTCCAGAAAAATACATGCATGTCTATAACTTATTCCCAATAGTTCAAAATTTTCCCTTACTTTGAAGCTATGGCAAACAGTGGGCAAATGGTTGGAAACCCTTTCTGTTTAGAGATGTGAAAAGTTTCAAAATAGAGTCTGATTTAAACCCCAATAGAAAGAATTATATCTAATTGTCCTTTCAAACTTGCTTTCAGAAGCTCTTTTTAGCCTTTCAGATTCCCCCATGTCCATGTGTGTATTTGGCTAACAGTTTTCAAAAACTCATGCAGTCAGAAAGCAATACTTGGTACTTTTCAATGAGAAGAAATAACATTTTCTTTGTGAGAACTCTTAGGCAGAAGAAAGATGAGGGGAGGGAGAAAGAGTAGGAAATTTTGTGTGTAATGTCTGCTATAAGCCCTCTTAAGGTACTGGCCTGGGAGAGCTGTCCAGGACTAAAACTGAAGTCAGCAAAGAGGTGTGAAAATGCAAAAAAGATAAAGGCTTGTTCTCAAAATTCAGCAATAGGAAAACTGAATTATGCTATGGCACAGTGTAAAGGCAGAGGCTATATTTTATTCAAATATGAAAGCTGGAAAGTTACTGTTAGAATAGTGAAAGTTACAGGAGCCCAGTCAAAAGTGGATGTACTTAGGTTATATGAATCCCTCTGAGGTAGGAGGCTGATGCACTTAAAATACACCTTGAAAATGGGGCAGGATTTGCAGATGAGCACAGTGTTCCCAGAGCATGGTACTGTGGAAATCCTACTCATGTAATTTGGTTAGAAGTTTCTCAGGGCGTTAAGGGTCTGGAAGGATTTGCTGGCCCGGTAGACTTTATCTCTGATAGTCTGGTGAGAGTAGGGGAGGACCACAAAGAAAGGCTTGGTGTTCTTAGAATAGAGAGCGAGCCAGTGGACAGAGGAAAAATCTTTATGAGAACCAAAATGCTCAAAATACCCCTAGTTTTAAACAGGAATCATTCAGGGCATTTGTAGGGGACAAGATCCAGTCCTGAGGAGTCAGTTGGTTAAATCTCATGAATTGTTTGGCCTCTCTTTGGCAGTATTTGAATTCTTCAGTAATAGGAGTTTGTTTCTTGCTTGTCCTGGGATTTTCAGAGATCTTGAAGCAGTTGTCTGGAGTTCTGAATTTGTCCCCTTTCCCAGTCAGTTTTGGCTCAAGTGCTACCTCTGTTTGCAACTGCCACATAATATCTGACCTGGTTGCTTGTTCCTTACTGGTGAAGTGTGAATGAGTGACACTAGGTTTTGAAGAAAATGTAAACTCTGTACTGAGAAGCTCATGCTTGGACTTTTCCCTACAATGGAGCAGTTGAAAATCATGTATTTTAAAAAGAAAAAAAAAGTGTTAGAGTGGTACTGTGTCAAAGAGGTTTAAGAATAGTCTTTGTTGAAAAGGACACCTGTAGGAGCCTGAACTTAAGAGATTACTGAGGTATAGTTCTTGTGATAGGTGGTGCACCTCTTTCAATGACCCTTCCAGAAGTTTAAAAGTTGGAGATGCTACATGAAAACTAGGGAGAAGAAGCTGTGGATTTTATGGATACTGAAAGCAAGTGCCAAGGAGTTACATGATACAGATACTATGACAGTACAGGACTAGTTGTAGTGTGAACTTGACTGCAAGAAGTCAAGAAGGGCATTTAGGAATTCGGCTTTGTTGTTCTGTTGGCACTTTCTTCCCAGAGTGATGGCTTCAGTACTTTTTAACAGCTTGGTAGCATTGTACTATCCAGCAAGCTGGGGGCTCTTTCTTTGTCAGGAGTGTGGAGGTTCAACACCAGATGAGGCCCTGCACCAGAAGTTCCTCCAGGATCCAGGCATGTGTTTAGAAAACACCTTTCTTTTCTTTGTTTTTATTGCATTCTGGGTCTTTTCATTTCAGAACCGCACGCCTGGAGGCTGGACTCTGGATGAATTAGGGCATAGAAGGAATAAAGGAGTTTATCTGTTGTGTGGGAAGCCCAACAAGCTTTGCCTGTTTATATGTGAGTGTACTGCATTCATTTGTGTGTGTGTGTGTGTGTGTGTGTGTGTGTGTGCGTGCACACATGTACCCACAGAGGCCTGTTGAGCATGTGTCTATCTTTTCAGGATCCTGAGAGCATTAACACATGCCAGTCTCAAATGGCCATCATATAAGAACATAAGAAGTGGTAGAGCAATTCTAAATATAGTCAGTTCTGTTTATGTCATTGGCTGGGACAGATCTAGGAGCTGATCGTTTTCATTCAAGCACACTCATTGAGTATTATTGGCTGACAGCCTTGTAAAGCATTCTCATATTCAGTGAAGCAGACTCTGTGCTCCTGCCACATAGGAAAAGCATCTTTGCATTAATGATGTCCTCTGTGCATACTGATGACCACATATCATCGACATGAAGAAGACAGGTGAACTGGTCTATGACAAGGGCTGTTGTGCAGTGGAAGAGGCCAAGATAAATCCTGTTAGTAAAGTTAAGTGGATGTGGTCATTTTTCAGACATGTCAGTCTATATCTAAAAGGGAGTTCGGACCAGATTCCAGGGATATTTCTTACCTCTGAGTTCCAGAATTTTTCTCATTGCACTTTGTCAATCAGGTTGATTAATACAGGACTACATATCTGCCAAAACTGGTGTAAGAATGAATCTTCACACAAGACTGATTTTGGACAGTGAGTTCAGGGCCTCACTCCCGAAGAGACAGTATGTTGCAGTGTAGGAAAAGGCTTGCAATCATGAAATTCTGGGTGAAATCCCAGATTTCACTGTTCATGAATAATGTGACCTTTGGTAAAATTATATAACATATATTGAGCCTCTGTGTTCTCAGTAAATAGTGACATTTCTGGATTGCTGCCCCAACCCGCGGGACCTAGTTATTGGTGGTGCCAAGGAGGATCCAGCCTGAAAGAAAAACGGGCGAGAAAAAGGAGCGGAGGCAAGACAGTGTTCTGATCAAGCCTCAAAATTTTATTTTTCACAACCGCTTATATACAGAAAGAACAAAGGCGGGCAGGACTGCTTACGTAGGGAGGTATGTGGCACGATGTCATTTGTCGCACCAATGGCCTGATGCAAGTGGGGGTGGATAGGGGTTGTGCCTTGAGTTGGCGCGCGGGCTTTTCGCGGCGCGCCCCATTCATCAAGGATCGCACTTCGCCTTGGCTCCCAACAGATTGCAATAGGCCTTTGTGAGCATGTTAGTAAGACCGCTGCCTAACACTTGTAGACAAAGAGTAAATGCTAGTTTCCTCAAAAACTGACTCCTGTGCCTTCCCCAAAATTAACAACCAAAATTCCTTGCCTTTTGAGGAAACTTTATAAAGGGAGTTTCTGTGCAGAGAGCTTCATGTTTTCTTTAGTGGAGGAAATACCTTTCAATATTCAGTATTCAGTCAAAATTCAATATTCAGTCAAAAGTTTTTCTCACTTTATGCATTAATTTATTTATTAGTTTTCTTTTCCTAAAAGGTTATTTTCTTAAAGGAAAACATTGATGACCCTGTACCCATTCCAAGTGTTTTTTTGTTTTTTTTAATCTGGGTGTTCTCTTGATTGATTGATTGTTTGATTCTCCACCACTACCCCCTTTTTAAAAACCTATTTTGGTAGCATCATTGAAACAGAATTTATTTCCAGCCCCCTTCTTTACTGATATGTAAGAGATGATACAGACAATTAGTACCCCTGTTCCCTCTTACATATTTATTACAACATTAATAATCTTCCTCATGCTACAGTCTACATCTATGTGTCTGTTCTGTGGCTCTTAACCCATTTGTCTTTTCTTGCATCCTACAATTCCCTTCCCATCTAGTACGCTCAAAATATTCTCTGTATCTATCAGTTTGTTGCTGCTATTTTGTTATTTATTTTGAGCTTTAGATTCACATAAATGTGAAATGGTGCAATATTTATCTTTCTCTATACAACCCATTTTATTCAGCCCAAAATGTCCATCAAGGCAATATATTTTTCCACCCCCTGCTTTTTAGCCTGTGTGTCACTTTTAATCTGATGTGAGTCTCTGGTAGACAGCAACAGAGGAGCACTAGATACAACTGGCACTTCTGTCCGGGAGAGGTCCTCTCCTCTGGCCCTCACACTGACAACTCAGTGTCCCTCTGCAAGTCCCTGGTGGGCTCCTGTGCAGCCGACCTGTGTTGGGAGCCAAGGCAAAGTGCGCGCCAGCGCCCGACGGGCGCCCCACTTCCTGATGAATGGGGCGCGCCGCGAAAAGCTGCACGAAAAGCTCCACTTCTTGATGAATGGGGCGCGCCGCGAAAAGCCCACCGCGCCAACTCAGGGCACCACCCCTACCCACCCCCACTTGCATCAGGCCATTGGTGCGACAAATGACATCGTGCCATGTACCTCTCTACGTTAGCAGTCCTGCCCCTCTTTGTTCTTTCTGTATATAAGCAGTTGTGAAAAATAAAATTTTGAGGCTTGATCAGAACACTGTCTTGCCTCCGCTCCTTTTTCTCGCCCATTTCTCTTTCAGGCTGGACCCTCTTCGAGCCCACGAATAACTAGGTCCCGCGGGTCGGGGCAAGTGGCGCCCAACGTGGGGCTCGAAGCACGGGTCCTTGCCGGAAGGGAGGTCCCGCGGCCTCAGCCCGGGACGACGTAATTGCAGAAGGCCTGGCCAGGCAACCAAAGAAGTGAGGACTGCTTTCACCGCTCATGGAAATCGAACGTCCTCGGTGAGTTTCGCCCGTCTAAGAAACGGGGACGTATTTCGGTCTTTGGAGAGACCCCCCCAAATTGGGGAAGTTAGGGAAAAAGGAGTTGAGTAATATAAAGGAGATTTTCAGTCTTTGTAGAGACTTACGCCTGCAGGATCCCCAAAACTGGGGAAGGTAGTTTTCGGTCTTTGGAGAGACTCCCCCAATTGGGGAAGTTAGGGATAAAACAATTCGCCTAGCTGTCCGCCCAATTGACCTCTCTACAGACAACAATTCATGAGACTGTTCTCACCCCGCTCCCAGAACCCATAAAATCAGCTCCCAAGACTTGTAAAACAGAATTCCCTAAAGCACCTAAAAACAGGAGTTTAGCTTTTCCTGTAATCACACAATCTGCTCAGTCTACTGCTAATAACCCTGATGGCGATCAAGAGGGCAAAGACCCTATTGCAGTAGGCTTGGAAAGTGGGGATGAAAATGTACAAGAAAATGAAAGTGAGGAAGAGGAGCTGCCTGCACCCACTGCCGGACACAAAGAATTTTATAAAATACATTTTAAAGATCTAAAAGAATTAAATTTGGCAGTAAAAAATTATGAGCCTAACGCTCCCTTTATGCTCTCTGTCCTTGATGCTCTGTCTCGAGGCGGTCATCTACTTCCTAGTGAATGGCTACGCATTGTACAAGCAGTTTTGACTCGCAGTCAATTCTTAACTTGGAAGGCCGACTTTTTAGACCGCTGTCAGTCCACAGCAGCTAGCAACCTGAGAGACTCCTGCTCCCCCTATAATACTTGGACTTTTGAAAAACTTGGAGGCCAAGGCAAGTATGCCTCAGAGACTAGACAACAACGTCTCCCGATTGGCCTCTTGTCTCAAACTGCCAATGCCGCTTTGGGCGCCTGGCGGGCCTTGCCCATTTCAGGTACTGCCATTACGCCCTTGACTAAGATCACCCAGGGACCCCTTGTCCAATACTTGGCAGGGCCCCGACCCAGTATTAATCTGGGGCAAGGGACATGCTTGTGTATACGACTCAAAGGCTCAAAATGCTAGATGGCTTCCTGAGAGGCTTATAAAACCCTTTAACCCATCCAGGGAGACACCCTGAGATTGGCTCTCTCTGTGTTCTTTTTCAGAGGCCTAATGAAGCCCCCAGTTTTTTGGATCCTCGTCCTCTGTTTCACTGCTGTACCGAAGACCATGGAGGACTCTTACGGACCTTACGTTCTCTTCAATTTTACCTGGGTAATTAGAAATCAGGCCAGAGACATCGTTAAAACCTCCTCCTCAACAGGCTCCAAACCTCACAAACCTTCGATCCAAGTAGACCTATGCCAATTAGCAGCAGGGGGAGACCCTGAATGGGGACTGCCTACAAATTTTCTCCCCCTAGAAAAAGCACCCAACAATTCACAGTTTACCCACCCTTGTCCCAACCTGTGGGTCCGCAGCGGGTTGTATTTCCGTTTGGAAATCACACTGGGGCGTCTATGTCTGTCCTGGCCCCCACCGATTGCGAGGGCTAAAATATAAATGTGGTGTCCAAACTGACTACTACTGTGCCTCGTGGGGGTGCGAGACCACAGGAGATGTGTACTGGAAACCCAATTCAGATACCTTCATTACTGTCCAGAGACTTAACCCATCCAACTCCACCCACTATAGTGAAGGGCCACCCGAAGAGGTAAAACAGCGCTGTAATGACCCAGGATGGTGCAACCCCCTCCAAATAACTATCCTTGATGATAATACGGCTCACTGGCAAAACCCTAAGAAAAGGCATTGGGGCCTTCGAGGCTATTATGAAGGAACAGACAAAGGTGTAACCTTTTCAGTAGAACTTGTTAAAAGTATCCCTAACAGTCAGACCACTATAGGAATGGGTCCCAACCCAGAGCTTCATCCAAGGACAGCTGAGGGTCGGACCCACATGAGGGGCCACACGCCCAGTCCTACTGCCTCCCCCTCTTTAACCCCCTCCTCCTCCACTGTGTTTCAGCCGACTCTCCCTGCAGGCCCCCCATCTTCTGCTCAGCTTATGCTCAGACTAGTCAACACCTCCATTCAGGCCCTTTTCGAGATTAACAACACGTCTAGGGAATGCTGAGTCTGGTTTTCCTCCAGTCCCCCTTTCTATGAGTGGGTAGCCCACGCTACAAACCTTACATTTACCAATAATACCAGACACTTACAGTGGGATCACCCGGAAAAGCAGGGGCTCACACTAGGGCAAATTTCAGGCTCAGGACTATGTCTTCTTGGGCCCCACATGCTGCCGCCTCTACAGTTCGTACCCATCTGTAACAAGACCATTAGGGTTAACGACAACCATACCCTGTACATATCCGCCCCTAATAATTCTCACTTTGCCTGCTCTTCAGGGTTAACTACCTTTATAGCCACAGTTTTCCTTCATAAAAAGGATTATTGGGTCCTCGTCTTTCTTTTGCCCCGTCTGACTATATTTGACACAAGTGACTTCTTAGATTTTTGGGATCGAGGCGCCTCCCTCCTTAGGCATAAGAGAGAACCTATAACTGCTGTCACCTTAGCAGTTGTACTGGGCTTGGGGACTATAGGCGCCGGGACTGGGATCGCTTCTCTCGTTACTTCCAATATGCATTTAAACCAACTGAGCGCTGCCATAGATCAAGATATCCAAGAATTACAGTCAGGCCTCACAAACCTTAAAGACTCGGTCTCCTCTCTTGCAGAGGTAGTGTTACAAAATAGAAGAGGCCTTGATCTCCTCTTCTTACAACAAGGGGGATTATGTGCCGCCCTGGAGGAAGAATGTTGCTTCTTTTCTAATAAGTTAGGGCTTGTAGAAAACAGTCTACAAAAGATTAGAGATAGTCTGGAAAAGAGAAAAAGGAAAAGAGAAAAACAAGAATCCTGGTATCAAAACTGCTTCTCTGTTTCCCCTTTGCTTACTACCTTACTCCCCAGTATTTTGGGACCCCTCGTTGGGTTTCTGATACTTATATCTTTTGGACCCTGGGTCTTCCGGCGCATAACTGACCTAATTAAACAACAGTTAGATTCAATGTTACATAAACCACCTACTATTCATTACCACCAGCTTAGCTTGCAGGAACTAGGAGAGGACCCCCCAGCCACAGAGATGTCTGTGAGCCTCCATTTCTCGACCCTCGCCGCAGAGATGGATTGTCCATGGTATCTTAGACTGTGGAGACGTTTTTAAGAAGGATGAAGAAATTGCATTGTGCTTAGAAACCACCGAATTCAGGACAAAAGTCTTTACCCTAGCAATTTTTAATTGAGACTAAAATGCCTAATTCCTAGAACTTTTGACTGCTTAGTGTCTGCTATGAAACTTGAGACAAAGAGCTCTCTCATATATTAAGAGAGCAATATTCCAGGGCACATATAAGGAGAACATCTGCAAGGCCATGTTTAAAACTAGCAAATTCCCTGGCTACATTTATCTTCGTAATGACCAGTTTCTGTTAGCTTTATAAAAGATTAACTTCTGTTCTCTTTTTAACTTCTGTTCCGGATCTCCTAAAACTTGAAACCCCCCGCCACCTTGAGTAAGGACTTGCTTCATCCAGGGGGCGACTGCTGGGAGATGTTTCTCAGCCTCAGATGCCAAGCAGCCTTGCTCATAAGGACAGGAAGAAAAGAAGTCTCATTTTAACTGTAATTGGGCATGAGCCACCTAAAGCAGCTTCACTGGTGAATAAGACTGCGTTAACATCTATCTAGATGCATCAGTTCTGTTCCTGTCTAATTGGGCCCTTGGTTAACTAGCGGAAGGCTGGACACAGCAATACTTCCCTATTTTGGCCGGTCTGAGACGTCAGACTCTGACCCTGTACATGTTCTGGTGCTGGTTTCTGATGCGCTAGCATTTTGTGTTATCTGTAGTTTGTCTTGTCTGTCTTGTGTCTGTCTGTTTGGGCTGGCCAAATGTACTGTTACCCTCCTATACTTATTTTGATTCTTTCCTTAGGTCTGGCCTCCGTGGCCCCACCTGACTGGATGCTAGGTGAAAGGCTGATCCTAGCCCTGGCCTAGTTGGCTCTTGTGGGGACTTTCTCTTTTCTTGCCTGTTTTCACTAACATGGGTCAGGCTTCCTTCTCAAATCGTCCTATGTTCTCCCCCCTTTCAATACTTCTTTAACCATTTTAAGGATTTCAGGAAACAAGCCCAAGACTACGGAGCTAGAGTGTCAATCCTTTCAACCTTCAAAGGTTCTGCCAGCTAAATCAGCCCACGTTTGGAACAGAGTAACCATCAGAGGGGCCACTCGACATGCAAACAGCCTTTGAGCTGCGAGGTTTCATCTGTGGTAATCATAGGTTTCTTTTAAAACAATACAGAGAATGTACATTTGTGCTGGAGATTTAGATCTAAAGAATGACTAAACTGGATTAAGTGTTTACAGAGTGTCTATGACAACGTCTATAAAAAAGGGGGATGTACACTGAGCCTAGCTTCCTCCCTATGGGGACAGCATGATAACTAGAGGCATGCCTACCACCTCCTCTAAAAGGAGGAGAAGGTTATCGGTACCGAGCTGAGTGCAGAGCAGAGCATCGCAAGGGAAGGTCCTATATGACCTCCTCTAGATTTCCCTGTGAGTATGCCTGACTTGCATAGAGGTTGGTATCCAAAAATTACTACTTCAAAACGGCTCTGCCTCTCCTCCACAAAAGATACCAAGAGCCATAACTAGTGGGCCACGACGGCTCACGGGAGGAGTCAGGCCACTACTCCCTCACTCGGTTAAGGCCCACCTTTTCTAAAACAGAAAGGGAGGAGATGTTGGGAGCCAAGGTGAAGTGCGCGCCAGCACCCGACAGACGCCCCACTTCCTGATGAATGGGGCACACCAGGAAAAGCCCGCGCGCACTCCACTTCCTGATGAATGGGGCGCGCCGCGAAAAACCCGCAGGCGCCAACTCAGGGCACCACCCCTACCCACCCCCACTTGCATCATGCCATTGGTGAGACAAATGACATCGTGCCACGTACCTCCCTATGTCAGCAGTCCTGCCCCTCTTTGTTCTTTCTGTATATAAGCAGTTGTGAAAAATAAAATTTTGAGGCTTGATCAGAACACTGTCTTGCCTCCGCTCCTTTTTCTCACCCGTTTCTCTTTCAGGCTGGACCCTCTTTGAGCCCGCAAATAACTAGGTCCTGTGGGTGAGGGCAGACCTGGCCCTGGTGCTCAGCAGGGAAGTCTGCTCTTGAACTTGGCCCCTTGAAGAGCCATCTGCAGCTGTTGCAGGCTATCTTCTACTCAGTTGCAAGGAACTGGCAGCCTCGTGTCCTCACCCATCTTACTTCCACCTGTTACAGGGTCATTTACTTCCCTGCCTAGATATAGGACTTCTTCATTTAAATCCCAGGTGATTTTGTTTTTGTTTTTGTTTCTGTTTTTTTGCTGTTTGCTCTCTCTTTCTGTCACAACTTTGATTTGAACTCAACAGGAATGAACAAAGCCTCTATCATCTATGCCACCTTTTTTTCGAGTTATCCAAGAGCTTTTTAGATTGTGTCCCACTTTTTCATTGTTGCTTTTGTTGCTTTTGCTTCTGATGTCAGCTTCAAAATTATTGGCACGAGCAATGTCAAGAAGGGTACCCTTATGTTTTCTTCTAGGCTTTAGGTCTTATATTTAAATATTTAATATATTTTAAGTTGATTCTTGTGTGCGGTAAGGTAGGAATGTAATTTCATTGTTTGCATGTGGTTATTCGAGATTCCGAAAACTGTTAAGGAGACAATTACTTTCCTAAAAAAAAACTAAGTAGTTTTTTTGGCACATTTGACAAAACTAATTTAACCATGTATGCACAGTTTTATTTCTGAGCTGTGTTTTCTGTTTTATTGATCTATGTGTCTGTTTTTATGCCGGTGCTATCCTGTTTAAATGACACATATAGATTGATGTCTGAGAGTGTGACTCTTCTAACTTTGCCCTGCTTTTCTCACAATTGCTTTGGCAAGCTATTTGATGATTCTTGTGGCTCATGTAAGCTGCAGGATTGTGTTTTCTATTTCTATGAAAAATGCCATTGAAAGTTGTTTTGAGATGACATTGAAGCTCTAGCAACACTAATATGTTTTCATTTATTTTTGTCTTTTTACATTTCTGGCATCAACATGTACACTTTCTCACACATTCATATTTCATTTTGTTGCATTTATTCCTTTGCCATTTATTTAGATTCATGCAAATGAATATGAAATTAATCTCTTAACTTTTGTGTCCAGTAGTTTGTTGTTAATGTGTAGAAATACACTACACTTTACCTATTGATTTTGGGTTCTGCTACTTTACTTAATTGGCTTACTGGTTCTAACATTTTATACTCTAATATTGGAGTTTTATATACATAGGCTTATGTCAGCTGAAGAAACAATGTTTGATTTCACTCCTCTTTTTCTGACTTGATTTTTTTGTTGTTGTTTTTAGCCTATTTTCTCTGGCTAGAAATTTTCTTTTCTTATTGAAAAAAAATGTCAAGGGTGAGAATCTTTGTCTTCCAATGTCCTGGAAAAGTTTCTTATCATTCTTATCATTTCTTATAAATTTGGCTGTGGACTTTTCACACGTAACCTTCATTAAGCTGTTACCTTGATGTATAGCAAATTTTTTAGTTTTAATCATAAAACTCAGCTGAATTTCCTCAAATTGTTTTTCTGCAGATATGGAAATTATTTTTTTATTCTACATTTTGTTAATGTGAGGTATCACATGTATTTTTTGCTGATGTTGAACCATCCCATCTTCTAGGAATACATTCCACTTGATCATGAAATATGATTGTTAGAAAGTGCTGTGAATTCAGTTTGCTTACATTTCATTGTGGATTAAATATATGTTCACTGAAACAGAAAGGTACATTAGGTTGAGAAGAACTTTATTCAAATACATAAAATATTTTATTGTTTGAGTATGTTATTTTAAATGCAACTTATTTTTAATTAAAGAATTTCATTTTAGATAAGATTAAATTTACTGAGTTTTACTAAACAGAATATGTCTGAATATTTATTGTTAATGCACAAAATACTAAATTTTAAAATAATTGTTAAACAACACAACATATTAACAGTGGCACCTATTGAGAAAAAAACATCCGTTTTAATTTATTATGAGCTGCATGAAAAAATATAGCTTTCAAGGAGGACTCGTTGTGTTTAATAAGGCCCAAATTCATAAACAAATCAGGCTGTTGATTCTGACAGAGTTTCCTCACAGTGCATTTTGAGGAAATGCCATAGGCTGAGCTTTCAACTTCCTACAGTGTACTTCTTCTGCCTGAGTCAACCATTATAAAGTAGTTTCTTGTTTTATCTGTACAGCAATGCACTGAGACATATATGCCTCATCCAATCAGAGCTGCACCAGGTAATCATCATTTGCATCTAAACAGATCCTATCTAATTCATAACAAGAAGTCAGAACACATGTTTCCGACCAATCAAAACAGTGAACTTTGGACAAATGAAAATTTGAGATTTGTAGATATCATCTGCATGAAATAGAATCAGTCAGGAATCATGGCTAGTTTTCACTACAAAAGGCCATCACCACTGGACCCAGGGAAGGCACTTTTGCTTTCCACCAAAGTCTGTGTTTCTCTGCTTGCAAACTTCTCACCTGAATTAAATCTCTCCTTTTGCACACCTCTGAGTGGGAATTGGTGTTGACCATGGAAAAAAGTTTAATGCATTAATAACATACCTAACAAGAACTGTGTCTGGATGATAATACAATCAAACAAACAAAACCAGTTTTATTTCTTGTTAGAACTGACAAGCCAAAGAGTAGGAGAGGTAAGGATAAAAGGGTCAAAAGATGTAATGAAGATAATTGCTCTTTTATATGGTGTTTGGTAAAGCCTTAAACCACGTTTATTTTATCTATAATATTTTATCATATGTGTTTTATTTCCCACTCTTTGAGATCTTTTTAGGTAGATCTGTTTCCCTTTAAAATATTTTGCTTTGTATATGTAGGTATTTGAAGCGACACTAAATAAAATAGCACTTATTACACTCAATTATAACTGAAAAATGTATGAAATATGTGATTATTACATAGCTATTCATGTAAAACACATATAAGAAATTACTTTTGTTTTCAAATCCAAAAATATTGTTTTTTTAATGACTAATGATTGCAACTTTTTTTCCCTCCCCACAGGTTCTATGCAGATGTCAGTTTCAAATTAAAAAATTTTAAAAAGTTGTTAGTTTTGTTTACTTTGTGCATTGTCCATTTTTCAGGCTTTATACTTTAGTCATCAATCAGAGGATGAGTGTGTGTGTAAATGCAGGAAATTTTTTTTAACTCATTGGACCTCCAAAATGTATTTGCTTAGAAAGTTCTGTGCAATACGATTTTGCAGATTACACTACATAAATAACCAGCTTATGTTTATATTAACTGAATAAAATGTAGAGAGGCAGAAGGAAACACTGGTTGCATGGGACTTTTAATTGCTAGGAGATGTCATACTGTGATGTCACAGCTACTCAGGTTGAGAAACACTGGTGACCTGAGGAGTTTATCAGTACAAGCCTGCCAAGGCAGCGTTTGGGGCTGTGGTGTTCAAAACTAGGTAGGTGAGGAAAGTAGCTGAAGAAAGATTTATGTGAGATGCCACATGTTTCTTCAGAAATTAGAGATGATTCTCCTGAAGATGAATCAACTGGTTTAGCAACCTCAATTGGATCGCTTTTGTGTGATCACACATTGACCGGGGACTCAGACTTGAGGTCTGTGATCGAAGAAAGTGCTTTCCAGGTTTTGTCTGCACAGTCCTTTACAAGAAGACCACATGACACATTTTGTGTCTCTGAACCAGATGGAGATAATGAGTTTCGATCTTTGAACTTTGCTGGAAACTCTGGGAAATAGTTGAAAATAACCAATTTTAGTCTATTTGGTTGGATGAGAATAAAACTTCTGTAGTGATTCATAAGTACTCTTCAAGAAAGAAGTTTTGGAAAGAAAGGCCTCTTTCAGAATATTTGAAACTGCAAGTATGAAAAGTTTAGTTCAACAGCTTAATCTTTATGTATTTAGTAAAGTGCAACAGACTCTTCAAAGATCTGCTTCACTAGCTGACTTTCTGGAAGAAGAACAAGAAGACTCTGTTTTAAGCAAAGTAGTTCAAAATTTAGTTACAACTTATAATAAGGTACTATATAAGTGTTGTATATGTATGTGTGTATGTGTGTGTGTCTGTGTGCGTCTTTGTGTGTACAATAAAATATATATATTTCATAATATATGAATATAATAACGTTAAAAAATTTTTTTCACAAAATTGAGAACAGTTTGGGCATTCTGGATTCTAAAAATTTTGCGTTTAAGTGAACTCTTAAGTGAAGGTATTGAAACCCCTTTAAAAACTGCATTCAGTGTTATTTAAAATGCACACAGCCACCATTTTTACTTGAGGCCATGCTATTTAATTTTTTATTCTCAATAAGTAATGTTTGACAATAGTTAACAATGCCCATGTGTTGATGACATTAACTTTGCATAACAAACATGATATATGTTTTAGAGGTTAGGTTTCTTATAGTCTTCTGTCAACTAATTACTTTCTCCTCTTGTTATGGTAACACTTCTCTACAAATCCAAATTTTCAATGAGGCTGTCCCCAGCTTTTACTCAGAATGAAAAGAATAGGTGGGATCAAACCTGCTTCTCTAGCAGCTTCAAAAGCTCAAAATTTCAACAAGAAGCACTCTGGAACAGGGAATCATGCAGGCAATCATAATTCTGGTTTCCTTGATAACACATATGCAGAAAGCATACTTTCCACTTTCACAAATTTAAATACACCACCAATCAACAAGCCTGCCACCAGCCAGACAATCACCAATACAACTCCTCCAATCAGAAGTGAACTGTCTCCTCCATCATCAACTCTAGGTAGCCAACCTGCTCTCTTGAATCAGTTGACGACTTTCTATATGAGCTCACATGGCAGCTACAATCAAGCAAATGGAAACATTGTGAATTTTATTTCAAACACAATTTCTGCTTCTCAGTATATTACATCTACCTTACAGAGAAGTTCTTTTGGAATGACGAAGCCTTCTGCATTTCCAACTAGATATCCGGATTTATCAGTCAATGACAGTCCTTTTTTCAACTTGCAACCAGCAGGCAAACCATGGCTCCCCATGCCAATGACAGCTGATACATCTGCTGCCACTCTTTCCAGATCAGCTCGTCAACCACCTTCATTAGGCACACATCACCCTAATTGCAAGTGTGGACCAGTGGAATAGAGGACTGTGCAAAATAACAAAGCTTAAATTATTTTTGCAAAAACATCAGCAAAATGCATGCAATAAGCTTATTTGAACTATAAACTTACACGTTCACTTGATGGGTTGATTGTCCTTGTTTTTTGAAAGAGTTAAGTGTAAATTGATGCTTTTTTTATGTTAGGCTATTGACTGATGTTTAACATTTGGACATTTTGGTACTTATGAATATTTACCAGACTTTCTAAGGAAATTATATCTAATGAACTTTTTAATGGGAATAGAAATAAAGGCCGTATAGGCAAATGAAGAAACGGGAGTTTAGAGATATCTGAAGCACCCCTGGATGAATCAAATGAAGGTTGAAATTGGGATCATATGAGAGGGATAGATACAAATCCTATCTAGAAATGGCACACATGCAGTATTCACTTCAGCATTCTCTCGATTAAATTTTTGCTTTGATTTTAAAATTTAAGCCTTGGATGTTAGTTGTCAGAAGCTGTCATGAAAAATACATTTATACATAAAGTATAGCCTACTCTCACTAGCACAGTTTTCATGAACACCATGATGCCCTCACTGAACCAGTAAAGATCACATGCTCTTGTCTTATAAGTTTCAATACTGTTAGCACATGGTTGAATTTTACAAATATTTCAGATGTCTCTTTTTATTCTCCTGTCCTTGAAGTAGTCAAGCTTATGTGTGTCTTTTATTTCCTTGCTTTGTGAGTCAACTTTACATTTTCTAATGCATGTTTTCATCTCACTTCGTGTTCCATCCAAAGAGAGACTTGATTCCTTATTCTGGCTTTGAATTTCTTGTAGATTCTAAGCTCAGAACCTCAGCATCACTAACAACTCCCCTGAAGCATAGACCTCTACATCTTCCCAGTTCCATGTCTTTCTGTTCCTCTATCTGTTTAGAGCTACACTCAAACTCTTTATAGTCATGTAAAATTCCACCACACAACTCTGTCCTCTTTCCCAGCATTAGAAGACAGGCCCTCTCTTTGCTTTATTTGTATCACTGCTTAACCCAAAGATATAACTTATTTCAGATAGTTCCTGTCTCCATTTCTTTGTCTACTTTGGACATCGGCAAAATTTTAGCACAGTGCCTAACAGATAATATATTTTAGTATTTATTTAATGAGCAATTATGAGTATTGATCTGCATTAATTAAAATCTTTCTCTTTCAAAAGCAATAAATTTCCCACCGTCTTCAAGTTATTATTGGTTGTCACTCTTCAACACAACTCTTCAGTTCTCCGGCAATGGATGGATCGACGGCTGTGGTGTCCTCTTTTGTTGGTTATTGATGCTAGAGCTAGGAGACAGAGCATGTTAATTATTCTTTCTTAAATCATATTCAGATGTCAACATTGTTCTCTTTCCTCAAGCTGGAGTACTTGTGTCTTCATGTTCCCTCTGTTGCCCCCTCCCCCATTAATGATTCTCATCAGCATATCTATACCTTCATTGTTTCACTTAATCCACTACTGAGACTCAGACTTCAACCAGAAATTTTAAATGGATCATAATTTTTTCAAAATATGTCTCTAAGTCACACAGCCAATTCTCTTTCCAAACTAAACCCAGGAACAGCCAAAGGCTATAGCCCCTCATTTGGAACAGTTGCATTTTGTAGTCAGATTATCTTACTAAAATGTGTGGACTGAAGACAGGTGAGGGTGGGAGAGTTAGGAATACACCCAATGTGCAACAATATCAAATCTCTTGAGATGTAAGAAAATACAGAACATCTAGGAAATACTTTGACTCTCTCAGATTGTTTTAACACAAAAGGTGCAATGTTATGAGAATGGCAAAACCTGGAAAGCTAAATGCAGAGAGATATGGAGGTGAGGTACCACCATTGTGTAACTGGAATCAACTTAATCAGCTAGGCAGAGCAACGCTGTGGCATGAAAAAAAAGGTCACCTTAGATTGTTTTGAGAGGAAGAAAATGGGTCAGGGTAAGCAGTGGCAGCATCTCATATAATATATTTTTTTACAACCAAGTGTCATATGAAGCAATGTGACTTTGAGAGTCACAAGTCTGCCATTCAATGATAACTCCTATTGAACCACATAGAGTGTTCAAGTTCGTGTGCCTGAACTGTGATGATGGCTGTAATGTCAAAATAGTGACAATCTGGGGTTCAGGTAGGCTGCATCAGCTGCTAGACTCTAGATGTTCCATCACAGAGTTTGCCTTATGGCAGGGATCTTCAAAATTATCCCAATCGGTCAGACTTCTGCTGAAGTTTGTTTTCACAAGTCATGCCCCAAAGAGGAATGTCTTAATTGTCAGATGTAATTTCACATGATGAAACAGCTACACTACTGACAACAGCTTAAGATGGGCTAGGAATATAAAAGAAAATAGCATGGTAACAAAGTTCTGCCCCCTTGTCTTCCCACTGAGTTAAGCTTACATGTCTGCTTTGCATATGTGTAACAGTGAGTAATAATGACTAGCCATAGAGAACTGTAGACACCATCAAGCTCTGACTTAGCAAAGCCATCAAGTGAATTACATCTATGTAGCTAGAAAAATCTGTATAGTGCAAGTGTTTCATTGCACTGCTAACATTGCTTTGGAACAGGGAGTAAAAGATAAAGCTTCTCTTTGTAGAGGAGTGGTCACCCCTTCAGGCAAAACTGAGCTGATGCTGGGGCCATCCACTGTGGCCTTAAATTTAACCACCGATGGACAAACATTCTCAGGCTTCTAGAGTATAGGAAGTTACAAGGGTCTCCTTCTAAGGTAAGCATTGAATTCTGTAACTTCATATTTTCAATGTTCATACCACTTATTTTAGCTTGGGCTCGCCTCAACTATTTAGCCACAGCCACATTCCTTATCAGTTGGGAGTTGTCATATAATCTTTCTTCCTGCAACCTGGAGAGCAGTTCATAACAACTAACACATCACTTGGGAAAGAAGTACTCAGTTTTAATAGTGCAGGTTCCTTACTCTCTCTTTTCCACCAGTTGGTAGAAAATTTGTTACAACAACCGAGAAAGTGTTCTTCTATTTTCTACCACTACTTGTGGACCTACGTCCTTTCTATTACATGAATTATTCCTTTGCATAGCATGATAAACTACCATGCTTGAAAGCTAGGAAATTTCAAGTTACTCTTTCGCAAGTGCTGGCAAAAGACATAACTTTCTGGGTGAGAGACACAAGTTTTATCACTCATAGCAAAGCAGTAGCCATAGATTATATCTGCATCAATTATCCAAATCTTACCTGAGTAACACAGAATTACTCTTTGTTGCGTTTACCTGAAATGTTTTCTTTCACAGGAGAATTCACAAAACAGAGCAAACCTTGTTTTATAACTAAGGATAGGCAAATCTGCTTTTCCATGTGGGAAAGTTACAACATTTCTAATGCTAATCACCACCACCACCAAAACAAAGAAACAAAGAAACAAAGACCATTACTTAGTAGATGTCAGGGTATAACTATAGAGGAACCTTATCATCATTGCCATCAGAAGAATAGAAGAACACATGGAGATATTCAGAGTGAACAACTTTCATCAACAGATGAGGCTTCTGCTCCTGAGTAACATAAAGGTAAACCACTTCTTCCAAGAAAGAAAGAGAGAGAGAGAGAGAGAGAGAGAGAGAGAGAGAGAGAGAGAGGAAGGGAGGAAGGGAGGAAGGGAGGAAGGGAGGAAGGGAGGAAGGGAGGAAGGGAGGGAGGGAAAGGGAGGGAGGGAGGGAGGGAGGGAGGGAGGGAGGGAGGAAGAAAGAAAAGAAAGAAAGAAAGAAAGAAAGAAAGAAAGAAAGAAAGAAAGAAAGAAAGAAAGAAAGAAAGAAAGAAAGAAAGAAAGAAAGAAAAAAACCTACAGGCATGCTTCATGTGTAGAAAAGTCAATTCT
Source organism: Cynopterus sphinx (assembly GCA_030015415.1). Taxonomy (NCBI): domain Eukaryota; kingdom Metazoa; phylum Chordata; class Mammalia; order Chiroptera; family Pteropodidae; genus Cynopterus; species Cynopterus sphinx. The sequence continues at coordinate 74,205 of JAKZJJ010000094.1, forward strand.
AAATGTTTAGGGAAAACAAAAAATACCACTCATGCTTTTCTTCTGTTTTCTGTCACATCCCAGCGTGGAAACAATCTCAAGTGATGGTGAACCAACAATGGAAGCCCACAATTACCTGATTAAATACAATTCTGAATGAGGAAATTTTCTCAATGTTCGAAAAAAATTACAATGTTCAATTTTGGCATGAATAACCAGTATTTTCTCTTCTGTCTCCCTTCACTTGGAAGTGGATGCGGTTATTACAAGTGCTTAGTAGTTCTGGGTAACTAGCTCCAACTTTCTGCCTGAAGACCCAACAGGAAAGCACCAAGAACCTACAAATTGGCAGTGTGATTGTAGAAAAGAAAAACCGGAGAAAGAAAAACCTAAATGGTTGTGTGCTAAGTGGCCTCACCCCTGTGCTGCCTATATATACCAAATTGCTGAGAATTTAATGATTCACTCTGATTTACTTCTTGAGGGGCCACTGCATGACACATTCAGAAGACAGACCTGAATACCAGAGGAAATGCTTTGAAACTAAACTGATCCTGAAACCACAGCTCCACAAGCCTACCTAGAGCAAACGGGTGCCTTAACCTAGCGAGATGAGTTTTATGTTCAGACAAAATTTTCATCATTCTTCAAAGACTTTACGTAAGGCCCAGAGTGTTAATCACCAAAAGCCCAAGATAGAAACCAAATTAGTTTAGAAAGAATCATGTAAAATCTCATCCTGGGGGAAATGAAATACAATAGATGTTATCTGAGGAGATAACACATGTAAATACCTGACAAAGGCTTTAGAGCAGCTGTTATCCAAGTGCTTCACAAATAGTGATAAACATTTTTGCAATATAACTGTAGAGATTAAAAATCTTATCAAAATAGCAGGAGATATAGAAAAATTCTGCAAATTTTAGAACTGGCAAAGAACGTAAGAAAGAACCCACCAGAGATCTTCAAATTCAGCATGCTAAAATTTTTTTGAAGTAATAGGATTAAATAAGCTCTAAGTCTGGCAAACAGACATATGCACAGAATAAAGAAGAAAAAACCGAGAGAAAGCACAAAACCCACATCCGAATGTACCATTAAGAAATTGCGGAAAAAAAAAAATTAGAAAGAAAATGTCTTCAAAGAAGCCCGAGAGAAATGGTTCCTTAGCTGTAGAAGAATAATGACTGACTGACTGTCTATATAGTCCTGTATTAGGAGACGAGTACCCCAGGAAAGTAAGAGAAAAATTCCCTAACCTAATACAGTACTTACTCAGAAATCAGGCAAAATGAGGAACTCAGTCTCAGATAGAGACCTGTTTTAAAACACCAACTTCTTTGATTCTGATTCTCAACTTATAATATTAACATTTTACCTGTGCACAAAGCTGGTGCAAGAGAAAATAGATTTGTTTAGAATTGCCGAGTAATTAAACAGGAGCTGAGGGCATTCATCTGATGACCCCAAATACACATACACTGATGACCACTGTGTCTTTGGATGTTTGTTGGTTCACCGTTCTGGATTCAGAGATGCATTTTTCCATGTACTCTTGAGTGCTGAATTCCAAGAATAATGCTTTTATATGAGAGGATCCTGATTCTAAGACTAAACAGAAATATTTCTGGACTGTTTTCCCAGTCTCTACTCACTCCCTTTAACTACATATTTGAGAGAGGTCCAATGGTGAAAGAGAAACAATTCTTCACTGCACAGGTTGAATCACATCCTGTATACTGGGCCCAGGGAGGAGACATCTGACAAAAATATAGCCCTGTCGTAAAATTTCCAACAGAGAGGGGATGCAAAATTTCTCTCAAGAAGGCCTAAGGTCAAAAATCTTGGGTTTAGCTATTCTAAACCCGAGAAACCTGACTCCTGTTACACAAAAAGACTTGGCTAAAGTGGCAGTGTCAATGACTCACCGACAATTGAAGGGATTTATAGAACTGGCCGGGGGACAGGGATAGATATGAACAGAAATCATGTTCATCTCTGTGTCCTTTCATGCTCTGACAACCTCATGCATTTACTAAGCATACTAGAGCCTTTTAGCCAGTGAGGATCTGTGTTTCAAAATGTCTATCCACTTGTTTTCAAATGGCCAAAATAATAAGCAAGATGAACATGAGGCTGATGGATCACCATGAGGTATGAATCTTGCGTCTACTGCACCATGGTCCGTCTCTAATCCCTGAGTTATATTACATAAACTGTACAGTAGTAGAAGTCTTTAAGGCAGAATCACTTGTATAAAACATGTAGACTGTCTATTCCCAGCAGCCCAATCTTCCCATAAGTAAATTATCCACAAATGAAAAATAGTATCGACTAGGTGTTTTGCTATCAAAAATATTTATTAGGGAAAAAGAAAACATTGCAACCCAGAGCATGTAGACATGGCAAGCCACATACACACTGTGGCCTGTGTGCTGAGAAGGAGAGGTATGTAGAGAAGGGAAAGGAAAGTGATGGAAGAGGCAGTTAGAAACACAGAGTGTTATTATAACATGAAGATCTTCCTGCAGGGTATTCTTGTGGAGGGTTCTTGTGATTCTGTAGCCTGTGAGGACTTCCATAAGCTCTATATCCTCCCATCGAACTTGTGATAGATTGTTTGCTTAAATACCGTTTAGTCATTATTCTTTCCCTTGAGGTCAATTACCTATTCATTTTGATCAACTACCTTTCTCTGAAACGTTGACAGGCAACATTCCCATATTTCAACTTTGTTTCCCTAAGTCAGGAAGGACTTCTTCTTGGAGCTGTCTCACTCATCAGTAAAAAGGTGCAAGCAGGGAAACAGCTCATGTCCATGGTACACAGGAAACAGGTGAATAGCTGAAAGAGAAGAATTCAGTGAAATTAGAACAACATAACAACCTAATCCATGTGATGAATTTAAATCAGGAGCTCAAACCTATAGACAATGAAATAAAGACCATTATTAACTTGACACTCTTAATGACATATTCAATACTAAAGAAACTCCCCCTTTCTCAGTAGATTAGAAAACATAAATGAGGGCACAATCATTCTCAGTAAGACAAATATAAAATAAAAATTAATGGTAAATAAGAAAAAGATTTGTATAGCCCTGACCTGATCTTTTGAGAAAAGCTGTATCCTCCATGGTCACTTGCTTTGTTTTTTTATTTTTTCAGTTTTAGTTGTAGGTCATCAGATTCAGTCAACTTTCTGTCTGGTTTGGGTATCTTCTTTAAGAGTGACAAGTGTATCCAAGGATCTGGTTGCTGAAACTTAGCAGCACAGGGGTGGTGTCAACAGTATCTGGTAAAGGCTCATCCCTTGAGTCCAGCAGGAATGATTTGTTTTGTTTTGTTCTTAAGGTGCCTTTTCTTAGTAAACGAAATCTCCAGATGGGTAGCTTTGGATTTTCAGTTCGTCAATTTCTTGGATTTCCCTGTGAAGAGATTGTACTACCAGAGCATGAAGGCATTGAGCAGAAGGTTTTCAGGCTTTAAAAGTAACAAACTGTGGATCCCCAAAAGCAGGAGCCAAACGCATGTGGTGTTCTGTAAGTGTCTTGCAAGGTGAAAGCTTATAAGTTCCAAAAAGTGTAGATCTGAGGTTTATAATGCTTTCAGCCAACTTATATAAAGAATTCTACAAATTTTTCCAGTTAATTCTTACTGAGGACTTTAGTAGGTTAAACAGAACCTGAGGATTGAGTGTGGTAGGCATAGTGAAAATGTTGCAGAACTGGCCAAATTACACAACCATGTTCGAGCACCTGACCAGTAAAATAATTGCACCTGTCAGTGTGGAGTTTGACAGGTGCTCCCCCAAAGTGGTCAGTCTTCTCTAAGAAGACTTTGTTAAGAAAAGGAAGTAGTTTTCTCAGTCCAATGAAAAAGCACAGAGACCATGAATAAAACAATTTATATCCATGAAACAGGGTTAAGGTGTGGAGAAATCTTTATGAAAGCTCTTCACCAAACATGAAATGGTCGAACAGGTGATCAAAAATGTGCAGGAGCAGTGCCAGTATGGTTCCTGGATTATCCTAAGGACAAGATGCAAAAGTGAGGCAGGCACTTTTGGAGCCTTGATTATCACCCCATCCCACCAATAAAGGTTTATAGATGCTTCCATTTAGTCAGTGGCCAAAAAGTTGAATGAATCTACAGTGTAAGGAGCAGGAATTCCAGAATTCCTCCTAGGACCAGTTTGCTATTTGATGCAAATGACGATTGCCTACTTTTATTGAACCTATTGGTTTTCCTTTTCTAGGCTCAATTGTTGGGGATTTCAGATTCAGTGGAACCAGCGTTCCTCCCGCCCCCCAAAATTGGGGGGAAGGCTAGCACAGTTCCAATAAAATTACCTGATGTCAAATCGGGCATAAGTGCCAACCAAATACTCTCGGGCCAAACGGGCCTTTAATCAGAAAGGCAGGAAGTCTTAAAGTAGTTTCCTCATAGACTCTCAAGAGCTTCAAATACAAAGAGAGCAGAAGCTCTGAATCAGGAGAGGAACCAGCTCTCAAACTCCAGGGTCAGCATGGAACAGCCAGCTCAAAAGACTCTGTGGGTAGTGTATCTGCTTAGTGAAGCACCCCAAAAATGTCCAGGATTTCCTATGGAATACAGAGCATGTCGTCAAATAATGTTGATCTCACAAAAGAAATCGCTGTGACAAGGCCAAGTCATTTACTTCCTTTCACTCTCCATGTTTGGGAGGATTGAGCCCTCAAGTGAGTTCGACATGAATTTTCAAAAGTGTTTTTTTGGTTCAGGGCCCATTTACCCAGCCACAGAAGAATGTTCAGAATCTGTGAACCGAGTGCATAAATACTGAGTACCACAGCTCAATTCTTTCAAGTTCAGGTGGAATAAATGATTCAGTAAAGCTTCTGGTAAAGAACTAAGAATAGATAATTCATTTTTATTTGAAAAACAACAATGAACCTTTCAACTACCAGTAATAGTTGTGAGGCTTAGGGGGACTATTGGATGCAATGAAGAGAATCAAATAGGCACCAAGTGAATTTATAATGAACAGGTTGAAAAAAATTGAAGAACTACCCCGTGAAAACCACAGTTCCCCTGCAGAAAGAAAGTCCAGAACATCCAAGAGGTGAAGCAAAACGTCCCTGTCATCTGGGCCCACTGTCCATGCAAAGGAAAACAACTGGGAACAAAATGCTACAGAAAATACAACAGGATGTGGACACTGAAGCTATTCTTGGACATCCTACTGTCTGTAACCATTTCCACAAGTGCATTTGAAAATCTCATTTAGGGATTTAACAGTGTCTAAATCACTGATATTTTTTATAACGTGACTCAAATTAAAAAGTGATTAGAAACACATGTCTTCTACATTGCTATCAGCAGAACATCACATACTATGCAAGACTGCATCTGCGTATCAAGCCTTCACTGATGATGTACATATGTAAATCATGAGAATGCTATAAACACAGAAGACATAAAGGGTCACATCAGTAATAATGACACGAGGCAGCATTTAAGTAATAACTAATGATAAAAGGTCATGTTTAGTGATATGTAAAATAAATTTTCTTTGCAGGTAAAAGTAAAACACTTATTTTCCCAGCAAAACGTGGCTTTAATCACGAACATCAAACAACTGCAACTTGAAACGAGTAGGGTAGAGCAAAAGTCATAGGCAAGTCCCACAGAACAAGAAGAGAAATGCCATTTTGGAGAGAGAAAGAAGGTCGTTGGGAAGAATCATTTTGAACGCAAGCGCATTGGAGAAATGAATGAGTTCAGCGTGGTTCAGAGTGAGTTCAAGTTTGTCGTTGGCTGGCTTGTGGGGCGTCAGTTCCTTGCGGGGAAACACCCCACACTGCATGGGGCAGACGTGGCGTAAATGTAGGATTTTCATGTTGGGGCCTATCATTGGCCTTTCTTTCCCACGAAGGAGCCTTCTGTGGGGAGTGTAATTCGTGTAAGGTGGTAACGTGGGACAGCGCCCTCACCAGGCCCCCACCTCCACTCCAATGAGTTTTCTCCTCATTCAGTTTCACAGTCATTATAAAGCATCTGCAGTTAGCCGCTTCTTTCCAACACGTGAAAATCAAGTTATATTTCTGTGACCAAAACTAGGTATAGGCCAGAAACATTCTCTCCATTTTCTCTGTGAAACCCAGGAGGCGTTAATTTCACCCCCCCCCCTCTCCAGACCCCTCGTCTTTTTTGTATGGGACTACTTATTTTTAGGCAATACTCTTGATGGATGATTTTCAGGTTTTCCTTGGCATTTGTGTTTAACTATGACTTCTTAACTTTTAGACCCATCTGAGTTATATATCCCTATAGCTCTTTGACCTTTAAATTCTCTCAGAGTTTTTTCTAAACACATATTTCACTCCTTGTGTTGGCACCTTGGACACACATGGAATTCTTTCTGTGTCTACACCCTGTGGCACCAGAATTTACGGAATGACCCAGTTTTCCCCAGAAAGGAATGTGGAGTTCACCACACACCAGCCGCTTTGAAAGTTCTTGCTGAAAGCAGACTTCATAAGGCAGGCAACGCTGGGAGGAGGACCTAATTTGAAAGGCAAACGGAAGTCCAGTTGAACTGGGAATCAAGCCAGAGGGCACCGTCCACCCTGAACGTCTGCCGCGAGCTGGCAGCTCCAGACTGCGCTTGGGCGTGGGCGCCAGAACCTCCCTGCTGCGCGTGTCCTTCACCGAGCCGCGCTCTAGATCAATTCAGGTCGCCCGCGAGGTCTTGTGAGGTCGCAGAAGGTGTCATGATGCACAGTCACAGGACCCAGAGCAGATGATCCCGCCAGGTGGGGCAGGGCTTTCTGAGGGACACATGGGGACCCACCAGCCGGCCACGTCCCCAACCCGGGACTGGGGACTGCCCGGTCCAACAGGCCGCTCCGCCCCTCGGCCCTTCCCCTAGCGTCTTCACCCCTGCAATTGGCTTTGCCATCGCAGCACTGATCTGTGCTGTTGGGGAACTGGATATACTGGCGGGTGCATGGTTTCTGACTCTTGAGCCTCACAAGTGCTCAGGAGCTTGGATGTCACATCTGCCCCATGCAGTGTGGGGCGGTACCCAGATCCACTAGGAGACTGACAGGAAAACTGCAGCCTGAGGGGTTTTGCCGTGAGAAACCCTGGTAAACGCTGAGTCCGAGGTCTTCAAATTCCATCCTAACAGAGCCAAAGCCTCTCACCCTGAAAGGAACCGCATCCCATCAGCTTCGAGGGACACCAAATCACTGGTCACCCTGAGCGAGCTCACATCCTCTAACCTGGAGGGAACTCAAATCTCATCATTCATACAAATCCCAAATCCTTACATGTTTAGACCCCAGCAAACACAGTGAAAACCACGGTTCCCCTCAGCCTGAGGCATGCCCCAAACCTTCATCTTGGGACACCGTAAATATGGCAGTCACAGAAAGACCGAAATCCCTAATATCAGATATCTAAATAGCCCCATCCTGGAAATCTGACTCCCTTCTGTGTCAAAGGCCCCAGCTTAACTCAGTGTCTGGGAACCTAGAGCGTCGTAATGAGAGCCCTTCTCAGCCTGGAAGAGACCAAACTCCGTCAACCTGAGCATTCTCAATGGCTTCCTCCTCTCGACCCCATATCTAGTCCTGAAAGACCACAAATACCATGATCCTGATGGACCGCAATTCGTCTCACTCTGAGAGACTCTTGCCCTGAGAAGAGTAAGTCTGCTTTATGTGCTTTGTGCTCGGTTTTCCCAGGATCCACAGGTGGAATTCCCACAACCCTCCTGTGAGCAATAGGCATTTCCGGTATCTCCACAGCATGCTGATGGTCATTCTGACCCATTTCATAAAGCAGGTGCCTCCAAGTTTCCTTTGGGCTTTTGTGGCCACTAACCTCAGGGCTCCCCTCAACCACTCAGGGCCAGGTCCATCCACCTGCCATTGCCTCCTTTCCTGAGATGGGCAGAGCTACAGGAAAGCTAATGAAACACACCCCAGCTATCATTCAGCTGGTGTGTTACAAATGTTGGAGACCTCCCATGCACAAACTTTCTGTCTCATGAACAGATCCTTGTAGGGTTCCTACATCTCCTGCTCTGGACACTTGCCCTAATGGAGAAGACAGGCCTCGCTCTGGGAAGTGGTCTGTACTGTCAGACCCTCTCAGCATATTTTTTAACAGACACCTTGGCCTCAAGGCTGGGAGACTCAGAGGGCCTACGTAGTTCTGGCAGCATGAGGCCTAGCGGGTCCTCAGATGAGAGCCCTGTGGGAGACAATGGAGAACAGGGTGTAAGCCCAAGGTGAGTGTCGGGAGAGACAAAGCCATTCTCTAAGCAGGGTCTGATGGTGTGAGCAGCTTGGTGACAAGGAGCTCATCACCAGAGGACCAGAGACTCTCTTTAATGTACACAGAATAGGGTTTTTGGTCCTATCTGGTGCATGAGGTGAGAACAGGACACAAATAACAGCACCTTCTCTGTGTCAGAAGAGAGCTCGGAAAATGCTTAGTGTTTGCTCAGCATTTGGGGCTGCGGTGTTCAAAACTAGGTAGGTGAGAAAAGTAGCTCAAGAAAGATTTATGTGAGATGGCATGTGTTTCTCAGAAATTAGAGATGATTCTCCTAAAGATGAATCAACTGGCTCAGCAACCTCCATTGGATCACTTTTGTGTGATCACACATTGACCGGGGACTCAGACTTGAGGTCTGTGATTGAAGAAAATGTTTTCCAGGTTTTGTCTAAACAGTCCTTTACAAGAAGACCACATGACATATTTTGTGTCTCTGAACCAGATGGAGAGAATGAGTTTTGATCTTTGACCTTTCCCAGGAAACTCTGGAAAATAGTTGAAAACCATCAATTTAAGTCAATTTGGAGGGATGAGAATGGAACTTCTGTAGTGATTCATGAAGAACTCTTTAAAAAAGAATTTTGGAAAGAAAGGCCCCTTTCAGAATATTTGAAACTGCAAGTATGAAAAGTTTAGTTCAACAGCTTAATCTTTATGGATTTAGTAAAGTGCAACAGACTTCTCAAAGATCTGCTTCACTAGCTGACTTTTGGAAGAAGAAAAAGAAGACTTTTAAGCAAGGTAGTACATAATTTAGTTACAACTTATAATAAGGTACTATATAAGTTTATGTATATGTATGTGTGTGTATATGTGTGTGTGTGTATGTGTGTGTATGTGTGTGTGCAATAAAATATATATATTTCATAAATGTATATGAAATTAGTAAGGTTAAAACTTTTTTTCACAAAATTGAGAACAGTTTGGGCATTCTGGATTCTAAAAATTTTATGTATAAGTGAACTCTTAAGTGAAGGTATTGAAACTCCTTTAGAGTCTGCATTCAGTGTTACTTGAAATGTAGATACCATTTTTACTTGAGGCCATGGTATTTAACTTTTAGTTCCCAATAAGTAATTTTTGACAATCGTTAAAAATGTCCATGTGTTCATGACATTAACTTTGCATAACAAACTTGATATATGATGTAGAGGTTAGGTTTCTTATCGTCTTGTGTCAACTAATTACTTTCTCCTCTGGTTTTAGTTATACATCTATCAAAATCCAAATTTTCAATGAGGCTGTCCCCAGCTTTTACTCAGAATGAAAAGAAGTGGGATCAAACATGCTTCTCTAGCAGTTTCAAAAGCTCAAAATTTCAACAAGAAACACTCTGGAACAGGGAATCATGCAGGCAATCATAATTCTGGTTTCCTTGCTAACACATATGCAGAAAGCATACTTTCCACTTCCACAAATTTAAATACACCACCAATCAACAAGCCTGCTACCAGCCAGACAATCGCTAATACAACTCCTCCAATCAGAAGTGAACTGTCTCCTCCATCATCAACTCTAGGTAGCCCATCAGAACAAAGTGTGATGAAGCAACCTGCTCTCTTGAATCAGTTGACCACTTTTCATATGAGCTCACACGGCAGCTACAATCAAGCAAATGGCCACATTGTGAATTTTATTTCAAACAACTTCTACTTCTCAGTGTGTTACATCTGCCTTACAGAGAAGTTTTTTTGGAATGACGAAGCCTTCTACATTTTCAACTAGATATCTGGATTTATCAGTCAATGACAGTTCTTTATTCAACTTGCAACTAACAGGCAACACATGACTCCCCATGCCAATGACAGCTGATACATCTGCTGCCACTCTTTACAGATCAGCTCATCAACCACCTTCATTAGTCAAACTTCACCCTAATTACAAGTGATGCACCAGTGGATTAGAGGACTGTGCAAAATAAAAATTTTAAGTTATACTTGCAAAAACATCTGCAAAATGCATTCAATCGGCTTATTTGAACAATAAACTTACACATTCACTTGATGGGTTGATTGTCTTTTTTTTTTTGAAAAAGTTAAGAGTAAATTGATGCTTTTTTCATGTGCGGATATTTACTGATATTTAACATTTGGACATTTTGGTACTTGGGAATGTTTACCAGACATTCTAAGGAAATTATATTTAATGAACTCTTTAAAGGGGATAGAAATAAAGGCAGTATAGGCAAATGAAGAAACTAGAGTTCAGAGATATCTGAAGCACTCCTGGATGAATCAAATAAAGGTCTAAATTGGGATGATATGAGAGGAATAGATAGAATTCCGATCTAGAAAAGGCAGATATGCACTATTTATTTCATGATTCTCTCGATTAAATTTTGCTGTGATTTTAATATTTAAGCCCTTGGATTTTAGTTGGCAAAAGCTGTCGTCATGAAAAATACATTTATACTTTAAAGTATAGCCTAATCTCACTAGCTCAGTTTCATGAACACCGTGATGCCCTCACTGAAACAGTAAAGATCACATGCTCTTGTCTTAGAATTTTCAATACTGTTAGCACATGGTGGAATTTTACAATATTTTAGATGTCTCTTTTTATTCTCCTGTCTTCAATGTCGTCAAGCTTATGTGTCTTTTATTTCCTCCCTTTGTGAGTCGACTTTACATTTTCTAATTTGTGTTTTCATTTTGTTTGCGTTTCTTCCAAAGAAGATTTGATTCTTTATTCTGACTTTGAATTCCTTGTAGATTCTGAGCTCAGAAACTCAGCATCACTAACAACTCTTCTGAAGAACTGTCTTTATATCTTCCCAGTTCAATGTCTTTCTGTTCCACTATCTGCTGAGAGCGACACTAAAATTCTTTTTAGTCGTGTAAACTTCCAACGCACAACTTTACCCTCTTTCCCATCATTGAAAAGCAGGCCCTCTCTTTGTTTTATTTGTATCACTGCTTAACCTAAAGATATAACTTCTTTCAGATAGTTCCTGCCTACATTTAATTGTCTAACTTTGACGTCAGGACAGATTTAGCATGGTGCCTAATAGATAATGTATTTTAGTATTTATTAAATGAGCAATAAATGAGTATTGACTTACATTAATTAAATCTTTTTTTCAAAAACAATAAATTTTCTGCACTCTACCAGTCATTATTGGTTGTAACTCTTCAACACAAATCTTCAGTTCTCAGGCTCTGGGATGGATTGACAGCTGTGGCGGCCTTTTGAGTCGGTTATTGATGCTAGAGCTAGGAGACAGAGCATGTTAATTATTCTTTCTTAAATCATATTCAGAGGTCAACATCGTTCTCTTCCCTTACTCTGGAGTGGTTGTGTCTACATGTCTTCTCTATTGCCTTCTTCCCATTAATGATTCTCATCCCTATACCTATACCTTCATTGTTTCAATTAATCCACTAATTAGACTCAGCCTTCAATCAGAAAGTTCAAAATGGATCATAATTATTTTCAAAATAGGTCTCTAAGTCACACGACCAATTCTTTTTCCAATCTAAAACCAGGAATAGCCAAAAGGCCATAGCGCCTCTTTTGGGACAGTTGCATTTTGTAGTCAGATTATCTTACTAAAATGTGTGGACTGAGGACAGGTGATGGTGGTAGAGTTAGAAATACACCCAATGTGCAACAATATCAAAACTCTGGAGGTGTTAGGGAATACAGACAACTATGACATACTTTGACTCTCTCAAATTGCTTTACCACAAAAGGTGCAACATTATCAGAGTGAATAAACCTGGAAAGCTAAATGTAGAGAGATATGGAGGTGTCGTGCCTCTGTTGTATAACTGGATTCAACTTAATCAGCTGGGAAGAGCAACGCAATGGCATGAAAAAAAGGTCACCTTAGATTGTTTTGAGAGGAAGAAAATGAATCAGGGTAAGCAGTGGCAGCATCTCATATAATATATATTTTTTACAAACAAGGGTCACATGAAGCAACGTGACTTTGGGAGTCACAAGTCTAGCATTCAATGATAACTTTTATTGAACCACATAGAGTGCTTAAATTTGTGCGCCTGAAATGTGATGATGGCTGTAATATCAAAAAAGTGACAATCTGGGTTTCATGTAGGCTGCATCAGCTGCTAGACGCCAGCTGTTCCATCAGACAGTTGGCCTTATGGCAGGCATTTTCAACATTATTCGGATAGGTCAGTCTTCTGCTAATGTTTGTTTTCACAAGTCATGCCCCAAAGAGGAATGTCTGAATTGTCAGATGTAATTTTTCATGACGAAACAGCTATGCTACTGATAGCAGCTTAAGATGGGCTAGGAATATAAAAGAAAATAGCCTGGGAACTGAGTTCTGCCCCCTTATCTTCCCACTAAGTCAAGCATACATGTTTGCTTTGCATGTGTGTAACAGCCAGTGATGATGACTAGCCATATAGAACTATAGACACCATTGAGCTCTGATTAAGCAAAGCCATCAAGTGAATAACACCTACGCAGCTAGAAAAATCTGTATATCTTGAGCATTTCATTGCACTGCTAGCATTGCTTTGGGGCAGGGATTAAAAGTTAAAGTTTATATTGTAGAGTAGTGGTCACCCTTTCAGGCAAACTGAGTTGATGCTGGGGCCATCCACTCTGGCTTTATATTTAACCACCAAGGTACAAAAATTCTCCAGCTTTTGGAGTGCAGGAAGATACCAGGTTTTCATTGTTAGATAAGAATGAACTTCTGTATCTTTATATTTTCAGTATCAATACCACTCCTCACATAATTAGCAAAAGATATATTCCTAACAATTGGGAGCTGTCATATCATCTTTCTTCCTGGAACCTGAAGTGCAGATCATAACAACTAACACTTCATTTGGGAAAGAAGTATTCAGTTTTAATAGTGCAGGATTCTTACTCTCTCTTGTCCACCACTTGGTAGAAAATTTGCTACACGGTCCCAGAAAGTGTTCCTCTATTTCTACCACTTCTTGTGGACCCACATCCTTTTTATTATATGAACTATGCCTTTGTATAGTATGAGAAACTCCCATGCTTGAAAGCTAGGAAATTTCAAGTTACTCTTTCACAAGTGTTGGCAAAATACATGAGTTTCTGAGTGAGAGACACAAGTTTTATGACTCATAGCAATAGCAAGAGCCACATTTCCTGTCTGCATCAGTTATTCTAATCTTAACTGAGTAACACAGAATAACTCTGCTGCGTTCACCTACAATGGTTTCTTTCATAGGAGAATTCACAAAACAGAGCAAACCTTGTTTTACAACTAAGAAGAGGAAATTCTGCTCTTCCATGTGGAAAAGACACAACATTTCTAATGCTAATCACCACCACCACCAAAACAAACAAAGAAACAAACAAACAATTCAATAAAAGACCCTTACTTAATAAATGTCCTGGTATAAATATAGATGGGACCTTATCATTCTTGCCATCCAGAAGAAAAGAAAAAGAACACATGGAGATAATCAGAGTGAGCAACATTCACCAACAGATGGAGCTTCTGCTATTGTGTAACATAAAGATAAACCACTTCTGCATAAAAAAATACCTACAGATCTTCCTCATGTGTATAAATGCCAATTCTGAATGTTTAGAGAAAACAAAAAATACCATTTATGCTTTTCTCCTTTGTTTTCTCTAATATCCCAGCTTAGAAGCAATCTCAAGTGATGGTGAGCCAACAATGGAAGCCCACAATTACCTGATCAAATACAATTTTGAATGAGAGAAATTTTCTCAATGTTTGCAAAGAATTACAATGTCCAACGTTGGCATGAATAACCAGTATTTTCTCTTCTGTCTTCCTTCACTTGGATGTGGGTGCAATTTTTTACAAGTGCATAGCAGTCCTGGGTAACTAGCTCCACCATTCTGCCGGAAGACCCAACAGAAAAGCACCCAGAACCCACAAAATGGTAGTGTGATTGTAGAAAGGATGACACTGGGGAAAGAAAGACCTATACGATTGTGTGCTAAGTGGCCTCACCCCTGTGCTGCCTTTAAATACCAATTCACTGAGAATTTAACGATTGACTCCTATTTACTTTTCGAGGGACCACTGTGTCGCACATTCAGAAGACAGACCTGAATACCAGAGGAAATGCTTTGAAACTGAACTGACCCTGAAACCACAGCTCCACAAACCTGCCTAGAACAAACGGGTGCCTTAACCTAGCGAGATGAGTTTGATGTTCAGACAAAAATGTCAACATTCTTCAAAAACTTTACTTAAGGCCCAGAGTGTTAATCACCGAAAGCCTAAGATAGAACCCAAGTTAGCTTAGGAGGCAGCATGAAATATCGCAACCTGTGGGAAATGTAATACAATAGATGTTATTGGAAGAGGTAACACATGTAAATACCTGACAAAGGCTTTAGAGCAGCTGTTATCCAAGTGCTTCACAAATAGTGATGAACATTTTTGCAATATAACTGTAGAGATTAAAAATCTTATAAAAAAAAAGCTGGAGATATAGAAAAACTCTGAAAATTTTAGAACTGAGAAAGAACATAAGGAAGAACCCACCAGAGATCTTCAAAGTCAGCATGCTGAAATTTTTTTGAAGTAATAAGGATTAAATAAGCTCTAAGTCTGGCAAACAGACATATGCACAGAATAAAGAAGAAAAAACTGAGAGAAAGCACAAAACCCACATCTGAATGTACCACGATGAAATTGCGGAAAACAAAATTAGAAAAAAAACATCTTCAAAGAAGCCCGAGAGAAATGGTTCCTTAGCTATAGGAGAATATTGACTGAACTGACTGTCAATATAGTCCTGTGTTAGTAGAAGAGTAGCCCAGGAAAGTAAGAGAAAAATTCCCTAACCTAATACAGTACTTACTCAGAAATCAGGCAAAATGAGGAACTCAGTCTCAGATAGACCTGTTTTGAAACACCAACTTCTTTGATTCTGATTCTCAACTTATAACACTAACATGTTACCTGTGCACAAAGCTGGTGCAAGAGAAAATAGATTTGTTTAGAACCACAGAGTAATTAAACAGGAGCTGAGGGCATTCATATGATGACCCCAAATCCACACACACTGCTGACCACTGTGTCTTTGGGTGTTTGTTGGTTTACCGTTCTGTATTCAGAGCTGCATTTTTCCATGTACTCTCAAGTGCTGAATTTCAAGAACAATTATATGAGTGGATCCTGACTCTAAGTCTAAACAGAAATATTTCTGGACTGTTTTCCTAGTCTCTACTCACTCCCTTTGACTACATATTTGAGAGGGGTCCAAAGGTGAAAGAAAAACAATTCTTCAATGCACAGGTTGAATCACATCCTGAATGCGGGGCCCAGGGAGGAAACATCTGACAAAAATGCAGCTCTGACTTGAAATTTCCAACAGAGAGGGGATGTAATATTTCTCTCAAGAAGGCCTTTGGTCAAAAATCTTGGGTTTAAGCTATTCCAAGCCAGAGGAACCTGACTCCTGATATACAAGAAGGCTTGGCTAGAGGGGCAGTGTCAATGAGTCACCGACAATTGAGGGGATTTATAGACCCAGCCAGTGGATATGGATAGATATAAACAGAAATCGTGTTCATATCTGTGTCCTTCCATGCTGTGAAAACCTCAAGCACTTACTAAGCATACTAGAGGCTTTCAGTTTTTGAGGATCTGTGTTTCTAAAATATAACCACTAATGTGTTTGTCCAAGATGCCTCATCAATGTATCAGTGGCCTCTCACATCTTAGAGATATTGTGAAATGCAGTCTTTTATTTGAGTGCATTACTCTCTAATTCTAAACATTTTTTTTCATGGTTATATTAGTGAGGAAAAGGTGAGTGTGAATATTGAGTAGGTAACTTGAAATTTGTGCTACAGAAATCAGAGAATCATGAAATATTATGTGATTTAACTCAACTCAGTTTCTTCATGCATTAATTTTCTATCCATGCATAACATGATTCTTAGGCCTCCCTACTTCAATTTTGGTTCAACAACTCTTTCTTTAGCTTATATGACTTGGACACTGTCTTTTATTGTAAGTTCTCCCCTCTATTTTCTTGATTCTAAGCCACAAGTATGGTCACTAATTTCCTTGGTCATTGAATAGACAGGCAGTCCTCTTCACATTCTTCAAAAGTATTAGAAACCCCCTGTGTCATTTAACTTTTGTTGTGTAGAAAACCACCCCAAATTTTAAAGCCTTGAAACAGCCATTTTATTTCCTCCAATAATTCTGTGGACTTATTTGACATAGTTGGTCTAATCTTCAATTGGTATCACTAGAAACACTATTTTTTTTTTGTTTTCTATAACTACCAGTTATCCAATAGATACAGCTATCTAGTATGTAGATGTTGTATGCCTAAATTACTTCATGCTAAAAAAAACACACACACACACACTTAGTGGTTTATTTCTCCAAAGAATCTCAGTATAAAATACTTGAATAGTGAGACTAGAAATTTTAAAAGATTAATATATGCATCATTTTCTCTATTTCCTCCTACAGCCCAAAACTTTCATTGTTTTAGTGGGGACCAACCCCATATCTGAGGATATTCTATCTGGAAGCTATCTTGGACTATTTTCTGTCTCAAATCTTAGAATATCTTTTGACCCTCAAAGAATTTGCTCAGGATTTATTAACAGACAAAGCTGTTCTTGAATTTGAAAGAAAAGAGAAACAGAAAAGACATCTATCATTTGTTGGGCTTGCTACTTGCTCAATGTAGGTTGATATATTTCTCTGACACTTTGACAACTGTGCATGCAGTTGTGATGCCTAGTAAAGCAGGCACATTTTTCCACAATAGGGAGTTATTTTAAGAATTATTCAGATTTAAAGTATTTCCATAGAGAAAAGAATAAAAACCATATTATCCAGCAAAAAGAAATAATCATACACATAATTAAACAGAATCAACAACCACATTTTCCTACTTAAAAAAAAACTTAAATCATGTCACAGGGTGATTATTTGGACACTATTACTGCAAAGAATTTATGCACAAGTTTAGCATAAAAAGACAAGCTAATTCATTTATGTAAACTTCTAAACATAGTGCCACAGTTGTTGAGAGTGCTATAGAAGTCAAAAGGTTATAAGTATCTTTGTATCTTTTTTTGTAATTCTAGATATGTTGTATATGGAGCTTCACAAAATTATGTAGACAATTGAAATATACTGAACTAACATTTCCATATTTTTTAAAGTCAGAAATGATTGAGCAGATGCAGGGGTACTATTTTTAAAGTAATTATTGATGCATCTTAAAACAATGTTCCTGATGGCACATTACAATTTCATTATGTAGGTACATTATAATTTTACACTTTGTATTTTGGTGGGGTATTTATGATGTAACATCAAAAACCAGAAAACTGAATACAAATAGAATAAGAATACAAATAGAAAGATGTAAAAGACAACAGGAGACAGAAGAGAAAAGTTATGTCCCTGAGAGGAGGGTTGTAAAGGAGAGCATAGGACATACTGAAATCTATGACTAACTAAAGCAAAAATAAAATTTAATGAAAGGAGATTGATAACTTCCAGAGAAAGCTGAGAACCAGTCTAGGAAGAGTAACTGAAATAGATTTGGAGGAGCAGAAAAGGAAGAAGGGAGATATTTGGCACTGCCCCATGCAGTTAATCAGAAATTCAAGATTCTTCTAACTTTTGTCATTGCCATTTTCAGCATATGTCCTCCAAGCTCCCCACTGAAGTGGAACCGATCCAACCACTCTTAGTCATCTCAGTCTATATATCAACATATATAGCATCAGATATCTCAACCTATCAACATATTTGCTACAAACTGAATTCTATTGTTAAAGGACCTTATTATCTAAGGCATTCTACAGATTTGATGCAATCGCCATCAAAATTCTAGCGATGTTTTTTAAAGAAATAGAACAAAAACCATCAGATTTGTAGGGAAGCATACAAGACCCCATGTTTCCAACACCATCCTGGGAAAAAGAACAAGGCTAGATGCATCAGTCTTCCAGATTTCAAATTAGATTGTAAAGTGACAGTAATCAAAATGGCATGGTATTGGCAGACACATAAATCGGTAGAACAGAATCAAGAGTCAGAAGTAAATCCATGTTTGTATGGGCAAAGAATTTTCAACATAAAAGCCAAAAACATGCAGTGGAGAACTGAAAGCGTCTTCAGTAAGTGGTGCTGGGAAAACTGGAAAGCCATTTGCAACAGAATGAATCTATACTGTTGTCTATCATCAGATATCAAAATTAAACAAAATAGATGAAGGACCTGAATATAAAAACCAAAATAATAAATTGCATAGAAAAAACCAGAGGTACTCAACTCATGGATATTTGCATTTAAAGAGAGATTTCTTAATCTGATCTCAAAGGCAAGGGAAGTAATAGAGAAATAAGTAAGAACCTAGCCAGCTAGCTTGCTATCCATTAATTGTCATCTATTTTATCATCTATATCTATGTATTAATAAGTCTTTCTACCGATTCATCAATGTATCACTCTAAAACTATATTTTAACTTGCCTAATGATTGATGAATCATGTAAAATATTAGTTTTGTTTAGTAAACATTTGTTTAATTGTTTATGTATATAAATATGTAACTTTTTGTTACCTTATCAAATTACCTACTATTTATCTATTTCTCTATTCATCTATCCATCCAACTTTATTTTGTATATTTATTAATCTTTCTTTTAATATAGAAATTTTATATATTTCTAAATCACTGACCATTTTTTTGTCATTGTATCTCTCTATCGATCTATTTATCTGTCATCTACCTATCTCTATATCTCTATTTATTCATTTCAATTTCTATTTAATTTTCTGTTTTTATTAATCCACCTATTTGTATGTTTTTTAATCTTTTATTAATATAGGAAATTATCAATATATTTCTAAATCACTGATTTTTCTCTTACTATGTGTAATTTAGCATTTACACTCTATTCTTCTCTTCATCTGTCTGCTTATCTATACATCTAACTACCTAGGTAGCCATCTATTTCACTACCTATGATCTAGATTTTATTTATCTATCTAAATATATATCTGAATATCTATTAATTTATTTATCTACCTCTTTATCTATCTAATATGTATTCATCTATCTTTAGAATCATTGCCTATCTAGCTATCTAGCTAACATACATCTCTTTATCTATCGATATCATTGTATTTATTTTTAAGTATCTATCGATTCAACAGTGTATTCCTCAGAACAATTTAATAAACTTACCTAATGATAGATAATTAATGCAAATGATGTTTGTTTTATTTAATAAATACCTGTCTAATTGTTTATGTATCTAAAGATCTAGTTATTAATTTATCTGTCCATTTATCTCATATTTATCTATCAATGAATCTATCTTTATATCATCTATTCTAATTTTAAGGACTACATTCATTCATTCCTATTATCTATTTAGTTCTGTATTAAACATCTATACATTTATATTTGTAGCATTTATCTATCCCTCTATCTACTCACCTATATAACACATATATATGTATATATATACACATACATACATACATATATGTATATATATATAATTTTCAATTAATTACTCAATAACAATTTCCATATGGATACAAAATGAATTTTTGTAAAACTAAATTCTTTAACATACATAATGATGATAACTCATATAAAAAATGTAGGAGTTTTTATAAATATCTGTATAATTGTCTATGTATCTAAATATCTAACAATCTATTTATGTATCATTTGACCTAATATTTTCTATCATTCTACTTATTTATTCATGCTTTCATTCTTCTGTCCATGCATCCATCATCCTTTATCAATATATCTATCTGCATATCTATCATCTATTTATCTATTTATATAGCTACCCACCTATTTATCTATCATCTATCTATCTATCTATCATCTATCTATCATCTATCTATCTATCTATCATCTATTATCTATCTATCTATCTATCTATCTATCTATCTATCATCTATCTATCATCATCTATCTATCTATCATCTATCGTCTATCATCTATCTATCATCATCATCTATCTATCTATATCTTTTATCATCTATCATCTATCATCTCTCTATCATCTCTATCTACTTAATTATCTAATTAATCTAACATATTATCTATTTATATTTTTTTATTTATTTAACTGTCATCTATCTTTCTATTATTTATATATCTACCTATTTATGTCTATGTTTATCTATCTTCATGTATTTATTTCTCTTTTTAAAATTTATCTTTGTATCCATACATCTATTTATCTATCTATATTTCTATGTATCTAAAGTATCTTGTATTCTATTAATTGATTTATTCTTCCATGCATTCATCTCTTCAGCGACCATCTCAGTATCAATTGATTTATCTAAATCTTGTGTATTTTATCAATAGTTTCTCTTAATATATTAAATTGTGATTATGTAATTCTAAAATCCTGACCATCCTTTTGCCTTTGAATCCATGTAATTGTATGTATTCTATTTTTCTATTTCTCTGTCATCTATCTATCTATCATCTATCTATCTATATATCATCTATCATCTGTCTATCTAACAATCTATTTAAGTATTCTCTATGTGCATAACACCAATTTAACCTCCTATGTGCTTATTTATATATAAGCCTTTTTAAATTTACATAATGATAAATATATTTATTTATATATCATTTGATTTTTCTGCTTTTTATGTCTGTCTATAAAAATATATTACATTACATATATCTATTTTTCTATTTATTTGTAAATATTTTTCTATTTATTTGTAAATATTCATTGATCTATTTATCATCTATTCATCTTTAACTTTGTCCCTTAATTCATCATGCTGTGTATTTATCTATCTATTGATCTATTTATTTATATATTTATCATTTTTGCCTGTCTGTATTTATCATTGTATTTATGTATCGATATTTCTCTATGCATCATCTACCTTACTGTCAATCTATCATCAATTTATTTTTCTATCATCTATTTATTTATCATTGATTCATCAACACATCTATTTGTACAAATATTTTTATCTATCATTTATCTGTCTATCTATATATCTATCTGTCTATCATCTATCATCTATCTAGCTAGCTAGCTATCTACCTAACTACCTACCTAACTATCTATGGACTTTTCATTTATCTATCTATCTATCTATCATCATCATCTATCTATCATCATCTTTGAATCTATCATCTATCATCTGTCTATCATCTATTTATCTATCGATATCATCTATCATCTATCTTCTCGTAATCATCTATCTTTTTATTTGTTTTTATCACTAGCCATTTATTCATACCTCTATCTATCTATCTATCTATCTATCTATCTATCTATCTATCTATCATCTATCTATCATCTATCTATCTTTCATCTATCTATCTATCTATCATCATCATTTTCTATCATACATCAATTTTTTATTTATCTACTTTTCATCATTCATTTATGTAGCTATCAATCTATGTATCTAATCAATCATTCTAAGCATTCATCCGTCCACCAGGGACCCATGTATTTATCTATCTGTCTATGCATTCATCCAGTCAGTTAACCATAATTCTTCTCTCTCTATTTATAATCAATCTGTGTATCCTCCTGTTTTCCTTTCTATTTATGTAAATTTTTACTTACCTGTACATCTATTTATCTATATATCTATTTATCTGTCATTTTTCATTCTATCTATATGTATGCTTTTTAACTTTCTATCCATCTATTTCTCTTAGTAATATGTACTTATTTATTTATTTATTCTTCTAGCCACTCATGTTTCTTATAATTTATCTATCTCGCTATTTGTAACCTATGTCCTACTTTATGTATCTAAATTAATTAATTTATCTATAAATATCAATGTATTGAATTAATAATGTGTTTCTCTAAAACAACATTTAAACGCAGCTTATAATTGATCAATTATGTAAAATGTAAGTTTTATTTAATAAATATCTATTTTTCTAAATATATAAAACTTTCACTACCTCAATATGTTTATTAATCTGTTCCTTTTATTTCTCTGCTTATCTACTGATATATCTATCATTCTATATTCATTCTATTTAATTTATTAATCATTTCCTCCATCATCTTTTTATCAATCCATCTATTAATTCAACTATTTATCCATTATCTCTTTATCAATCTATCATGTATCTTTCAATACTTAATCTCTCTATGTTTCTATCCTTCTTTGTATTCATCATCTCTATTTACCTAATTGTGGAAGTACTTTATTAATGTATACTTAATAGTTAAACAATATTATTCATTTTGCAATCACTGATTGTACATCTATCTATGCCACTTACTATTTTTTTGTATTCTGTCTTTCTATTTAGCTATCTCTGTTTCTATTTGAGTATACCAATCTCTATGCATTTTTTGATCTATATATTTATCTATTTATCTACCTATTTATTAATTTATGGATCTAGCTATCTATCATTTATGATTCTATTTATTTATCCAAATATGTATATTTTTATATATTTATTTATTTATCTATTTACCTAACATGTATTTATTCACTTTGAGACATTACCTGTCTAACTATCCTTTATCTAACTATATAATAATCTATCTATATCAACTTTTTTCTTTAAAAATAATTGTTTATCAATTTAAACATGTATTTTCTGGAAACAATAATACTAATTGACCTAATGATTGATAAATAATGTTAATAATATTAGTTTTAGTTAATAAAAATTTGTGAAACTGTCTATGTATTTTTTATCTTACAATTAATCTATCTCATATTGATTTATTTATTTATCATTTATTTATGAATACCTTTGAAAATCTATGTATTTATTCATTCAACCATCCATCTACTCATCCATCCATTCAACCATCTCTTTCACAATCATTTATCTATATATGTATGTATGTATTCATATATCCATTTATTTGTATAGCTATCTATCCATCCATTCATCTATCCATCTATCTATCTGTCTGTCTGTCTATATTATCTATCATCTGTCTAATCGGTTTGTTACTTTTTTAATCTTTCTCTTAATATTTCATATTATCATTATATATTTCTAAATTACTGATCAATTTCTTTTGTCTATATAACTTACTGTTTATTTGCTTTCTTTTTCTATATCTCTTGAGCTATCACCTAGGTGTGTATTTAATATTTTTCTATCATGTATATTTGTTCATCTTTATATCCATGTATTTATTACTCTTTCAACTATCTATATATTCATCTATTTATCTATCTATTTTTTTAGTTTTATAATAAACATCTATACATACCTGTTTTTTAGCCCTTTATTCATCTGTCTATGAAGGTAAATATAATTTGTCTATTTATTCATATATTTTAATTTAAGTATTTATAAATATGTATTAGTTAAAAAATTTATTTTTATAATACAATATATTTTAACTTACATAATAATTGATAAATTATGTGAAATATTTTGGTTTTTTTGTGAATATTTCTATAGTTTTTTATGTATCTAAATATCTAACAATCTATTAATCTATGCATCAATGTACCTCATGTTTATCCTTTTTGTTATGTATTATTCATCAATAAACCATTTTTTCATGCATTTCAATACCCTTAATCAATCTATCATCTATCATCTATCTATCATCTATCTATCTATCTATCTATCTATCTATCTATCTATCATCTATCTATCTATCTATCTATCATCTATCTATCTATCTATCTATCAGCTACCTACCTATCTATCTATCATCTATCTATCATCTATCTATCTATCTATCTATCTATCTATCTATCTATCTATCTATCTATCATCTGTCTGTCTATCTGTCTATCTGTCTATCTATCTGTCTGTCTGTCTGTCTATCTATCTATCTATCTATCTATCATCTATCATCTATCTATCTATCATCTATCTATCTATCTATCTATCATCTATCAATCATCTATCTATCTACCTATCTATCGATCATCTATCTATCTATAATTATCTATCTATCTATCTATCATCTATCTATCATCTATCTATCTATCATCTATCTATCTATCTATCTATCTATCTATCTATCTATCATCTATCATTTATCATCTATCTACCTATCATCTATTTATCATCTATCTATCTATCTATCATCTATCTATCTATCTATCAATCATCTATCATCTATCTATTATCATCATCATCGTCATCATCATCTCTCTATCTAGCTCTCATTTATATTCACATCTATCTATGTATCATCTATAGTTTTACCTATGTATATATCTTCTTATATATACCTATTCTCTTAATATCTACTAGTACATATTTATATCTATTTATATTTATATTTATATGCCTATCTATATAAGTATTATCACCTATTTATAATTATATATAACTATTTCTCTATCTACCTGTCTATCTAATGTATTCATTATTTTATCCATTCATCAATTCTTACATGTATTCATCCATCCTTCCATCCATCCATCCATTCATCCACCCATTCATCCATCAGTTTATTTATCATGCATCCATCTATTTGTCTAAACTACATATACTTATCTATGAGTCTATTCATCTACTTTCTGTATTCATCTTTTTTATTCTATCTTCATATATCAAATTATCATTATATTTCTAAATCAGTGATCATTATTTGTTTGTGTATCATAAAAATGTTTTATTTTTTGTGTCTATTCATCTATTTATTTGAGTATATGTTTTTCTCTTTGTTTCTCTTTCTATATTTTTCTTATGTATGTATCACCTATCTACTATCTATCCATCTATCTATCTATCTATCTATCTATCTATCATCTATCTATCATCTATCTATCTATCATCTATCTATCATCTATCATCTACCTATCATTTGTCATCTATCTATGTATCTATTTATCTATGTATCATCTATCTCTTAATAACTGTCATGTATGTACCCTTCTTTCTATCTCGTTTTATATATATTTAGGTAGCTATGTTTTAATGTGTTGATCTACCTGTTTACCTATTTCTCTAATATCTATTCATCTTTCTTCCTAGCCATTTTCTATGAATCTATTTTCTATTTTCTATTTCTCTCTCTCATATTTTATTTATGTATAGCCACTAATCTTTACATCATGACCTATCAATTCTATAATTTCTTTGTGTATAATGATATTCATAACTACTTTTTATTAATAAGTATCTGTGTACTTGTCTATGTATATAAATATCTATTATCTATCAATATATATCAATCAATTTCATATCTATGTATAATCAATATTCATATCTTTCTATTAAATTTTTATTTATCCATTCAACTTCCATGGTATACTTTTTAAGTATCTATCTTTCTGTTTTCTATCTAATATATATTTTTATTTATTTTTAATATATAAAATTATCATAATGTAACACCAAATAACTGTTCATTTTTTATGTATCCTACTATTTATTTGATTTGTTAATTCAATCTATCTTGCTGTCATTCTAAAATTTATCTATCTATTTTTGTCTATCTCTATTAATTTTTGTTTCTATAACTGTCTGTTGATTCAACAATTGATCTCTCTAAACAATATTTTAGTTAACTCAATAAATAATGACTCATGCACAATACGTTGCTTTTATTTAATAATTATATTACTAATTGTCCATGTATTAAATGTCTATCTTTTATTCTGTCAGTCTATATAGGTTTATCTATATATATGTTTCTGTCTTGATATCTATCCATCACTATATCTTCCTATCAATCTTTCTATGTATATAAATATATATCAATCTTTCTTTTTATCATCTATTTATTTATCTTTTAAATCTATCATCTTTCTATCATCTATATATATATTTTCTTTCTATATATCTGTCATTCATCTATCCATTCATTTATCTATCCATTCTTTATCAATCTATTTATAATTCATTCCTTTATTTATGCTTGCATCAATCCATCTTCCACCCACTGATTATTTTTTATCTATCTATCTATCATCTATCTATCTATCATCTATCATCTATCTATCTATCTATCTATTTATCTATCTATCTATCTATCATCTATCTTTCCATGTCTTTATCATCTATCTATCTCTTTATCTATTTATGTATTTAACAACTATTCATCTATCTATATATAACTCTTAATCTGTCAGTTTTTATTATCTATCTACTTATTTATCATTCTATAGTATGATCTATCATCTCCACAATGTAACTCTCTAAACAATATTTTTACTAATATAATATATTTATATACAATTTATAAATATCTATTTTACTAATAAATATATGTTTGACTATGTATTTAAATATATAACTATCTAATACTCCATCTTTTCATACTTTTCAAAACTATCTTTTTTCTCTGTCATCTATCTATATAATTTATAAATTAATCATTCAGTCTCTATATCCATTCATTCATCTGTCCATTTATCCAACCACGATCTATCTATTCATGTAGTTATCTAGTTTTCTAACTTCTCTATCTATCTTTATTTATCTGTCTCTGAATATATCAAATTATCATTGTATTTTTCTAAACTCTGATCATTTATTCTAACTATGTATCTTACTGGTTCTTTCTTTTCTATATTTTTGTTCATCTATCTAAGTATCTGTGTATTTTAGTATATGCCTTTATCTCATTTTTCTTCTATTTTTCTATCTACCTTTCTATCATCTATCTAGCATCTACAGATCTGTGTTTCTTATCTATTTATATATACATTTATCTACCATTTTGTCTATTTCTATTTTGATCTAATATAGCTAGTTATTGATCTACCTACCATGTATTGAATTACTTATTTATTCATCTATATCAGTTTATATATCTATAACAATGTATCATTCACTTTACAATATCTCATTCTAATCCAATATTTTATCTTATCTAATGAGTAATAAATAAGGTAAATGTTAATCAATCTATCAATCTCATATTTATCTATCAATCTATTTATCTAATATCTAATCTACCTTTCAGTCACTCCATCCATCCATCCATCCATCCTTCATCCATCTATCTGTTCAACCATCATCAATTAATATATGTACCTATTTAATTCTTTATTTATCTTTATTAATCTATTTATATTATATCAAATTATTATTGTTTTTCTAAATCACTGAGTTTATTTTTGTTTATGTGTCTTACTATTTATTTGTTTTTTTCTCTCTACCTCTCATCTCTCGATATATATCATTTTTCATTTATCTATCTCTCTACCTATCTATCTACTATTAGTCTATCTATGTATCTTAATTCTTTCTTAAACATCTATACATTTCTTAGTCATTTCTCTATTTATCCAACTATATATCATCTATCTCTTTGTTTATTTTTCTACTTTAACTTTCTATAACAATCTATGTATGTATTCAATATTTATTTCTATACAACAATATTTTGTTAGTTACATGATTGCTAAATAATGCGAAAAACATAAGTTTTATTATATGTGTCTGTATAATTTTATATACATCAAAATATATAGCATTCTATTAATATATATATAAATCTACCTCTACATTATCTATCTCTCTACCTATTTATTGATTACTCCATCCATGTAATTTTCCATGCATTCATCCTTAAACAATGTATTTAAGTGCCTATGTATTATTCATCTATCTTTTTATTTAATTACCTATTTATCTAATCTATTTATCTATTTATTTATCTATTTATATTTCTATCTACCTACCTATCTACTTATCTATTCATATTTCTATTCATCTCTCTCTCTATCTAATCATTTATTCTTTATAGCAATTTATATGTCTATAACAATCTATTGATTATAAAATGTATCTCTGTAATTCAGTATTTTAATTTACATAATGATCGATAAATCACGTAAAGTATGTTAAAGTTCTTTAATATCTGTGTACTATTCTATGTATATGAATATCTAACTACATATTAATATATCAATATTGATAATATTTATTAATCTATTTATCTATCTAAAATTTATCTGTTTATTATCTTTCTCTTAATATATACAATTATTTTTACATATTTATAAATAACAGATTGTTCTCTTATCTGTATCTTTTTACTTCTTTGTGTTCTAGATGTCTATTAAAATATTTATCTGTCTATGTAGCTATCAATCATCTACCTGTTTATTAATATATCTCTAATTATTTATTAATTTCTATTTCTATCTATATATCTGTCCACCCATTCATTCATTATCTACTAAACTATCTATTTATCTATCCATTTTTCTATGTACTTATGTATTTTGTCTATGTTAATTAATCTCTCTGTAAAGTTTCATCTATCGATTTTACAGTGTATCTCTCTTAAACAATATATTTTAAGCTACCTAATATTTAATAAATTATATAAATAAGTGTTTTATTAAATCAAGATCTGCTTATTGTTTATAGATCTAAATATATATTTATCTGTCAATCTATCTTGTATTTATCTATAACCTATGGTTTTATATAACTATGCATTTTCATCTATCTTCTATCATTTAACTTTTTATTTATCTATTTATCAATCTATGTATCTAACTATTTATGTATTTGTTATTTCTTAATTAATCTGCCTATCTAGCTGTCAACTATCCAAATATGTATGACTTATATATTTAACTATCTATTAAAACTTCCATTTTTGTATTTACTAATTGGATGACTTCTCTGTCTTTGATTCACCTCTATCTGCCTACTGATAATGCCTTTTACTTAAACCATCATGTAAATTTCTGTAAATCGTTATAATTCCTTATGCCTGTATTTGTCTGTCTCTCTTTCTGTCTGTTGAGTGTCTGTGATTCTGTTTGTTGTCTGACTCTTTGTCTTCTTTCAGTTTTGTCTAACCATTCGTGCATTTATTTAACATTCATTCAGCTATTCGATCCCTCCATCATTATCCATCCATTTATTTATTATCTATCAATCTATCTACCTACCGATGTATCATCTATTTATTGACCTATGTATTCTTTTTTCTATATCTAATATAGATCTATACATACATACATATATTTATGTATATACTTAAAATATATTTATATTACTATGTATCTTTATAACCAAGTCAATTTGTCAATTTATCAAACCATAAATATATATCTCTATAAAATTTGATTATTTCTTTGTTTGAATGTCTGTTTTTTTATGTATGTATCTATATATCTCTTTATGTATCAATGTATCTATACATTTATGTAACTATGTATCTGTTATCTATTTCTATAAAAAATTATTTTATACTATCTATAAATGTATTCAATGATGAAACTTTTTATAGCACAATTTTCAAAAAAATTACCTAATGATTAATATGTCTAGGTACAGATAATTTTGAGTTCTATTTTTTTATCTATTTTTCTATCTATCATTTATCTATCTATCATCTATCTATGTATTGATGTTTCTCTTTAGCATTTATACTCTATCTATCTAGGTAGATATCTATCTATCTTTATATTTATTTATCATCTCTCTGTCCATCCATCCATCCATCTATAAATCTCTCATATTTATTTATATTTTTTATTTATCTCTTTATCATTTATCTATCATCTACCTATCTAAAATATCTATCATACCATTTATCCATTCATGCATACATCCATCCAGCATATATCTATCATCTACCTATTTGGCTATAATTCTGTATACCTAACCAAATGTCAATCTATTTACCTGTCTATCTGTTTATCATCTATTTATCTATCATATCTTATCAATTTTTTATTCATAATTATCTATATAGTCAACAATGTCTTTTGAAAACAATATTTTTAACTTACCTATTGTTTTATAAATCCTGTAAAAATGTGAGTTTTCCTTATAAATACTTATCTAATTGTGTATGTATTAAAGGATTTATTAATCTTTGTTTCAATCTATCTCATTGTTATCTATAAAACTTAATGTCTCTATCTATCTATCTACCTAGCTATCTCTTTTATCTTTCTATCATTTTATACATCTTTCCATCCATCCATCCATGAATCTATACAACCATATGCATCTAACTATATATCTTTCTATGTATTTATCTAACTTTTTTATGTATCTTCATTTCTCTATCTCTTAATATATCTAATTATGAATGTATATTTCTAAATCACTAATCATGTTTTATCTGTGCTTATTACAATTTATTTGTGTTCTATCTTTCTGTTTATCTATTATCTTTTTGCCTATTTAGCTAACTATAACTTTATCAGTTTATTACTTTATATATGTAGGTATGTGTCTATTTGTCATCTATTTTTCTGTCTATCATTTATTTATCTGTCTATCTAATTATGTATCTTTCTTTCATTCATCTATTTATCATCAATTTATCTACTATTTAATTATTATCTGTTTAATATTTGTATATTAATCTATCAACTGTCTATCTATGATTCTATCTAATCTTAATATGTCTTTCTATATAGCCATATATAAATCTATCTATATATTTATTTGTCATCTATATATCTATCTAACCATCCTTAGTGTATCTGTCATGTATCTAGTTTTCAATGTATTTTTATCTGTCTTACTTTCTTTCTCTTATTTATCTATCTAACTGTCCATCATTCTATTTATGTATTTATTTGAAATCTGTTTATTTTTCTATCATCTGTTTATTCATCTATTTATCTAACTTACTATTTATCATCTGTCTTTCCATTAATGTATATATCTACATATCTTTCTATTTGTGTGTCTAACTATTCATCCCACCTCCCATCCATCGTTTATTTTTCTACCTTTCATCTATTCATACATGTATCAGTTTTACTACCATCATGCTATTCTTCTGTATTAATCTCTGTCTTTCCATTTATGTATCAGTCATTTATCTAACCATCTATCCATAATTCAACCAATTTAACTATGTGTGTGTTTGTATGTATGTATTTATGTATCTATCTATCTATTTATGTATGTCTCTAACTATATCTTTCTATCATCTATCATTTATTAGTTTATCTATCTATGTATCTATATATCTTTGTCTACTTTTTAATTTTTTCTCTAACATCTATACATCTCTATTTCTAATAATTAATCTACTTAATTCTGTATATGTCCATCAATATATATCTATGTAGATATGAAGATAGATATAGATTGATGTATAAATGAATGGTAGACCGATACATAGATAGACAGATACACAGTAGTTATATAGATTTTTAGTCAAATGAAATTATACATAAATGAAAAGATAGAAAAACAGAATTGTTCTTTGAAATGTATATTGATCATAGGATAATGAGAATATTTTATGATAGATAATCAGATAAATGCTAGTTCAATAGATACATAGGTAAATGGATAAATAGTTAAATAGGAAGACAAGTAGATAGATACTAAGAAAATTAACTACAAATTAAATAAATTATATACATACACACACAGACACACACACACACACATATATACACACATATGTAATGATTGATAGATAGATAGATAGATAGATGATAGATAGATAGATGATAGATAGATAGATAGATAGACCAATAAATAAATATATGGATTGATAGATAGATCTGTATATAAATAGATAAATATATCAATTAACAGGTGTCTGTCTAAATGTAGATATATTGATTATTGTGCCATAAAAATGATAGATAACAGAGAACTTGATAAACTTCAATAAAAAGCAAAGTGGTGAAACAATATTAGGTAAATATAATATATTAATGAAAGGTGAGTAGATAGGAACATAAATAGATAGAGATAGACACATCACTGATTGATTCATATTGAGGTAAACATACATAAAATCAGAGACTGTTCAAAATAGAAAAGATAAAATAATTGAATAGTTAAACTGAAAATAACTATATATGCAGTTATAAAACAGATGAAACAGAAAGTATATAAATAACAATAGATATATAGAAAAATTTACAAATGATGATACATATAGAGAGACAGAGATAAACTGAGATAAATAAATGATGACATCCATAAATACAGAAATAGAGAAATAAGTAGAAACATAAAATACATAGGTATTGATCGATAAGTAAATAGATAATGAAATCACAGAAATTTAAATAGGTAGATAGATACATAGTTAAATAATGTAATAATAATACATGAAAAAAAGTACTAGCCAGTTTATATTGGAACGAAAAAAATATTTAAATAAATGATTCAGTAATCAGAATGCTGACAGCTGCTAAATAAATAGATAATATAAAGATACATACATAGAAAATTATAAACAATGTTTGATCATAAATAGAATGTCAGGTAGTTGACAGGTATCTAAATAAATAGAGACATTGGCAATTATACAAATGGTTATAGTGAAAAGCTATAGTACTTATAGAACTATCAAACACTAAGAAAATTATTAAACATTGTGTTACAGAGAGATACATTGAACTGAAAATTGGCAGTTATTAATAAATTCATATAAAAATAATATGTTTGATATGTTGATTGATGAAATTGATATTAACTTTTGATAGTGAAATAAAAAGATGTATGTATGAAAAATATATTAAAGATTATGTAGAATAATATATCGTTAATTAGACTGAAAAATATTCTTGCTTATAGATAGAAGCATAGATGGACATTTGATAGATGATTAATTGATAGAGAGATAAATAGATAAATAGATAGATGATAGACACATAAATAGATAGATAGATATCTCTACATATAGAGAGAACATTAAAAAAATAAGCTAAATTTCTATGTATAACAGGTCGAGAGATAGGTAAGGAAAATAGGTACATCTTAGAAATACAAACATACTAGATAAAATTAGAAAAATTTAAATGAACACATAGAGTCATTAATTTAGGTATACCTTAAATAATATAGATAATTATTTAGACAATAAAAAAATAGATAATACAGAAATACTAATACATAAAAGATGAACAAATAAATAATTACCGAGATGAATTGATAGATAAATACATAAATATATAGATATATAAATAAACAGATAAGTAGACGAAAAAAAAGATAAAAAGTTTGATTTTTGCCTATACAGATAGTATTTATAAATACTGATAAAGATAAAAAGATAAAAAGTATATATATAATTATAGTGAGAAATTGATAGATTATCATATAAACAAAGGATGAGAAAATAAAACTTTACATAGATAAAAATGTCTATTGTTAGTTATATTTTCTAATAGTTTTGGTTATAGATAAATCAAAGTAGATATATAAATATGAAAGAAAACAGGTAGATAGATAAACAGAGAGATGATAGGTAGATCAATAGATAGATGATAGATAGAAATAGATAGACATATAGATATATGGATAGATTAATAGATCAATATGTAGAAAGACAAATAGCATGATTATTAGAAAAAAACATTCTGTATACTTATATATCAATTCTTAGTTAAAAAATGAAGAGTATTTATAGAGACATACATTTTTTTAGTATCTACATAGAGAGAATTATAGCTAGATATGCTTGTATGGATAGTTAGATAAATAGGTAGAAAGACAGACATGTAAATATATAAGGAACTTGAAAGATTGTTCCAAAAAATCAAAAATTTTGTAAATACATAAATCAATAGAAAAAGAAAATAGAAAAGTTGGTGATGCAGAGAAATACATTGAACAATAGTTATATTGTTTGTTATAGAGAGATGGATGGCTATAAAGAGGTAAAAAGACAGAAGATATACAACTAAGTAGAAAGAGAAACAGGTAGATGATAGATAAATAGATGATAGATAGATGATAGGTAGATAGGTAGATGATAGATAGATAGATAGATAGATAGATAGATAGATAGATAGATAATACATACATACATACATATACATACATACATATATACATACATACATACATCATATATATCATATATGATAGAGATAAAGATAGATGATAGATAGATAGATAGATAGATGACCATAGATAAATTGATAGATAGATGATTGATAAATAACAAATGATAGAAAAATAGATGAAAGAAACAAATGATAGATAGATATAGATAGGTAGATAGATAGATAGATAGATAGATAGATAGATAGATGATAGATAGATGATTGATGATAGATACATACATATATACATATATACATACATATATGGTACATACATACATAGAAATGGGTGGAAAACTGAATAGCACACGGATAGACAAATATTAAGATGCATGTACAAACAGAATCATAGAGACACACAGATATATGCACAGACTGACAGACACACACAGAAACATAAATACATACATAATAGATAAATATAGTGAGTGAGAAACAATTATCTGAGGAACAAATAGAGATGTATCAATCATTAGGCAAATGAGATATTAAACAAA
Organism: Cynopterus sphinx; assembly: GCA_030015415.1. Classification (NCBI taxonomy): domain Eukaryota; kingdom Metazoa; phylum Chordata; class Mammalia; order Chiroptera; family Pteropodidae; genus Cynopterus; species Cynopterus sphinx. Next base: position 108,693 of record JAKZJJ010000094.1, read on the forward strand.
GAGAGAAATTGTTAAATAAATAGAAAATGAAAGAATTGATAAATTGTTAAATAAATATACATAGATTCTTAGATAAATTGTATACAAACTAATAGATGTTTGTGAGAATAATAGATAAATAGAAAATATACATATATAGAAATAGATATGTTTATGTCTGTGTATCTATATATACACACACACATATATATACAGGAAGACAAATACATATTTTAATTGATTGTTATATAGATAGTTTAAATTAATAGTTATAAATTCATAAATATATAGATAGTCCTCTAGATGTGCAGACATACAGCCATAGAAAAGAAACATCATTCCTTTTATAGATAGATATACGTATCATTAAGTAAAAAAAATAATAGTCTTGGTTACAAATATATACCTAAAAAAATATTTGCAAAATATATAAGAAGACACATAAATAGATAAACAAATAGAATGATAAATAATAAATAAATATAAATAGAAACAATAAATAATGATAAAAATCAAAACTATAAATTCTGAGATACATACATACAGAGATCAAAGAGCAGATGATAAATATATAAAAAATAATGGATAATAACTCGATAGATACACAGACTGATAGAAAGATACAAATACAAAAGACAAACAGAAAATCAAAATTATATAGAAAGATACATCTATCTTATATTAAAAATTAGTACCGTGAAAATAAATACAAATTAAAATTTATAGGTCTTAGATAGATAGATGAAAGAAAGATAAATACATCGAATATAGAAAGAAATAATTACATGTTAAGAAAGATAGAGGAAGAAATAGCAAAATTAAATATAAAGATACTACCATATATAAAAATGATAGATATAAAATAATTTAAAGATAGATTAATACATAGTTATTTAGATACATAGATAATAAGAGAGTTATATATTTAACAAAACTAACATTTTCACTTATATTATCAATCATTAGGGAAGTTAAAAATATTGTTTTCGAGAGATACATTGCAGAATTGATAGAGAGTTATAGACAGATAATCAATATACATATATAAATAAATAAATAAATAAATAATAGAATAATAGCTAAACAGCTAACGGATCAAAGAATAGATGTTAGGTACCTAAATCAAAGAAGGATATATAGGTAGATAAATAGTGAGATAAATAAATACCATAGTAGTATTATTCAAATAATGATACTTAAATACAAGTTTAATAGTTAAAATAAGAAATATATTGATTGTTAGTCAAAAGATAGATAAATATTTATAAATAAAGATTCAGGTAGGTTAAATTTTTAAAAAGTATTATATACAGATGTATAGACAAATAGATGTATAGAATGACAGAAGATAGATAGATATATAAAACAATAGATGAAAATATATAAATGCATAAAAAATACATATATAGATCTTATAATATATTATAAAAAATAAATATACTGAAAGATAAATTGATAGATAAATTGATAGATATATAGATGATAGATAGATAGACAGATGATAGATAGATAGAGAGACTAATAAATAATAGGTCAATTGAGAAAAATTAACAGTTTATAGAAAGATATGTTAATTTATTCTTTGTTATATAGAGATATTAGATATAAAATGATAAAAAGATGGAAAGATAGATAAATAGATAGACATTAGACAGATAGATTAACATGTAAACACAGAGTAAAAAGTCAATTATTTTTTACATATATATATACATATATATATATACACATATATAATATGTATATACATATTATATATGTGTTTGTGTATATATATATATATATATATATATATATTATCATGTGTTCTATTGCAAAGTGTTTTGGTTAATAATAAAATATAGTATGTTATTTTATTTTACATAGATTTATAGATTGATAAGAGGATAGACCAAAAGAAAGCAAGATACATAGACTAAATGATGGATCAGATATTTAGAAATATATGATGATAATTTGATATATAAAGTTATTGATCAATAAACATATATACAGATATTTGAAATATAGATAGATGATAGATACATTTAAAAAAATAGATAACTTAATAAATAATGGATATATGGATAGATTGATGGATGTTAAGAATGAAAAAGTACAATATATAAATATGAAATAAATTGATATATATTAATCAATAGTTAGATATTTAGATACATATACATTAAAATAAATATTTATGAAATAGAACTAAATGTTCTACAAGACATAAAATTTTGGAAAGTTAAAAATTGTTTTAGAGAAACACATTCATGAGTCAATATTTTATTATAGATTAAAATTTGATATTGATATATAAACACATGTAAATAAGGAAAGACAGATATTTATAAGTAGAAAAAATGCTGGAAAGATAGATAAATAGAAGCCAGATAGGTAGGTAGAAAGATAAATGGATTATAATCAGATACATGAATAAACAGATTAAAAAGATAGATATACATAGAATGTTAGAGGATAGATAAAAAAATAGGGAATATATAAATAGATGATAGAACGGTAATTATAAAATAGATATTGAAATACAATATAGATAGAAAAAAGATAGATACATAGATAGATAGTTTGGTGTTAGATAGATGATAGGTCAACAGATCTTTGATGATAAAATAAGATAATGATAATTTGATATTATAACAGGTAGAATAATTAAGATATATACAGAAGGTAGAGAGATATATACATGATAGATGGATAAATGGATGAATTGATCTTTGGACAAAACAAGGGTTAAATAGATAAATAAATATAAGATAAATTAATAGATACATTAATTGACAAACATAAATACATTGACAATTATATAAAATTTTGAATATAAATACATATATCACTTGATTTATCTCAAATTATGAATTAATACTATTATTTTAGAAATAGATATACAAATAGATAGATATTAATAGACAGAGATAAATTGCTAGAAAAAATGAATAGATGGCAGAAGATAGATAAATGATAGATGATAGATGATAGATGATAAATGATAGATGATAGATAGAATCATTGATAGATAATCGTTGGGAGAATGATGTTAGAAAGAAGATGCACGAATTAATGAATGGATGGATAGATGATAGAATCATAGATGGCTAGATAGATAAACAATGAATAGATATACATAGGGAGATGGTATATAGACAGATAGACATATGGAGAGAGAGACAGAGAGAGTGGGAGAGAGAAAGAAGTGGAAAGAGATGACTGGTAGAAATGCATAAATATATTGATTTTTTTATAGGATATATAGATTAGCTAAATACTGATAGAGAGTATATACACAGAGAGATGATAGATAGATACATAGATTGTTAGAAAGGTAAAAATCTATTTTAAGAATTTGAAGAAAGTTGAAATATAAAACAAAAATTATTGGAAGAGATCAATAAAAATTCCAATAAAAACATATTAGATAAATGGAAAATATATATTCAGACATTGAGACACTTTATACATGATAGATAGATTTAAGATAAATAAATACATTTTGGGATATAATTACATCGAAAGACAATTAGACAGATTGTAGTAGACAAAACATAACAATTGTTGATAGATATGTCAGTATTTAGGTTAATTAAAAAGTAATGTGCTATAAAAAATAACTTAAAAATTGCATAAATCCTGACACAAATAGAGATAGATAGATAAATAGACCGACAGAAAGTCAAACAGAAAATCAAACATTACATAGATATAATTAACTATAGTTAAGTCAACTGAAAAATTGATTGGTTATAGATAGATACACACTAGGATAGAAAGGTGTAAGAGAGAGAGACAGATAAATACATAGACAAATAGTGCTATGGAGTGCCAGATCAAGATAGGTAGATGAGAAGATTTGAGAGACACTTAGATAGATAAGGACTTACACAGACTATTATAAAATAACAAACCATCTATATATGAACATGTGGATCATTAAAAAAATTTTAAAAATATCTTCTATAAATAGATACATAGCAGGCCAAAAAGATAGATAAATAAATACTTATATAGTTAGAAGGATGATTAATTTATTAGAAGAGTACAATTAGAGAGCTAGAAGGAGAGATGGATACAAAGATACATATGGATCTATATATATAAATGTAAAGACGATAGATGATAGATAGATGATAGAGAAATCAGTAGCATGAGAGACAGACACATATATAAAAGGATAGATACAAAATAAATAGACAGATGTATGTGTTAAATAATAAATGAGTAAAATTGATGTAAGCATTTAAAATGTAGAAAGAAATGATGATAGATACATAAATAAATTGTAGATGAATATATAGATTATTTTATATATAGTTGAAATATATAGTAAATGAAGATATATAGACATAACAATGATGTTATAATAAATACAAGGTAGAAAATATAAACAGTTATAAATAGTAGATTTATACAAATTAATGTATAGATAGTTAAATTATTTGATATAAAGAAAAGTAAATCAAGAAGTGACAGATAGATAACAGCATCAGTGACAGATATAAACAAAGATAAATAAAAATTGTTGACAGATTGCTATAAAAAAGGGAAACTTGTACATAAATATTTTGATTTTGAAATAAATTAAAAACATTTGGTAAAAATCTATTTTAAAATTTTTACAATCATTGATAGGTATAGATAAATAGATAAATTAATAGATTAATATATAGACTAATTAGTGAAAAATAGGTAGGTAGTTGGATTGATAGACAGATGATCGATTGATAGATGGATAACAATAAATGTAGTAACATTTTACAATAGTTAGTTAGATAAATAAGATATATGTTGATTCTTACCATAAAACACAGATCGATATTTAGAAATGTAGATCATTCAAATGGTCAAAAGAGGACCATATATAGATGATATAAAGATAGATAGATAGATATAGATATATAGATGATAGATGGTAGATAGATAGATGATAGATGATTAGATAGATAGATAGATAGATAGATAGATAGATAGATAGATAGATAGACAGATAGATGTACATACATACATACATACATACATACATACATACATACACACACACACAGGTGAAAGATAAATGAGACGGATAAAATTTTTGATAAAATAGATGAATAGATAGATGGTAAATGAATAGACAGATTGATAAAGTGATAAATAAAAATACATAAATAAAAAAATGATTTGCCAGGAAGATGTATATTGAGACACACATACAAGAATACATAGCCAGAGACAGTTGAAAATAGAAAAAATATATGTACATAGAGACAAATTAAAATTGAAATACAGATATTTAGCGGTTATACCAAAAAATTATTTGGAGGAGAAATATGTAGTTTTATAGAAAAAATAGATGTAGTTTATTTACATAAATAGATGAAAATATAAATGAATAGATAGATGGATAATAGAGATGATATATACACACATATGTATATAAAGAGAAAAAAGGAACAATGAATACATATATTAATAGATACATAGACAAAAAGACAAATGCAATATAAACAGAAAATTAAATGTTATATAGGCATATATTTATTGTAAATTATATTAAAAAATACTGTTATAAATAAATACAGAGTAGAATATATAGAATACATACAAAGAGAAAGACATAGATGATAGGTGATAGGTATATAGAGAGGTAGATAGTTTATAGATACATAAAAAGATAGATAATAAATACATTATAGATAGATAGATGATGACAGATGGATAGATAGATGATAGATAGATGATAGTGAGATGAATATGTAGGTAAAGAATAAAAGACAGGTAATAAAAATTAACATTTTTTATGTAAAAAAATCAATGAATTGTGCTGGAAATATAACATTCTAACAATAAACTTTCTGCTTTTATATCTCCTGCTTGCACAACCAACCTGTGGGTTGACAATTAGTAAAAAGAAAAAAAATAGACTTGTATGTCCAAAGAGGATGAAGATTAGGGGTTTGGGGATGAAAAACCCTTTACCTCTGCATTTCGGAACTGCTTAATTTGGGGTCTGCATACCACTGGTAGACCAACTTGACAAATACAAAGTGTGTTTTCTACAACTCACACGGTGGGCCATGTGTCTACCAGTGGCTGCCAGGTACAATAAGGTAAATAGAAGAAAAAAAATATATATATATATATACACATATATATATATAAATGATAGACAGATAGATAAATAGATGATAGATGATAAATTGATGATAGATAGATGATAGATGATAGGTAGGTAGGTAGGTAGATAGATGATGATAGATAGATAGATAGATAGATAGATAGATAGATAGATAGATAGATAGATGATAGATAGATAGATAGATGATAGATAGATAGATGATAGATAGACAGATAGATAGATAAAGATAGGTAGAAGATAGATGATAGATGATGATGATAGATGATACATGATTGATAGATAGATAGATGATAGATAGAAGTTATTTAGATAAATAGATACTACATTGACATTGTTAAATATATACTAATAAGAGCCATATTTTGTTAGGTAAAATGATATACAAATAGAGTTTCTGTTAATGGTATATGGATCAATTGAAAGACAGTATTTTGATAAGATAAATAAGTAAAAAAGTGCAACAGATAGATGGATAAATAAAAGTTTAATAAATAGATGATAATAGAAATAGAAGATAAATTTAAATTGTGAGATTAATATAAATATAAAGATGATAACTAAATATACATGTAGAAGTTATAAATAATTAATAATTCAATACAACAGTAGAGATAGCAAGATATCATATAGTTAGGTAAATAGATACTATATTAATATAGTTAGAAAAGTGTTAGGAGAGCCATAGTTTGTTAGCTGAAATTCTAAATATATTTATTTTAAATAAAAGTAGATTGATAATTAAAAAGAAAAATTTTTGATATTATAAATAGAAAAAATGGTAGATGATAGATTGATGATAGATAATAGATAAAGGATTAATAGAAAGATGATACATAAATATTATATAAAAAGATATATTATAAATAAAAAAATGGTAGATGATAGATGATAGATAATAGATAAATAGATAAAAGATTAATAGAAAGATGCTACATAAATATTATATAAAAAGATATATATGAAGATAGAGAATGAGAGTTATAAAAAATAGCAATTGGTAAATGAATATATGTACATTAATAAATATATAAATTGATTGATAGATAAATATAGATAGATAAAATGAATCATATGTATTTAGAAACATTAAGGGATAATAGGTAAATAGAAAAAAATTGATAAATATTAATGATAGATAAATAGATACATACATACATAGAAACATATATACATAGAAACATAGATACTAGATAAGTAAATTGATGAATTGATTGATAGATGATAAGGTAGATAAATGGATAAAAAATAAATGATTCATTAGAGATAGTTTGATAGAGAAATAGACATGTAGATAGATCAAAATTAAACTATTAAAAGTCATGCATTCTGTACATTGATATATCAGTCATCAGGTAAACTAAAGTTTGTTCATAGAGAGATACATTGTAGAATATATAGAGTTATAGTTAGATAGACTGATATAGATTGATAAATAGTTAAATTAATAGATATGTAGATAGATTACCAATTAGACAGATGTATATAAAATTAAATAACATTCTGTACATAAATATATCAAATGTTAGGTAATTGAAAACAGATTATGTTCTACATCGATTCACTGAAGAATAGAAAGACAGTTAAAGATAGATGGACTGCTAAGAAAGATAAAATAGATACAGGATAGACAGATACATACGTAGGTAGAGGGACAGAGGGACAGAAAGACAGACAGAGAGATAGTTAGATAGATAGAAATAGATACATAGATACAGATACAGAAATACAGAGTTAAATAGAAAAATGCATAGATGAATGAATTGATGATTAGATCAATAGATAGATGAATGAATGGATAGTGAGTTATGTCAATAGAAAGATGAATAGATGTATGTCTCTGTATATATCAGCTGATCTATTTATATCAATTTATCTAACTGAAACAATCTATCTATTTTACAATGTAATTCTTCATAACCAATTTTTAAAAATTTATACAACTATTGATGTATTTGTTTAAAGAATATTAGTTATTTTTATAACTATTTTTCTAATTGTCAAATTTTTATCTATTTATCCATCTTATATCTATTTATGTGTCATTATCTCCCTATTTGTATCTATCATCTATATATCTATGTATCTGTGTGTATGTATGTATCTATCTATGTTACTATGTTTCTATTTCCCTATTTACATATGTACCTATGATATATCATTTATTTATCTAATCTTTCCTTTATGTTATCTATCTCTTTTCATCTATTACTTTTTCTATGCATATATTTATCTATCATAAAATTATCCTAATTATCCAACGATCATTCTCTTTTTAAAAAAGAACTCCTATCACTATTGAATATCAAACAATATACCTATTATCATCTATACATCTATCTATATTCTATGTAACTATCTAGTTATCTATTTGTTATATTATACCTGTATAACCTATATTTCTATTTATATATCTATATTTATCTATTATCTATCATTATCTATTTACCTATATATTTATTCTAGTTTATGAGTGCCAGTAATACAGACTAGTTATCATTTACCTAAAAATTGATATGTCTGCTTAGAGTAAGATTATTCTTTCTCAGTTTGTCTATCTAAATATCTATGTATCTATATATGTATCTGTCTTTATATCTATCTATCTATTATCTATCTATATATTTATATCTATCTATTTATCTATCTATCTATCTATCTATCTATCTATCTATCTATCTACCTACCTATCTATCTATCTATCTATCTATCTATCATCTATCTATCTATCATCTATCTATCTATCTAATCTATCTATCTCTATCTATCATCTATCTATCTATCTATCTATCTATCTATCTATCTATCTATGTATCTATCTCTATCTATTATCTATGTATGTATGTATGTATGTATGTATCTATCTATCTATCTATCATCTATCTATCTATCTAATCTATCTATCTCTATCTATCATCTATCTATCTATCTATCTATCGATCTATCATCCATCATCTATCCATCCATCCATCCATTCATCTATCATCTATCTAATGTCATCTATCTATATATTTATCTACCTATTGATCTACTTACTACTTATCCTTGTATCTTTACATCAATCTACTTATTATCTTTTTAGTATCTATATATTTATTATCTAAATACCATTTAATACATCATTTTATCTACCCATTTACCTATTTTCCATTCTCTCTATATAATTCTATCTATATATCTTATCTACCTAACTCTCTGGATATCTAAATACCTGTTATATATATGTTTTCATTTATCAATTTATCTGTTTATCAATATTTTTATTTATTTATTATTTATCTCTCTTGATTTATTTTTAATCTACCTGCCTTATTCATTATGTACTTATTTATTTATCTATATTGCTATCTATGAAACTATTTATTATTTACCATTAACTACTTATTTTTACATTTCTATTTATTAATCTGTCTCTACATATATTCCTCTAATGTAAATTATACTACATATTCTACCATCATTTTGTATTTATAACAAAATATGTTTTTAAATCTATGTAACCATATGTATATTTTTTGAGTATCGAAATATATATTGAGCTACCATTTTTCTATTTATCTATTATTCTAAATTTGTGTCTATATGTTCTTTAATTATATATATAGCATTGATCTATTAATTTACCTTTATATTCTTTTATTTTGTATCAACAAAAGAGACTATATTTTCACTATATTACTCAATGATTAATAACTCAATCTATATAATATTAGATGTTTCAATTCGTCTGTCTTGCTCTCTGTATATCTATGTGTCATTATCTACCTTTCAATTAATTATTAAAATTTTATCTATGTGTTATCTATGTTTATGTGACTATGTGTTTATCTAAATGTTTATCTATGTGTATATGTATCTATTTATTATGATTTATATAAAATCTATTCATTAATCAATCTATCTATAATGGTATATAGCTAAAACAAACCCGTTTTCATTTACCTAATAATCGATATAAATATCTTTGTGTCATTAGATTTCTTTCTCCCTTTTGTCTTACAATCTGTATGTGTCTATATCTACCTATCATTTATTTAATTGCCTATGTATTTATCTATTCATTCACTGATTTATCTATCCACCTACCTATCAACTCTCTTTTTATCTATATATCTGTGTATTCATTTATCTATTGTCTTTCAATTATCATCTATTAATCAAACCATAACTTAATTTTTTATATTTATTTATCTATTTATCTGTCAAATTCATTTATTTATTCATTTATTCATCCTTCTAATCATTTGTTTACCTATCTATCTTTTTATTTCTATACCTATTATTTATCTATCTTTTTATTTATTTATTAATCTATTCCTCTATTCCTTAACTCTTTATCTATCGATCGATTATCATCTGTTTTGTATTTATTGATCTATCTGTTTACCTATCAAATTCTCTATCATCTATTTATCTATCTATCACTTATCACTATCTATGAATTTTTCTGTTTATCATCAATCTGACTTCCTATTAATGAAACATTCTATTTAGCTAGTTCCTTATCACTTCTTTTTCTAATCTCTATACCTAATATTTTTCCATATATATATATGTGTGTATCAATATCTAATACACTTTTCTTACTATGTATCTATATATACTTTTGTCTGTTAAAATATTTATCTTTATTTTTCTTTCTATATACCATCTATCAACTGCAATATCAATCATTTACATCTATTCATTATACCATTTTTATATGTATATATACATATACTATGTTTGCATATGTACCATCTATCATTTTTGTGTCTTTGTACCTATCTATTTATCTATTTATGTATCACTTCATCTATTAATCATAATGCCATCTATCTGTTTATTGCTATCTCTTTCTTCTGAGTATATTTCTGCATATCTGTCTTACCCTCATATCTCAGTTTGTCAGTCTGTCATTAGTCAATCTCTCTTTACATCCATTACACTTTCTAATTACCTATCTACTATTTTTCTACCTACCTACCTACCTACCTACCTACCTACCTATCTACCTACCTAATCTCTATCATCTGTCTCTTACATTCTTTTTTTTTCTCTACTTATGTATCTGTCTAACTGTCTATCTTTCAGGTATCCATCACATCAAACTAGCTTTTGTTGTTTCACCTCTCTGACCAAATACATGTATGTGAAATTTTTGATATGTCTGCTTATATATGTCCCTGTCTATCTTTCAATCTATCTATAAATTTATCAACATACTATTATTCTATTTATATAATGATTGATCTTTCTTCATCTATCAGTCTGCCTTTTCATTAACAATCGAGCTATGTGTACAACAATTGGTCTATTTAGCTATTTATTTATGTATTAGATATCTATATCTATACCTATTTTTTTGTCTATCATCTAACCATTTATCTATTTACCCACATCTTATGATTCCATCAAAAAAACTCAGTGTGTCTCTTCAACTAACTTCTGTATGTATAAATCTTTTGAAATTTTTGTGTATGCATTTCAATATATGAATCTATATATTTCTCTTCTACTTTCTTCCATGTATCTATATAATATAACTATCCAATTATCTATCATCTATCAAATTATCTATGTATCTCTCTAACACATTTTTTATCTTTTCATCTATCTTTCTATTAATCTTATATCTATTTAACTAGCCAGCTAGCTAGCTATATATGTATGTTTCAATTTATTCATAATTTTTTATGATTTAGTTTTTATATAGCTATATATGTATCTGATTATCTATCTATCATCTATTAACTATTTTTCTATAGGTATGTCTTCATATCAATTTATTTATCAATATCTATACAACTATTCATCATAACATTTATCTATCTCTGTATCTATATAGTTATATATATTAGTAAGTATGCATTATGTAGGTAGGTTGGTCTGTACCACATGGCTATCCATCTATCAATCTATTGATTTATCTTTCTCTTTACCTTTTTCTCTATCTTTATATTTTTCTGTTATTTATTCATCAATTTCTATATATCTAATTAATGTCTCTCTGAGTCTCTGTCTATCTTTTTTTCATTTTGTCTCTACTCAGTCTCTCTTTATGTTATTGATTCTTCCTACACATATGCCTACCATCAATTATATTTATTTAGCATAACTCAGTATCTATCATCTATCATGTATCTTTATATCTTTATATTACTTTCTGTATATACAAATGTACATATCTATTATTTATTGATCTACTTTCTATCTATCATCTATCTATTTATTCATCATGTATTTTTCTCTCATTCGATCTATTTACATTTCATCATCTATTTTTTATCTGTCTATCATCTATCATTTTATCAACTTATCTATCTGTCATCATCAAACCATCTTTCTCTCTAATATTATATTGATCTTTCTAATTTTCTAATTATCATCTATCTATCTGTATATCTATGTATCTAAGTATCTATGTATCTATGTGTCCATATCTATCTATGTATCTATGTATTTATCTATCTATCATATATTTCTTATCTATATATCTGTCTCTGTCTATCATTCATCTAATATATATTTTTTACTGTTTATTTATCTATTATCTTGTGAGTGTCTTTCTGCAACTGTCTGTCTCATGTATCCTAGTCTGTTTTCATTCTCTTATTAGACTGTCTCTCCTTATGATTCTATTTATCTATATCTATCTATCAATGTATTGGTTTACCTATCAGTCACGTATATCTCTAAAATTTATCTAACTTTCCATATATTTATATATGAATTATCAAGATCTTTCCTAAATATTTGTCAGTTTCTCTTTATCAGTCTATTAATCTATCTGTCTTTTATCTATTGGTATATCAATCTATAGAACTCTATACATAATTCCATTTTCTATATTTATATGTATTTAATGTTAATATGTATGTGTGTATATACCACCTTCCTATTTTCCTTCTTATCTATCAATTATCTATTCATCTATTTTATCTACTTACCTATCTACCTAATTATCTACCAAGAAACAGGTAATATGGAAGATTAGATAAAAGCAGCTTTTTTCTTGTATCAGGACTGCATTAAAATTATAACCAAATTATAAAATAATCAATGTGAAGAATCACCTGACGTCCAATTGATCATAAGACCTACATCTGATATAATACAAAGTAGGCACATCAAAGCTTGTTAGAGGGATAAACCCCTTAATCAGGTTTGACCTGAACTCATGGATGGTAGATTATAACTGGGAGTGAGAGCGAGGCTTCAGAGGCTTTCATAAAGGAGAGGAGCTCCTGGTCTCACGTGGGGTCTCCTCAGTGCAGGGTCCCAGCCCATGGACAAAGAGGTTCCAATAACTCTTACTGTAGAAATTAGAGGGGATTCCAGCCATCGGGTTGGGACAGAAGGCAACTGAATCCCTAGATATTCCTTTGAAGGACCCGCACAAAGGTTTTCTGACCTGCGGACACTCACCCTGATATCAGCAGTGGATCTGAGGTGCACCTGGGATTCATTCTGTAAAAAGTCTCCATCAACTTGAGACATAAAAAGGGATGTTAAAGGCAGCCACCATCGTGCCTTAGTCCGGCCTCCCTCCAGACATGCCAGCTTTATTAGGCAGACCCCTCCCATTAGGAGACACATTAGGAGACCCTGGTCTGAAGGGATTAGCTTAACCTGCCTAACCTGAAGACTGCTGAGGGAAAGTTGTTTATGGTTGGCTGTGAAGCCCTGAGCTGAGTGATTCAACATTAAATATATAGAGCAGGGTGGCCATTGTTGTGAGCAGTGTTTCTGATCACAATAACTCACCAATTAAAAGGCTCAGAGTTGCAGACTGAATCAAAAAAAATAAAACCCAGTTATATGCTGTCTCCTGGAGACACATCTCAGCTTCTAAGACAAATACAGACTCAAAATAAAAGGGTGGAAAAAAATATTTGAAACAAATGGCATTCAGAGAAAAGTGGAAGTAGTGGTGTTAATATCAGATGAACTAGACTTCAATGATAAAATAACAAAGAAAGTTACTGAGGGGGACTTCATAAGAATAAAGGAAATCCTGCACAAAGAAGACAAAATCACAATTAATAGCTGTGCTTCCCATCAGGGAGCCCCGAAGCAAGTAAAGCAGTTGCTAAAGAATTAAAGGGAGAAATAGACCAAAACACAATTTTACACGAGGATCTAAATTTCCCCCCACCGTTGGGTATAAATAGATCATCCAAATAGAAAATCAATAAAGAAATAACATTCTTAAATAACACATTAGACCAACTAGACATAAATGACACTTACAGAGCCTTCCCTCCAAAAGCAGCTGCTTATGCATTATTCTCTATTCTGCATGGACCATTCTCAAGGATTGATCACATACTGGGACACAGAGTTAGTCCCAAAATACATAAGAAGGGGCAACCATACCAACAATATTCTCTTATCATAATGCTTTGAAATAGAGATCAGCTACAGAAAGAGATCAGCAAGAAACACAAATACATGGAGGTTAAACAACATGCTACTGAAGAATGACTGGTTCATACAAAAAGAGAAGTCAGAAAATAGAAATGAATGTTATTGATATTATAATATATCAAATTTTGGAGATACAGTAAAAACAGTCAACAGAGGAAGGTTCATATCATTACAAGCCTACCTAAAAAAAAAATCAAAACCAACAAACAAACAAAAACAAGAGATGAGCTCAAAAAAAAAAATAGAAAAAACAATTTCTTTTGCAAATTCAACAAAAAGAATAACATATTTAGAAACAAATTTATCAAAACATATGAGGGATTTCTAAATAAAAAGAAAAACAGATACCAAAATAATGGAAAGATATATCATGTTCTTGGATTGGAATAATCCATGTAGTTTAAAAGACCATATTATGTAAAGCATTATACAGATTTATTGCAATCCCTGCCAAACCCACATTGGCATTTTTTAAAGAAATAGTAAAAAAACTCATCAGATTTGTATGGAAGCATTAAAGACCCCGAATTGCCAATGCCATTCTGAGAAAGAAAGAATGAGGCAGGAGGCATCACTCTGCCCAACTTCAAATTATATTACAAAGTGACAGTAATCAAAACGGCATGCTATTGGTAGATAAGCATGGACCAGTGGAACAGAATCAAGAGTCCAGAAGCTCACTCATACTTATATGGGCAAATAATTTTTGACAGAAAAGCCAAAAAATATATGGTGGAGAAAGAAAAGCCTCTTCAATAAGTGGTGTTGAGAAACCTGGAAAGCCACCTGTAAAAGAATGAAACTAGACTGTTGTCTATCACTGCACACCAAAATTAACTCAAAATGGATTAAGGGCCTGAATAAAAAATCTGACACAATAAAATGCACAGAAGAAAACAAAAGAACTAAACTGAAGGACCTTGGACTTAAAGAGGAATTTATGAATATGACCTCAAAAGGCAATGAAAGTAAAAGTTAAAATAAACAAATGGGATTCAATCAAACTCAAAAGCTTCTACTCAGCAAAAGAAGCCTTCAACAAAGTAAAAAAATAACCACCCAAATGAAAAAATATATTTGCAAGCAACACCTCTGATAAGGGTCTAATATTCAAAATACACATAAAACTAAAACAACTCAACAACAACAATAACAAAATGAAACAATCAAAAACTTGGCAGAGAACCAGAACAGATACTTGTCTCTAGATGACATACAGATGGCCCACAATCATGACAAAATGCTCAACATTGCTGACTATTAGGGAAATGCAAATCAAAACCACAATGAGATCTCATCTTACAGCTTTTAGTACAGCTATAATCAACAAGACAATTAATAACAAATGTCAGAGAGGATGTGAAGAAAAAGAAAAACTCATACACTGCTGGTGAGACTGCAAACTGGTATAGCCACTGTGGAAAACAGTAAGGAGTTTCCTCAAAAACCGAATAATTGATTTATCCAGCAATCCCTCTACTGGATATTTACCCTAAAGACTTAAAAAATCATATCTAAAAATAGGATAGGGAACTACCTATGTTGGTAGTGAAGACACAGGGGGAGGCTACCCTGAGAACCAAGATAAGTTTCCACCAGAATTAGCCTGGGGCAGCTCAACAAAAGGACAAGGACACCCCCAAATGTGATACTCCCAGCTCACTGTAAAATTCAGCCACTGAGAGCCACAGGTGGTATTCAAATGGGGCGATTTTGGGTCTCAGGAAGTCACCAGGGTGGAACAAGTTGATTATATCAGGTTTGCGCAGATTTGAATTTGGCCATGTGGGAGGGAGGGCTCAACACAGGAAAGATGGTGTTGTTTTACCCCCTGCATGAGGGAAGGGATCACAGAGGGACAATGGTGGCTTTCCCTGCATCCTTCACGCCGAAGTCACAGAATTTAGTCTCTCCCAAGCTGTAATCTGTCACCCAGAGCTTAGAGTGTGTGACTGCAAGTCTGTGCATGGACCCTTTAAGGAGCTGTCTGGGTTTCCAGCAACCCTTCAACTCATTGAAGAGACAGAATAGGATGGACAGAATAAGGACTGTTTTTTACCGTGGTGGCTTCTCTTCTTGGAAATAGTGACCATAGTTTGGGAGCCCAATGTGGCACTAAGTCTCCTCCCTTCCCAGGGGAGATCTTTGCAGCACAGCCTTGATTCTTAACCAACACATGTAGGCCCAACTAGGAGGGTGAGCAGAAGTGAACACATCTACCTATTTATGGCCTTCCTTGTCACAGCAGTCTGGACTCTGGCAAACTGCTGCCTTGAGCTCTGATATTCACATACCTGAAGCTGCCAACTGGATGGACAGGGACAGATGGTTGGACAGGACTAAGTAACGACATGTGCCTGGATGTTTGTGTAGTGACTGTGTAGGCAGGTAGCTGGGGCAGGAGTATTGGGTCTATGTGCATGTCACTGTGGGTATGGTTTGTCCTGCCAGGGCTGGGAAAGTTTCTCTGTGAGCTTAGTGTTACTGAAGGTGTCTGGAACCTCTTTAGAAAGATGGACAAAGGAAGCATGGCTCAGGAACCCCAGAGTCATATCTACATCTCCCAATGAGTGACTGTGTGTATGAGGAGCTGGTATAACTACACACACACACACACACACACACACACACACACACACACACACACACGCAAAAACAAACAGAAACAACTTTGTTGTGTCTCTGCTTTTTAAGAGAGAGGAGAGGGGACAGCGGGTTTGGAGAAGAAGGGAAGCTTTAGTTACCCCATGAGCTACCAGGAGCAGCAGGGACCTGGAGCAGCTGATGGTCTTACACCCCAGTGCCAAGATGAGTAGGCGGGGAGAAGGGACTGCAGCTGTGCATGCATGCGGTTGCATCCAGGGGGCTGCTGGAGGGAGGACAATATTGCTGGACCAGGGGTGATGCTCACAGTTGCTCCTGAAACCCCTCCTCCCTGTAGTCACCTCAGCCCGAGCCAGTACCCAAACCTCCTGCCAGGACCCTGTATCTCAGTCTTCAAAGGAGCAAGTGTCTCTGTCCTTAGTAAGGCATGGGAGATCATTAAGTGGAGTTCAGCTGGAACACCTGCTTCCTGTCATTCTGACAGAAGACCCTTACAGGGCACCTGTCCCCATGGGAGCATTACGTCCCTGCCATTCTCTGTCTCAGTCTTGACATTTCAGACTTGAAATCAAAGGATACAAAACATGTCTTCATCCCCAGAGGGCTGGGAGTCCCAACTGTAGCAGGTCTAGCAACAGAGCCTTCCAGTTCAACAGAATTTTTATTTATAGGCTACATCTCAGAGCAAGGGTGGTTCTATGAACAGATGGCTCTGGATACACATTCATCTATATCTGGAAAACATGTTAGGAACTTCCCGTGATTTATTTACTTTGGTCCTCACACACCCGATGGGCCAAAATCACTGTTTCCTTTTCATAGGTGTTAAATGCAGGGAGGTCACATGACTTGCCAACACAAGTTGGCTGAATCATGCAAATAATTGTTGAGAGAATGCTCTAGGAACAGACAGCCTTCCTTTACCCACACTGGACTTCCTGAAGCTGGTGTCACTGCTGCCTATGATTTTAGGGAGGGGCTCAGATTGGCCTTTATCACTTTTGCAGGAATAAGATAACATGTCCATTTGAACTTGTACCCAAGGCTCACTGCCTTGAACCAGTCTCTGGATTCTAGACCACAACCCTGATTCATTTAGCCTGATAGAAATCTGTTCAGTCAGATCTCTGGGTACTAGAGATCATTATACCTCATAGCTGAGTAAGTCAATCCATAGAATCTAGACCTGTTCTCTGGGCTTCATTTAAGAACAGTGAGCACTGAATATTTAGGCCTAGCTTAGAGTCCTTTCAGGCCAGCCAAGACATCTGGGCCAATATGACCAACAGGCTTCCCTCTTATCTTTTCCCACGCCTGTGGTGTGCAAGAGGGCTGCTGAAGAGCATATGTAGGGATTCTGTACTTCTGAGTCATTGTGGACAACATCTGTGAGTGGGCGGCCAAGGAAGTCCATCATTGTGCATGGCTGCTCTGCTCATAGCATGGCCATTGTACCTTCAGACTTAGTCTAATAAACGTATGGTTAAAGGTAGAATAATTGATATGTCAAGGTGATGATAATGCTGCAATAAACCACTCTGGGCCTAGGTAAAAAGAAGTGAATTAGAGGAACTACTGTGTGGGGGACTTTGTGAACACCTATGCAGAGGAGGCCATGCAGGGGTTCAGATTCTCTTATGGCTGTCCCTGAAACAGCTCTCAGCAAGAGCTGGTGAGGTCCTGTCTCACAGGTTAATCTCAGTACAAGCTTTGTGGAAGGAGGTTCTAGGTGAGCGCAGGCTCAGTGGAAAGGGAAGTGGCATGGAGAATGGTAATTGAGTGCACTTTGCCTCCTTTGTCTCACAGTCCCCTTCTACAGCTACCTACAACATCCTTCTCAGGGAAGCTGAGTCTATAAAGAGGAAGCAGTGTGTCTGTGCAATCTATGAATATCTAGGCTCCAAGGCTTTTACCCTTCCTCTACATTCATTTGCTCAGCACTGAGGACCTGGAAAATGTGGGCACTGGAAGCTGTTCAGTGTGATGCTTGTTTTCTCCCACATTGTTTGTGCTGGATTCTGCCTGTGCTGACTAAGCTTTGACTGTCAGATCAAAACGCTGATTGCTGTTCCCATTTCATAGATTAGAACACAGGGGCAGAGAACTTGAGCATCTTGCCCTACGTCAAACAACTGGTGAGTGCAGAGCTGAGAGTCAAACCTCCTGTGGTCTAATTTGAAGTCTATATGTTGTGCACCATGGTGACAATGATGAGACAGCAAGGAGTGAGGAAGACCTAGGGCCCCAGACTGAGCTAGGCACACATCCACAAATATGTGCGCCTCCCACCAGGCTCTAACTCAGAGGATACAAGAGAAGCAAAAGGAAGTAGGATGGGGTACCTATGGGAAGAAAAGGCCATGCTTGCCAGAAATCCAAGGTATTCCCAATCTTGATGAGTCAGTCTCAAATCCTAGACCTCTCTACCTGGGCAATACCCTATCTAGGTCGGTTCCAGGCTGACGCTTTTCCAGAGGCTGAATTTATGTGGCTGAAGGTAGAGGTTCTCTGTGACCCTCCTGGACACTCTGCTTTCAATGACAAGGAGGTAATGAAGTATGTGTGCTTCAGAGTTGTATGAAAACACAACTTATTAGAACAGGAATCAAAGAAAACATCTTGCAGACTGGTTCTGATATCCCTCTACCAATAAAAAGTAATTTGTCTAGCTTGTCTCTTATCAAGGAAGTGGAGGACTTGTCAGCCCATTACTTTTTTCACTTACTCAGTTTTGCAGAGTTAAGGTAGTCAGGAGGCCCTACTGAAGCCCCCACAGATCTCAGGTATCAAGGATGTGTTGGCTAAATCTGTCCTGAGGCTGTCAAGATGCATTTCATTGCCAATGAGTCAGTCTCACACCCTGCCAACATAAAGCTTCTTTCCTGTGTGTGACCTATGATGTCTGCTGCACTGACACTCCCTGCAACCAAAGAACCTCTCCCATGAGTGTGTCTTCTTGAATCTGATGAGATGTGACTTCACACTGAAGTCTTGCTCATACTCCATGCAAACAAAGGGCTTCTCCCCTGAGTGTCTGTCTGCCATGCTGTGGGATGAGATTTGACCTATCACATAAACCTGGCCAGCACCCTTCACATTATGCTCTTACATGATACAGGCACAAACAACTTGCCTGTGTCCCCTGGATTCACTTTCAGGCCTGTGCTGGACTCTGCTTCCATTTCACATTCCCTAGAGCTCTCCATTTGTCCATTGGGTGGTTTGGAAAAGGTCCTAGAAATCTTACTCTGCTTGATCCTTTCAAGTATAGGTTTGGATCATTATTTGAACTTTTGACCTTCAGTTTGTCATTCCAGCTGTGTGAGTCAGTATGCTGTTCCTGCTGCTGACTCTGACCTATGGGCTCGTTTTCTCCAATTGAGGCTGTTCTTGGGAGGCTCTGAATGAGATGACTGTGATCCAAGTATTGGCTGAGGTAATAATAACAGAAGAATGCCAGGGAATAGGAGATAGGCAGTGAACAGGAGGATCTCTGGCTTTGTTTCTGCTAAAAGAGAAGGTATTTGTCAGGGCAGATGTTGACAAAGCTGCCTGGCCCTTATCCTTCATCTCCTGGTAACACCTGCAAACTAAGTGCTCTGATTATGTTGATGATGCAAGCTCTGTCACTCGCAAAGTGTTCCCCACAGTCTGTTGTTCCATTTGATTTTTACTCACTACATCTTTAGAAAACCAGAAAGCCCAATTGTTGGCCTTTTCTCCCTATCGGCCAAACTACAGACTTTGAGGAAGCATCTGAGGCAGTTCTGCTCCTCATGGAGATAGAACTTCATTAACTTTCCCACATGTAATTATCTTCTAAGTTATGGGAGAGAGAGAGAGAGAGAGAGAGAGAGAGAGAGAGGGAGCACGAGCAAAACCACTGGCCCCCAAAGGATGTCATGCATGCTAACAACCCTGAAAACAAATCTCGATTTGAACCCGATTTACTTACAAATTCTATCTCTCCAAGAGCATTAATCTCAGTCAATGAATATGGAAAATTCCGGTCAGTACCAATGAGGTGCTCTGAGGGTTCACTCCATCTCACTCCCATAAAAAAGCTTAACTTTTAACTACTGATATGAGCATTTGAAATCAGTTCCAGAGATGTGAGTTCTTAACACGTGACTAATGTGAAGTCCTTGAGTCTTTTATCATTTGTGGTGCCTCAATCATCAACCCTGCAGCCCTTCAGGGATGGGAGAGGCTTCCCATTCCTTGAGGGCCTGGCTCTGTAATAAAGTTCCACATGCTCCTTCTTCTGGGTCCACCCCTTGTATAAACTGCCTGTACATCAGGATGTTTTACCTAGTCAGAGTGTCTGGTGCACTTCTTACTTTAGTATAGCAGAAAATATCTAAGTTTGAGATCATCTGTCACATGAAGATTGTCAACATGTTTGTGTAAGACCGGGTCGACTTTATAAAACTAACTGATTTTCCTTGAGTTTGCACATGGCTTGATAAAGAAATTGTGGAATAGACTGCACTACAACTGATACTGTAATCTCAAATAGAGAATCTAATTTGTGTGTGCCTCTGAAACCTCAGTTCTCTCATTCATTCATGGTGACGGTTATAGTACCCACTTCACAGGGGTATGAGTTTATACATGTAGAAGTCTTTAAGAGTCTGAAATATTTAAAAATAAAGCAAGTTGTAGCTCCTACTGTTGCTTCTTTATTTACTAATAAAATGAGGGTTACATCAGCCACTGTGTTGGAGAGATCAAGAAAGAAAGGCAGCAGTTCCTAGATTATTCAGCATTTTCTACTCTTCCCTGAATTTGCATCCATGAGAAACTTGTTTCTATTAACAGGATTTGGGAAACACATTCTGATGCCCACTGCATTCCACTCCAGGCCACCCGAGAAGCTGTAACAAAAAGATGATGAGAAATCAGTGTTTTGGTTGGTAAGTGTTTACAAAATCATTTCAGGAATACAAAGTTATGCATCAGAAGGGAGCCAGTGAGCAAAGCCTGTTCAAAAAATTTGTCAGAGAGTGACAAATATAAGTACAATCCAAGCATCGTTGGAAAATGCTTTCTGAAGAATCTTTAAGGCCTAGTCTATTTGGGGCATCAACTAATTTTCATTCAATGTTAATGAAATTAAACTTTTCTTCATCTGATGCTGAGAAATTATCTACTGTATTTACTTAAGAAATAAATTGGCTTTTAATGACCGAAAATACTCGACAAAGAAAGAGAAGGAAACTACTTCAGTATGAAGGTCACATGCAAGAATTCCTCTTAGAATATCATGCTTCGTGTGAGACTTTGAAATTATTTCCTCTAAGATAAAGAACAAGGCAAAGATGCCCACTCTACGTGGTTTTATTAATTACTGGGAGGAACAACTGTTCCATTAGGTGACCACTGTATGACCACTGAGGTAGATCTGGCTGGATCCAGGCCAGAACAGATATTGCTTTATATACATCCCCAGAAACAGTTTCACCAAGTCCCACTCCATGCTGGTTTCTGAAACAGGCTCCTGCCCTTACCCAGGCAAGGATCTGAAACATTTCCCTCTTATCTTGGTGAGTTACACCTCATACACCAATCTGTTTCTGCATTTTGTATAAATTGTTAGTACTTGCCACATGGTGTGGAGGGCATCCATATTGTCCCCTCTACATGTAAGACACTCCTCATATGTCAGTTTGCTTAATAATCTCTCAATGTAATGAAAAAATAATCGGTCTTCTTCTTTGGGCCCTTGACTCCAGGAAACTGGACACAGCAAGTACATTATGAGAGCATTAGACAAAAATAAAAAATAAAATGACAGTCAAATTGGAAAGTAAGAAGTAAAATTATGTCAGTTCTCAGTTAACATAATCTTATGCGTAGGAAATGCTAAAATTCCCAAGAAACAAACAAAATATTCTATTAGAACTAATTAATGAATTCAGCCAAATTTTAGGGTAGATAATCAACACTCAGAAATCACTTGCACATCTATGCAGTAACAATGAACAATCCAATAGGGAAATTCAGAATATCATCCCATTTATCACAACACCCAAAGAATGAAGTGATTAAAATTAACTGGAAAGACTTGCACACTGAAAACAACAAAATATTGATGAAAACAATTTAAAGCAAACACAAGTAAGGATCAGTACACTTAATATTCTTAAAATGCCCATACTAAAGATTCAATGTGTTGAAAAGAGACTATCTAAACTCTAGAGTACTTTCACAAAAATTTACTTGAGCCAAACATAGGATATACTAGGAGGCAAGAAATGAAGTGGCTGAGGACAATGCTTCTCAGAGTGACAGTTGCAGGCTTTTTAAGCATTCAAAGTTGGGAACTTAGAAAAATTTACACGAAAGTGCAAAGAAGAGTTAGTAGAATTAAGTTCTTTTTTGCAGATGGTTTTGCTTCTGAGGTTCTGAAGAGGAATTTTAAATCTGTGTTGTTCCAGGTGCACAGAATCAATGAACAGGGTTTTCTTATGGCAAAGAGAAAGCTTCTACTAAGGAAGTTATGAGGTCCGGACATGCCTACTCACCATTACTTGCCCAGGTAGGAATGTACAGTCAAATCTCCCTGTGAGATTACTTTCAATTGAAACCCTTTTTAAACCACTAGTGAAAGCTCTAGAAAAATTCCAAAGGCTTTTTTCATTTTTTTTTTTTTTTGCAGAAATAAAATAAACTTTACATACATTCCTAAAGAACCTCCAAAATAAAAGCAATATTGAAAGAGAACGAAGCTGAAGACCTCGCACTTTCTAACTGAAAAACATCCTGCGTAGCTGCAGTAATCAAAACCGCATAGTACTGGCATAAAGGTACACTCATACACACGTGGAATAGAAAAAAAACCTGTAGAGCATAAAGTCCAAGATTGGCACCATGGATGCAGATACTACACAGTAGGAAAAGGAAAATCTCTTCAACAAAAGGTGGTGGGAAAATGGAACATCCGTATGTGAAAGAATGAAGGACATTTATCTTAAGAAATATACAAAAATCAACTAAAAATGGACCAAAAACCTAAATGTAAGTCCAGAAATTATGAAACAGAGGGGAAAGTTTTGACAGGAAATGTTTTCTTGGATGTGACACCAAAAGCACAAAAATCAAAAGCACAAAAAGCACAAAAATCACAAGCAAAAATACACTAATGGAATTACATTAAATTTGCAAATCTGTGTAGCAAAGAAGACATCAAGAGTGAAAGGCAACCTACAGAATTTGAGAAAATATTTGGAAAACAGATTTTTGGTAAGAGATTGATATCCAGAATACATAAAGAATTTGGCAATTCAATCATAAAAAGAGAAATTACCAGATAAAAACTCAGTGCTATTGACTGAATTATGCCACACACACACACACCCCTCCCCAATTCATATACTGAAACTAACCTTCGATGTAAATGTATGTAGAGATGGGACCTTTGTCAGGTTATTAGGGATAGAGGAGTTTGTAAAAATGGAGTGTTCAGGATTGCATTAGTGCCCTTATTACAAGAGAGTGGTGCCTCTCTTTCTCTTGAGAAACATGCACAGACAAAGAGGCTTTGTGAGCTCACAGTGAGATGGAGACTGCCCATAAGGTAGGAAAGAAATGTAAGAATAACCCCCTTATCTTAGACTTCTGAACCCCAGAACTGTGAGTATACAAATTTCTCTGGCTTAAGCCACTCTGTCTGTGGTATTCTGTTTGGCAGCCTGAGCTAAAACAAAGAGAAATGATTCTGAATAAAAATTGCTTTAACAACATATACCAATGACCAGGAAGCATATGAAAGGATAACCATTACCACTATTAATCGGGAAAATGAAAAGTGGAGCCACAATGAGATATCATCTGTTGCCCATTAGAATGGCCACAATAACATACATACAGACAGACAGAGAGACAGACCACAGACAATAAGAAGCATTGGCTAGGAAGTGGAGAAACAGATCCTCTTATACACTGTCTATAGGAATGTGAAATCATTTAGCTAGTATGAAATACAGTATAAAGATCCCTCAAAAATTATAAACTGACTGCCACATGATATAGTAAGACAATCTTGGGATATATATCCAAATACAATTGCAAACAGATTCTTAAATAAATATTTGCACACCCATGGTCACTGCAGCATTCTTCAAAACAGCAAGATGTAAAAGCTACCTAATGCCCATTGATGGCTAAATGACAAAATAAAATGTGGTGTAGACATACAATAAACTATTATTCAGCCTAAGCACAGAAAGAAATCCTGTCATATGTTACAACGTGGATGAACAGTGAGGACCTTATGCTAAGTAAAATGAACCAGTCACCAAAAGACGAATACTGCAGAACTTCACTATGGAAACTATTTAAGAAGTGAAATGTATAGAAACAATAGAATGGCAGTTGCTACGGGCTGGAAGAAAGAGAAAATAGAGAGTTGTTGTTCAATGGTTAGAGTTTCAGTCATGCAAGATGAGAAAGTTCTAGGCATCCAGTATAACTCAATACGTATATACTACAAAATACTATACAATACACTTAAAATTAGAAGAGGAGGAATTTATGGCATGTGATTTTTAAACACAGGGGTACGTTATATACATACACATATATATGTATATACCTATATGTACATACATATAGTACACATATGTATGTATGTGTGTATCTATATGTATATCTAATCTATATCTGTATCATATATTGATATCTATATCTACATTTATATCTACCTATATCTAATCATCTATATCATCTATATCTATCTATATCTATGTATATCTTCTATGTATATCTATATTTATGTATATGTATATGATATATATGTATATGATCTGTAAACCTATCTATATAATCTATATCGCTATCACCTATTATTTTCTAATTCTATCTCTATCTTCCTCTATTTCTGTCTCTATCTTTATTTCCCTCTATCTCTATCTCTATACCTCTCTCTCTCTCTCTCTATCTATCTATCTATCTCTATCTCTATCTATCTCTATCTCTATCTATCTCTATCTCTATCTATCTCTATCTCTATCTCTATCTCTATCTCATCTATCTCTGTCATCTCTATCTTTATCTCTATCTATCTCTATCTCTCTATCTCTATCTCTCTCTCTATCTCTATCTATCTATATCTCTATCTCTATCTCTATCTCTAATATCTATCTATCTTTATTTCTCTTTCTGTCTCTCTCTATCTCTAATTCTATCTATCTATATCTATTTTTTTCTATCTCTGTCTCTGACTATGTCTATCTCTAAATATCTATCTCTGCCTGTATGCAATCTATCTATGTATTTATGTATTTATGTATCTATGAATCTAAGTATCTATCATTTATTTATCTGTCATCTATTTATCATTCATCTATCTATCTATCTATCTATCTATCTATCTATCTGTCTATCTATCATCTATTATCTATACTGGGTTATACACTTTCACTGAGTCCAGAAGAGAGGTATACACAGTAAACCCTCTTTTGATGTTGAAAAATTTGTGGTCAACCATGTGCTCTATTGAGATTCTTACACTTTTCTTTTATGAGCCTAAGGGATCAGAAATACTTAGATGGGCAAACCGCAGTCATGGTCCAAGTTGCTCTCTCCCGTTTAGGCAGATTGACTTTCTTCTAAACTCTCCTTAGAGAAGAGGAGGAAGTGAGCTTCTCATTTCTATTTTATGACTGCATTCATTTTATATATCTGGGACTATCTCCAGTCTGTGACATGTGGGACGCGTCAGGGAGACTCAATAGCTCTTAGAAAACTCCTCCCGGAATCAATAAAAAGGAACGTATTTATTTGGGGGTAAGAGGTTCATGTGGTGTGATAAAATATACATAAGTGATTTATGTATCTTCACGTAATATCTTTATCATTTCTTTTTCTAAGACATTTAATGTAGTAACTGAACTACTGTGAGATTAGTGTTAGAAAGCTCTTTGGTGGATGACAGTTTAACTAAAGCTTCTTTAATTGACCACGTTTAGTAAAACTAATCTTCCTTTAAAAATTCTTAATTTTACACAAATAGAAACAATGGAGAGTGTTACTAGAAACCCTATACATCCAACACCATGCAATCTAAATTCAACATCTGCCACAATGGCTTTGGATCTTTTTATTTCTGTTTCAACATTCAAAAACAAATGAAGAAGAAACTAACCAAGACACAGAGAAGTCATCGGCCAGATCTTCCTTCTTCTCTTCTGATAACTATTCTGAATTTGTTTTTATTCACTCTCAAGATTTTTATACATTAACTGCTTATTAATATGTGGCAATATGTGTATGTAACATATATAATTATTTCACACATTGAAAAACATTATATGAATAGCATTTTTATCTGTAATCTACCCTTTTACATCTTGCTTGATTGCTAAACCATCAAACAGTCCCCTTGTAACCTGCTGAGATGCAGCTCAGACCTCAGCCCAGGAAAGTTTCAGGACAGTACCCCTAACTCCTCCTGGCCCCTCTCCTTTCTGACTTAGAATCCATTCTTCATCAGAATTCTCAGTGTAATCCACCTAGGGCTTGATGACCTGCCTGCAGTGACACAGGAAGGCTGGTCAAAGGGATATGAGACCTGGAACAAAACAAAATCATAGTCCGGAAAGGAAACAGCTTGAAGGAGAAATAAAGCAACAGAAAGCCAGGACAGCTCACACTCTGATGGGCTGACAGAGCCTAGAACAAGGCATTCTGAGTTCTGCATTGTTTGTGTCAGAGCTAGGCTGACCAAAGGTTACCAAAATTTCCCTCCAGATTATTCTCCATGTGGCAGAAAACTGCCTGAGAGAGAACCAAACATGTTTCCTAGGCTCATCTGTACTTTGCACTTACTGCTACCTATAGCCTGCACTGTATCATAGTTCCTTTTCACATTTCTGTAACAGTTTTCTCCAAGTCTGCCATGTCTGTCCGTCCTTCTTGGAGAAGTGTATGGAAATGTATTTGACAGCATCTTTGACCTAGACAAAATAATAGATTCCATCAGAAACTTCTAATACACGTCAGAACTTTGAGTTGAGCCTTCTCCTCCACCTGTGTGCAGGGTGTTAAGGAGACCTCTGGGTGGTCTCTGTGAAACAAGGATTTTCTCTCCTTTACAATCCTGTCCTGATACCTGAGCAAACACTGAGCACTTTCCGAGCTCTCTTCTGACACAGAGAAGTTCCTGTTATTTGTGTCCTGTTCTCACCTCATGCACCAGATAGGACCAAAAACCCTATTCTGTGTACATTAAAGAGAGTCTCTGGTCCTCTGGTGATGAGCTCCTTGTCACCAAGCTGCTCACACCATCAGACCCTGCTTAAAGGTTGGCTTTGTCTCCCCCGACACTCACTTTGGGCTTACACTGTGTTCTCCGGTGTCTCCCACAGGCCTCTCACCTGGAGACCTGCTAGGCCTCATGCTGCCAGCACCACATAGGCCCTATGAGTCTCCCAGCCCTCAGGCCAAGGTGCCTGTTAAAAAATAGGCTGAGAGGGTCTGATAGTAAAGACCACTTCCCAGAGCGAGGCCTGTCTTCTCCATTAGGGCAAGTGTCCAGAGCAGGAGATGTAGGAACCCTACAAGGATCTGTTCATGAGACAGAAAGTTTGTGCATGGGACGTCTCCACCAGCTGTGACAGACCAGCTGAATGATAGCTGGGGTGTGTTTCATTAGCTCTCCTGTAGCTCTGCCCATCTCAGGAAAGGAGGCAAAGGCAGGTGGATGGACCTGGCCCTGAGTGGTTGAGAGGAGCCATGAGGTGAGGGGCCACAAAAGCCCAAAGGAAACTTGGAGGCACCTGCTTTATGTAATGGGGTCAGAATGACCATCAGCATGCTCTTGCAGACACAGGAAATGCCTATTGCTCACAGAAGGCTTGTGGGAATTCCACATGTGGATCATGGGAAAACCTAGCCCAAAGCACATAAAGCAGACTTACTCTTCACAGGGCAAGGGTCTCTGAGACTGAGACGAATTGCTGTCCGTCAGTATGATGGTGTTTGTGCTCTTTCAGGACTAGATATGGGGTCTAGAGGAGGAAGCCATTGAGAATGCTCAGGTTGACAGAGTTTGGGCTCTTCCAGGCTGAGAAGGACTCTCATTAAGATGCTCTAGGTTCCCAGACACTGAGTTAAGCTGGGGCCTTTGACACAGAAGGGACTCAGATTCCCAGGATTGGGCTATTTAGGTATCTGATATTAGGGGTTTCCGTCTTTCTGTAAGTGCCCTATTTAAGGTGTCCCAAGATGAATGTTTGGGGCATGCCACAGGCTGAGGGAAATCATGGGTTTCACTGTGTTTGCTGGGGTCTAAACATGAAAGGATTTGGCGTTTGTACGGATGATGAGATTTGAGGTCCCTCCAGGTTAGGGGATGTGGGCTCGCTCAGGGTGATAGGATTTGGTGTCCCTCAAGGCTGATGGCATGTGGAGCCTTTCAGGGTGAGAGGCTCTGGTGCTGTTAGGATGGAATTTGAAAACCTTGGAGTTATTGTTTAGGAGGGTTTCTCACGGCAAAGCACCTCAGGCTGTAGTTTTCATGACCTCAGATGGTCTCTCGGGCGTCCTGAATTGATCTCCAGCGCGGTTTGGTGAAGGACACGCGCAGCAGGAAGGTTCTGGCACCCACACGCAAGCTGCCAGCTCGCGAGAGACGTTTAGAGTGGATGGTACCCTCTGTCTTGATTCCCTGTTCAACCGGACTTTCGTTAGCCTCTCAAATTAGGTCCTCATCCCAGGTTTGCCTGCCTTATGAAGTCCGCTTTCAGCAAGAACTTTCAAAGCGGTTGGTGTGTGGTGAACGCCACATTCCTTTCTGGGGAAAACTGGGTCATTCCGTAAATTCTGTTGCCACAGTGTGTAGACACAGAAAGAATTTATGTGTGTCCAAGGTACCAACACAAGGAGTAAATATGGGTTTAGAAAAACCTTTAGGAGAACTAAAAGGTCAAAGAGTTATAGGGATATATAAGTCAGGTGGGTCTGAAGGCTTCCGAAGTTAAGAATCATAGTTAAAACAAACACAAAGGAAAACCTAAAATTCATCCATCAAGAGTATTGCCTAAAAATAAGACATCCCACACAAAGATGAGGGGTCTCGAGAAGGGGTGTCCAGTTAACACCTACTGGGTTTCACAAGAGAAAACGGAGAGAGAGTTTCTGGCCTATACCTAGTTTTGGTCACAGGAACATAACTTGATTTTCACGTGTTGGAAAGAAGCGGCTAACTGCAGATGCTTTATAATGACTGTGAAACTGAATGAGGAGAAAACTCATTGGAGTGGAGGTGGGGGCCTGGTGAGGGCGCTGTCCCACGTTACCACCTTACACGAATTACACTCCCCACAGAAGGCTCCTTCGTGGGAAAGAAAGGCCAATGATAGGCCCCAACATGAAAATCCTACATTTACGCCACGTCTGCCCCATGCAGTGTGGGGTGTTTCCCCGCAAGGAACTGACGCCCCACAAGCCAGCCAACGACAAACTTGAACTCACTCTGAACCACGCTGAACTCATTCATTTCTCCAATGCGCTTGCGTTCAAAATGATTCTTCCCAACGACCTTCTTTCTCTCTCCAAAATGGCATTTCTCTTCTTGTTCTGTGGGACTTGCCTATGACTTTTGCTCTACCCTACTCGTTTCAAGTTGCAGTTGTTTGATGTTCGTGATTAAAGCCACGTTTTGCTGGGAAAATAAGTGTTTTACTTTTACCTGCAAAGAAAATTTATTTTACATATCACTAAACATGACCTTTTATCATTAGTTATCACTTAAATGCTGCCTCGTGTCATTATTGCTGATGTGACCCTTTATGTCTTCTGTGTTTATAGCATTCTCATGATTTACATATGTACATCATCAGTGAAGGCTTGATACGCAGATGCAGTCTTGCATAGTATGTGATGTTCTGCTGATAGCAATGTAGAAGACATGTGTTTCTAATCACTTTTTAATTTGAGTCACGTTATAAAAAATATCAGTGATTTAGACACTGTTAAATCCCTAAATGAGATTTTCAAATGCACTTGTGGAAATGGTTACAGACAGTAGGATGTCCAAGAATAGCTTCAGTGTCCACATCCTGTTGTATTTTCTGTAGCATTTTGTTCCCAGTTGTTTTCCTTTGCATGGACAGTGGGCCCAGATGACAGGGACGTTTTGCTTCACCTCTTGGATGTTCTGGACTTTCTTTCTGCAGGGGAACTGTGGTTTTCACGGGGTAGTTCTTCAATTTTTTTCAACCTGTTCATTATAAATTCACTTGGTGCCTATTTGATTCTCTTCATTGCATCCAATAGTCCCCCTAAGCCTCACAACTATTACTGGTAGTTGAAAGGTTCATTGTTGTTTTTCAAATAAAAATGAATTATCTATTCTTAGTTCTTTACCAGAAGCTTTACTGAATCATTTATTCCACCTGAACTTGAAAGAATTGAGCTGTGGTACTCAGTATTTATGCACTCGGTTCACAGATTCTGAACATTCTTCTGTGGCTGGGTAAATGGGCCCTGAACCAAAAAAACACTTTTGAAAATTCATGTCGAACTCACTTGAGGGCTCAATCCTCCCAAACATGGAGAGTGAAAGGAAGTAAATGACTTGGCCTTGTCACAGCGATTTCTTTTGTGAGATCAACATTATTTGACGACATGCTCTGTAATCCATAGGAAATCCTGGACATTTTTGGGGTGCTTCACTAAGCAGATACACTACCCACAGAGTCTTTTGAGCTGGCTGTTCCATGCTGACCCTGGAGTTTGAGAGCTGGTTCCTCTCCTGATTCAGAGCTTCTGCTCTCTTTGTGTTTGAAGCTCTTGAGAGTCTATGAGGAAACTACTTTAAGACTTCCTGCCTTTCTGATTAAAGGCCCGTTTGGCCCGAGAGTATTTGGTTGGCACTTATGCCCGATTTGACATCAGGTAATTTTATTGGAACTGTGCTAGCCTTCCCTCCAATTTTGGGGGGCGGGAGGAACGCTGGTTCCACTGAATCTGAAATCCCCAACAATTGAGCCTAGAAAAGGAAAACCAATAGGTTCAATAAAAGTAGGCAATTGTCATTTGCATCAAATAGCAAACTGGTCCTAGGAGGAATTCTGGAATTCCTGCTCCTTACACTGTAGATTCATTCAACTTTTTGACCACTGACTAAATGGAAGCATCTATGAACCTCTATTGGTGGGATGAGATGATAGACAAGGCTTCAAAAGTGCCTGCCTCACTTTTGCATCTTGTCCTTAGGATAATCCAGGAACCATACTGGCACTGCTCCTGCACATTTTTGATCACCTGTTCGACCATTTCATGTTTGGTGAAGAGCTTTCATAAAGATTTCTCCACACCTTAACCCTGTTTCATGGATATAAATTGTTTTATTCATGGTCTCTGTGCTTTTTCATTGGACTGAGAAAACTACTTCCTTTTCTTAACAAAGTCTTCTTAGAGAAGACTGACCACTTTGGGGGAGCACCTGTCAAACTCCACACTGACAGGTGCAATTATTTTACTGGTCAGGTGCTCGAACATGGTTGTGTAATTTGGCCAGTTCTGCAACATTTTCACTATGCCTACCACACTCAATCCTCAGGTTCTGTTTAACCTACTAAAGTCCTCAGTAAGAATTAACTGGAAAAATTTGTAGAATTCTTTATATAAGTTGGCTGAAAGCATTATAAACCTCAGATCTACACTTTTTGGAACTTATAAGCTTTCACCTTGCAAGACACTTACAGAACACCACATGCGTTTGGCTCCTGCTTTTGGGGATCCACAGTTTGTTACTTTTAAAGCCTGAAAACCTTCTGCTCAATGCCTTCATGCTCTGGTAGTACAATCTCTTCACAGGGAAATCCAAGAAATTGACGAACTGAAAATCCAAAGCTACCCATCTGGAGATTTCGTTTACTAAGAAAAGGCACCTTAAGAACAAAACAAAACAAATCATTCCTGCTGGACTCAAGGGATGAGCCTTTACCAGATACTGTTGACACCACCCCTGTGCTGCTAAGTTTCAGCAACCAGATCCTTGGATACACTTGTCACTCTTAAAGAAGATACCCAAACCAGACAGAAAGTTGACTGAATCTGATGACCTACAACTAAAACTGAAAAAATAAAAAAACAAAGCAAGTGACCATGGAGGATACAGCTTTTCTCAAAAGATCAGGTCAGGGCTATACAAATCTTTTTCTTATTTACCATTAATTTTTATTTTATATTTGTCTTACTGAGAATGATTGTGCCCTCATTTATGTTTTCTAATCAACTAAGAAAAGGGGAGTTTCTTTAGCATTGAATATGCCATTGAGTACTTCAAGATAATAGTGGTCTTTGTTTCATTGTCTATAGTTTTGAGCTCCTGGTTTAAATTCATCACATGGATTAGATTGTTATATTGTCCTAATTTCACTAAATGCTTCTTTTTCAGCTATGCACCTGTTTCCTGTGAACCATGGACATGAGCTGTTCCCCTGCTTGCACCTTCTTTCTGACAAGGGAGACAGCTCCAAGAAGAAGTCCTTCCTGACTTTGGGAAACAAGAGGCTGCTGGAGTTGGAATATGGGAATGCTGCCTCGCAACGCTTTCAGAGAAAGGTAGTTAATAACCGTGGAATAGGTAATTGATCACAAGGGAAAGAATAATCACTAACCGGAAATTTAATCAAACATAATCCATCACGGGGTTGATGGGAGGTTATAGGGCTTACGGAAGTCTTCACAGGCTACAGAATCACAAGAACCCTCCACAAGAATACCCTGAAGGAAGAACTCTATGTTATAATAACACTCTGTGTTTCTAACTGCCTCTTCCATCACTTTCCTTTCCCTTCTCTACATACCTCTCCTCCTCAGCACACAGGCCACAGTGTGTATGTGGCTTGCCATGTCTACATGCTCTGGGTTGCAACGTTTTCTTTTTCCCTAATAAATATTTTTGATAGCAAAACACCTAGTCGATACTATTTTTCAGTTGTGGATACTTTACTTGTGGGAAGATTGGGCTGCTGTGAATAGACAGTCTACCAGTTTCATACAAGTTATTCTGCCCTAAAGATTTCTGCTTCTGTACAGTTTATGTAATATAACTCAGGGAATAGAGAGGGACCAGGGTGCAGTAGACGCAGGAGCCATACTTCCTGGTGCTCAATCGGCCTGATATTCATCTTGCTTATTATTTTGGCCATTTGACAAAAACATCAGTGGATAGAAGTTTAGAAACACAGATCTTCACTGGCAAGAAGGCTCTATTATGCTTAATAACTGCATGAGGTTGTCACAGCATGGAAGGACACATACATGAAAATGATTTCTGTTTATATCTATCCCTATCCACCGGCCATTTCTATATCCCCTCAACTGTCGGTGAGTCATTGACACTACCATTCTAGCCAAGCCTTCCTGTGTATCAGGAGTCAGGTTTCTCTGACATCGGAGAGCTTAAACCCAAGATTTTTGACAAAAGGCCTTCTTGAAAGAAATTTTACATCCCCTCTTTGTTGGAAATTACAAGTCAGAGCTGTATTTTTGTCAGATATCCCCTCCCTGGGCTCAGCATAGAGAATGTGATTCAAACTGTGCATTGAAGAATTGTTTTTCTTTCACCATTGGACCTCTCTCAAATATGTAGTCAAGGGGAGTGAGTAGAGGCTGGGAAAACAGTCCAGAAATATTTCTGTTTAGGCTTAGAATCAGGATGCTCTCATATAAAAGCATTGTTCCTTGAATTCCACACTTGAGAGTACATAGAAAAACACATCCTCCGAATGCAGATCTGTTAACCGACAAACATCCGAAGACACAGTGGTCAGCAGTGTGTGTGGATTTGGGGTCATCAGATGAATGCCCTCAGGTCCTGTTTAATTACTCTGCAGTTCTAAACAAATCTATTTTCTCTTGCACCAGCTTTGTGCACAGGTGAAATGTTAGTATTGTAAATTGAGAATCAGAATCAAAGAAGTTGGCGTTTCAAAAAAGTCTCTATCTGAGACTGAGTTCCTCTTTTTGCCTGATTTCTGAGTAAGTACTGTATTGGGTTAGGGAATTTTGCTCTTGCTTTCCTGGGCTACTCGTCTAATAACACAGGGCTATATGGACAGTCAGTTCAGTCATTATTCTCCTATAGCTAAACAACCATTTCTCTCTGGCTTTTTTGAAGATGTTTTCTTTCTAATTTTGTTTTCTGCAATTTCATTTGGTACGTTCAGATGTGGGTTTCATGCTTTCTCTCGGTTTGTCCTCCTTTATTCTGTGCATATTTCTTTTGGCCAGACTTAGAACTTACTTAATCCTTATTTCTTCAAAAAAGTTTTAGCATGCTGACTTTGAAGATCTCTGGCGGGTTCTTGTCTTCCTTACATTCTTTGTTAGTTGTAAAATTTGCAGAGTTTTTTATATCTCCTGCTTCTTTGATAAGATTTTTAATCTACAGGTATCACAAGAATGTCCATGACTATTTGTTGAAGCACGTGGATAACAGCTTCAACAGCTCTAAAGCCTTTGTCAGGTATTTACATGGCTTATCTCTTCCGATAACATCTATTGTATTTCATTTCTCACAGGATGTGATTTTTTTATGATTCCTTGTAAGCTAATTTGGGTTCTATCTTGGGCTTTAGGTGATTAACACTTGGGCCTAAGTAAAGTCTTTGAAGAATATTGACATTTTTGTCTGAACATCAAACTCATCCCATCTAGGTTAAGGCACCCGCTTGTTCTAGGCAGGCTTGTGGACCTGTGGTTTCAGGAACAGGTTGGTTTCAAAGCTTTTCCTCTGGTATTCAGGTCTGTCTTCTGAACGTGCCATGCAGTGGTCCCTCGAGGAGTAAATCAGAGTCGATCGTTAAATTCTCAGAAATTTGGTATATATAGGCACCACAGGGGTGAGGCCATTTAGCACACGACCATATAGGTTTTTCTTTCCCCAGGGTCTTCCTATCTACATTCACACTGCCGTTTTGTAGGTTCTGGGTGTTTTCCTGTTGGGTCTTCAGGCAGAAAGGTGCAGCTAGTTACCCAGAACTGCTGTGCACTTGTAAAAAATTGTACCCACATCCAAGTGAAGGGAGACAGAAGAGAAAATGCTGGCTATGCATGCCAAATTTGGCCATTGTAATTTTTTTCAAATACTGAGAAAATTTTCCTCATTCAGAATTGTATTTGATCAGGTAATTGTGGGCTTCCATTGTTGGCTCACCATCACTTGAGATTGCTTCCAAGCTGGGATATGAGAGAAAACAAAGAAGGAAAGCATAAGTGGTATTTTTTGTTTTCCCTGAACATTCAGAATTGACTTTTCTACACTTGAGGCAGGCCTAAAGGAGCTTTTTTTATTTTTTCTTTTAGGAAAAAGTGGTTTATTTTTATGTTACTCATGAGCAGAAGCCCCATCTGTTGATTAAAGTTGCTCACTCTGATTATCTCCATGTGTTCTTCTTCTATTCTTCTGGATAGCAAGGATGATAAGGTCCCATCTATATTTATACCAGGACATTTATTAAATAAGGGTCTTTTGTTTGATTGTTTGTTTGTCTCTTTGTTTGTTTTGGTGGTATTGGTGATTATCATTAGAAATGCTATACCTTTCCCACATGGAAGAGCAGGATTGCCTCTCCTTAGTTATAAAACAAGGTTTGCTCTGTTTTGAGAATTCTACCGTGAAAGAAACCATTGCAGGTGAACGCACCAAAGAGTTTATTCTGTGTTAGTCAATTAAGATTAGGATTACTGATGCAGACAGGAAATATGGCTCTTGCTATTGCTATGAGTGATAAAACTTGTGTTCTCACCCAGAAACTCATGTCTTTTGCCTGCACTTGTGAAAGAGTAACTTGAAATTTCCTCACTTTCAAGAATGTTAGCTTCTCATGCTAGACAAAGGCATAGTTCATGTAATAGAAAGGACGTGGTCCACAAGAAGCGGTAGAAATAGAGGAACACTTTCTGGGGCCTTGTAGCGAATTTTCTACCAAGTGGTGGACAAGAAAGAGTAAGGATCCTGCACTATTAAAACTGAATACTTTTTTTCAAATGATGTGTTAGTTGTTATGAAATGCTCTCCAGGTTGCAGGAAAAAAGATGGTAAGGCAACTCCAACTGATAGGAAATATGGCTTTGGCTAATTAGTTGAGGCGAGTGCAGAGCTAAAATAAGTGGTATCAACATTGAAAATATGAAGATACAGAAGTCACGCTTACCTAAGAAGGAGATCCTTGTAACTTCCTGTACTCTAGAAGCCCGAGAATGTATGTACTTTGGTGGTTAAATTTCAGGCCCCACAATCAACTCAGTATTACCGGAAGGGGTGACCACTACTCTACAATATAATCTTTGTCTTTTACACCCTGTCCTAAAGCAATGCTAGCAGTGCAATGAAATGCTTAATCTATACAGATTTTTCTAGGTGCATAGGTCTAATTCGCGTGATGGCTTGGCTAAGTCAGAGCTTGATGGTGTCTTCAGTTCTAAATGGCTAGTCATCATTACCAGCTATTACACACATGCAAAGCAGACATATATTCTTGACTCGGTGAGAAGACAAGGGGGCAGCACTCAGTTCCCAGGCTATTTTCTTTTCTATTCCTAGACGACCATCTTATGCTGTTGTCAGTAGTGTAGCTGTTTCCTCATGAAAAATTACATCTGACAATTCAGACATTCCTCTTTGGGGCATGACTTGTGAAAACAAACATCAGCAGAAGCCTGACCAATCTGGATAATGTGAAGATGCCTGTCATAATGCCAACTGTCTGATGGAACAGCTAGCATCTAACTTCTGATGCAGCCTACCTGAAGCCCAGACTGTCACTTTTTTGACATTATATCCATCATCAAAGTTCAGGCGCACAATCTTAAACACTATATGTAGTTCAATAGGAGTTATCATTGAATGGCAGACTTGTGACTCCCAAAGTCACGTTGCTTCATGTAACCCTTGGTTGTAAACTTTATATGATATGAGATGCCACCACTGCTTACCCTGACCCATTTTCTTCCTCTCAAAACAATCTAAGGTTTCTCATCACAGGTGACCTTTTTTTCATGCCACAGCATTGCTCTTCCCAGGTGATTAAGTTGATTCCAGTTACACAATGGTATTAGGACACCTCCATATCTCTCTGCATTTAGCTTTTTCGGTTTTTCCATTCTGATAACGTTGCACCCTTTATGTTAAAGGAATCTGAGAGAGTCAACGCATTTCTTAGATGTTTCGTATTCTCTAACATCTGCAGAGATTTGATACTGTTGTACATTGGGTGTATTCCTAACTCTCCCACCCACACCT
This sequence comes from Cynopterus sphinx, assembly GCA_030015415.1. Classification (NCBI taxonomy): domain Eukaryota; kingdom Metazoa; phylum Chordata; class Mammalia; order Chiroptera; family Pteropodidae; genus Cynopterus; species Cynopterus sphinx. The sequence goes on from JAKZJJ010000094.1 coordinate 147,053, forward strand.
GTCCTCAGTCCACACATTTTAGTAAGACAATCTGAATACAAAATGCAACTGTCCCAAATGAGGGGCTATAGGGTTTTGGCTGTTCCTGGGTTTAGAGTGGAAACATAATTGGTCGTGTGACTTAGAGACTTATTTTGAAAAAAATTATGATTCATTTTGAACTTTCTGGTTGAAGGCTGAGTCTAACTAGTGGATTAATGAAACAAGAAAGGTATAGGTATGTGGATGAGAAATATTATTGGAGGAGGGCACAACAGAGGGGACATGAAGACACAACTACTCCAGCTTGAGGGAATAGAAAGATATTGACCTCTGAATATGATTTAACAAAAAATAATTAACATGCTCTGTCTCATAGACCTAGCATCAATAACTAACTCAAGAGGCCACCACAGCCATCAATCCATCTCATAGCCTGAGAACTTGAAGACTTTGGAAAGTTTATTTTTTTGAAAGAGTAATATTTAATTAATGTAAGTAAATACTCATTTATTGTTCATTTACTAAATAATAAAATACATTATCTGTTAGGCACTGTGCTATATCTGTGCCAATGTCCAAGGTAGACAAGGAAAAAGAGGCAGGAACTATCTGAAAGAAGTTATATCTTTGGGTTAAACAGTGATACAAATAAAGCAAAGGGAGGGCCTGCCTTTCAATGCTGGGAAAAAGGGCAAAGTTTAGTGGTGGAAGTTTTAATAACTAAAAAGAGTTTGATTGTAGCTCTAAACAGATAGAGGAACAGAAAGACATGTAACTGGGAAGATAAATAGGTCAGTTGTTCAGGGGAGTTGTTAGCGATGCTGAAATTCTGAGCTCAGAATCTAAAAGGCATTTAATACCAGAATAAGAACGCAAGTCTTTCTTTGCATGCAACAGAAAGCAAAATGAAAACATGCATTAGAAAATGTAAAGTTGACTCTCATTGGGAGGAAATAAAAGACGCAAATAAGCTTGACTACTCTGAGGACAGGAGAATAAAAAAGAAATCTGAAATATTTGTAAAATTCCACCATGTGCTAACACTATTGTTGCAATGAGGGCATCATGGTGTTCATGAACACTAACCTAGTGAGACTAGGCTATATTTTAAGTATAAAAGTATTTTTCCTGAAGACAGATACTGCCAAATAAAAGCCAGGGCTTATAATTTAAAATCACAGCAAAAATTTAATCGAGAGAATGCTGAAGTGAATACTGCATGTGTGTCTATTATAGATTGGATTTCTATCTATCCCTCACATATCATCCCAATTTAGACCTTCATTTGATTCATCCAGGGTGGCTTCAGATACCTCTGAACTTGTTTCTTCATTTGCCTATACTGCCTTTATTTCTATTCCCTTTAAAGAGTATATTGAATATAATTTCTTTAGACAATCTGGTAAACATTACTAAGTACCAAAATGTCTAAATGTGAAACATCAGTCAATAGCCTAACGTGAACAAAGCATTAATTTACTCTAAACTCTTTCAAAAAACAAGGACAATCAACCCATCAAGTGAAAGTGTGAGTTTATTGTTCAAATAAGAAGATTGCATGCTTTTTTCTGATGTTTTTGCAAAAATATCTTAATATTTGTATTTTTGCACAGTCCTCTAGTCCACAGGTGCATCACTTGCCATTAGGGCGATGTGTGCCTAATGAAGTTGGTGGACGAGCTGACCTGGAAAGAGTGGCAGCAGATGCATCAGCTGTCATTGGCATGGGGAGCCATTGGTTGCCTGCGGGTTGCAAGTTGAAAAAAGGACCATCATTGACTGACAAATCAGGATATCTAGTTGGAAAAGTAGAAGGCTCCATCATTCCAAAAGTACTTCTCTGTAAGGCAGATGTAATGTACCGAGATGCATAAGTTATGTTTGAAATAAAATTCACGATGTGGCCATTTGCTTGATTACAGCTGCCATGTGAGCTCATAGGGAAAGCGGTCAACTGATTCAAGAGAGCAGGTTGGTTCATCACATTTTTTTCTGATGGGCTACCTAGAGTTGATGACGGAGGAGCCACTTCACTTCTGATTGGAGGAGTTGTATGAGCGATTATCTGACTGGTAGCAGCCTTGTTGATTGTTGGTGTATTTAAATTTGTGGAAGTGGAAAGTGTGCTTTCTGCATGTGTGTTAGCAAGGGAACCAGAATTATGATTGCCTGCATGATTCCCTGTCCCAGAGTGCTTCTTTTTAAAAATTTGAGCTTTTGAAGCTGCTGGAGAAGCATGTTTGATCCCAACTCTTCTTTTCATTCTGAGTAAAAGTTGGGGACAGCCTCGTTGAAAATTTGGATTTTGATAGAAGTGTAACTAAAACCAGAGGAGAAAGTAATTGGTTGACACAGGATGATAAGAAACCTAACCTCTACATCATATATCAAGTTTCTTACACAAAGTTAATGTCATCAACACATGGACATTGTAACTATTGTCAAAAATTACTTATTGGGGATAAAAAATTAAATAGCATGTCCTCGAGTAAAAATGGTGGCTACATTTCAAGTAACAGTGAATGCAGGTTTTAAAGGGGTTTCAATACCTTAACTTTTGAGTTCACTTAAGCACAATTTTTTAGAATCCAGAATGCCCAAACTGTTCTCAATTTTGTGAAAAAAAAAAATTTAACCTTACTAGGTTCGTATACATTTATGAAATATATATTTTATTGTACACACACAGACACAACAGACACACATACACATACACACATATACACACATACATATACATAAACTTATATAGTACCTTATTATAAGTTGTAACTAAATTTTGCACTACCTTGCTTAAAACAGAGTCTTCTTGTTCTTCTTCCAGAAAGTCAGCTAGTGAAGCAGATCTTTGAGAAGTCTGTTGCACTTTACTAAAGCCATAAAGGTTAAGCTGTCGAACTAAACTTTTCATACTTGCAGTTTCAAATATTCTGAAAGGGGCCTTTCTTTCCAAAACTTCTTTCTTGAAGAGTTCTTCGTGAATCACTACCGAAGTTCCATTCTCATCCCACCAAATAGACTTAAATTGATTGTCTTCAACTATTTTCCAGAGTTTCCTGGGAAAGGTCAAATATCGAAACTCATTATCTCCATCTGGTTCAGACACACAAAATGGGTCCTGTGGCCTTCTCATAAAGTACCGCGCAGACAAAAGCTGGAAAGCACTTTCTTCGATCACAGACCTCAAGTCTGCGTCCCCCGTCAATGGGTGATCACACAAAAGTGATCCAATGGAAGTTGCTGAACCAGTTGATTCATGTTCAGGAGAATCATTTCTAACTTCTGAGGAAACACATGCCATGTCACATAAATCTTGCTTCAGCTGCTTTCCTCACCTACCTAGTTTTGAACACCACAGCCCCAAGCGCTGCCTTGGTAGGCCTATACTGATAAACCCCTCAGGTCACCAGTGTTTCTCAACCTGAGTAGCAGCTGTGACATCACAATAGGATGTCTCCTAGCAACTAAAAGTCTCATGCATCCAGTGTTTCCTTCTGCCTCTCTACATTTTATTCAGTTAAGATAAAACATAAGCTGCTTATTTATGTTGTGTAATCTGCAAAACTGTATTGAACAGAACTTTCTAAGTAAATACATTTCAGAGGTCAAATGAGTTAAAGAAATTTCCTATCTTTTACACATACACTCATCCTCTGATTGATGACTAAAATATAAGGCCTTGAAAATGAACAATGCACAAAGTAAACAAAACTAACAAATTTTTTTAACTTTTGGAATTTGAAACTGACATCTGTATAAAACCTGTGGGGAGGGGGAAGGACTTGCAATCATTTGTCATTAAAAAAAAACACATTTGGATTTGAAAACAAAAATAATTTTTTATATGTGTTTTACATGAATAGCTCTGCAATAATCACATATTTTATACATTTTTCAGTTATAAATGAGTGTAGTAAGTGCTATTTCATTTAGTGTCTGTTTAAATACCTGCATATACAAAGGAAAACATTTTTAAAGGAAACAGATCTACCTAAGAAGATCTCAATGAGTAGGAAATAAAACATGATAAAATGTTGTAGGTAAAATAAATGTTGTTTAAGGCTTTACCATATTCCATACAAAAGAGCAAGTAACTTTATTACATCTTTTTGACCCCTTTTTTCCTTCTCCTATTCTTCAGCTTGTCAGTTTTCAAGATGGAAGAAAACTGCTAATTTTGTTTGTTTGATTGTATTATCATCCAGTCACAGTTCTTGTTAGGTATGTTATTAATGCATTCAAATTTTTATATGGTCAACACCAATTTTCAGTCAGAGGTTTGGAAAAGGAGAGCCTTAATTCAAGTGAGAAGTTTGCAAGCAGAGAAACACAGCCTTTGGTGGAAAGCAAAAGTGTCCTCTCCGGTTCCATTGGGAGTTGGCCTTTTGTAGTGAGAACTTTAGCCATGGTTCCTGACTGATTCTATTTTATGCACATGAGAACAGCAAATCTCAAATTTTAATTTGCCCAAAGCTCACTGTTCTGATTGGTCGGAACCATGTGTTCTCAGTACCTGTTTTTGGTTAGATATGAAATTTTAGATGCAAAGAAGAATTGACTTTGTTTGTTTGTTTGTTTTGCATACTTCAATATTTTGTTGAAATTCAAACATTTTTATATATTTTAATGTAACTGGAAATCAGATTCGCCATCCCTTCAGGACTATTGCTGCTTATTTGGGGTCCTATTTATCTGTATTAATTGGCTTTTCTGAACTATTTTTGCTATGATTCTGTGTTGTTTTTTTAAAACATTGTATCTCAGAAGACTCTTTCATTCTTTGCAAATGGGCTCTTCATATGACCTTTCAGTGCTTACACAGGCCATGTACAACTCTTCTCCAACTCTTCACTCCAGCATAGGACTTGAAGGTCAGCCAAAATTGAACATGTACAGACATTTTTGTCAGCCTGTTCCCTAGCCTTGGTACCAGTGGTCTTTCCAGATTCCTTGGAATATATGGAAACTTTTCAGGTTTCTTTATTTCCAAAACATCTCACTCCCGGGTTATCAGCATAGGTCTTTTGACCTGTCTGTTTTACTCAGTTGCTATCCTTTGCTCTAGGAAGGATTGGTTTGTTTATTTGCCTTTAAGTATTTTCAAGAAATATCTTCCACAGCTGCTTTTTAACTCTAAGAAATAGTTCTGAGTTAGTAAAATAAGGATAAGCCTTTTGCATAAGTTCTTCAGTGTACTTCCAGGCAGGTCAAAACAAATTGTTCTTTGAGAACAAGGTCTCTTTGTTCCTTCTGCAACCAAGTACCAATATGGGCAATACAGACCACTGTTTTTAAGATTACCATCAACACAAGGGTTGCAGTAAACCCTTGAGTGATATCCAGAGTACTAATAAAGTTGAATCTGATATATTTTGCCAGTTTTCTTGGCTTCTGTGGAGAGAGGAGCTATTAATAGCCTCCTACTTTGAGATTTCACTACTGTCCTTCTGAACTAGCCAACAGTTTTTTAATACTGCCCCCAAAGTGCATTAATACATTGTTTCAAAATACAAGTGAGAATAAAAAAATAAGATAGGATAAATAACGTAGTTAATAACTGAGCATTTTAGGTGTTAGGGAGCATCTCAAAGAGTCAGTGGAAAATACACAGTTGAGTACCAAGGTCTGGGCAAATTTTAGAGGATAACATGTCTTTATGTTTTATTATTCTTGGTGCATTACTCCAGAAGCATATACAGAGAGATGTGGTTATGATATATAGAAGATGTCAGGAATGACAATAAGATACTATAAGATGTGGTTATGATTTGTAGAAGATGTCAGGAATGAAAATAAGATACTATATTTTTTTTTATTAAAGGCCTAACAGAATGTTTAGAGCCTAGCAGGTAGCTGATAAGTGACATAAGTAATTCTAAAGAACATTTATGACTGGTATTTGGTAGTTGAAGGAAGGATGGATCTTAATGTGAATTATGGATACTTAATGTTCTGAGTTAGTATTCTCTCCCTAGAAGAAATAGTTTTGGTTTACATTCAGATATTACACATGGCCTCCTGAGAGATTGTGAGTACTCAGATTTAATTTCTCAACTGCAGCAAACAGCATGGTCCTGACAGCACAATTGTGCTACTGTATATGCCTTCTTCATTTTGCTTTTCTTTACCCAGTCCTGCTTCCTCTCCACTCTGGCAAATATCTGACCTGACAGGAGTATGCTACCAGTGGTTGGAATTTGAATGTGAGGCCTGTTCTAGATCGGTCTATTCTCTGCCACATCAATGCAGACATCTGTGGCATGAAGGTTCCCTGACTCTATGTGAGCATGGTATTCTCAGCATTTTGTTGCCCTGGGGAGCAGGGCCCATATAGCTGGGGGTGGATGTCAAGACTTTTTCATATGCAAGGATGTGTCCAGGCTTTAAATGTCTCCTCTTTACTTGACCAGGGGTGAGCCACAGACCTGGTATGGGGTGCCCTCACTGGCAGCAGAGCATTTGGTGGAGGCGATGAAGAGGCTAACACCTGAGTGGTTTGAAAGCCAACCTAACCTTCTACACCAGTATGTCACCCTGATGAATCCAAACACCTTCATTTCCCATTGTGTGCCATGGAGTACGCGGATTTAATTCATGCTGTACAATGGGGAGGGAAGGAGGAGAACTTAGTTTTGGAGAAAATATGTGCACTTTTGTGTGCAGGCTTGGTTTAGTACCATCATCTCTATTTCCCTTGCTGTCCTTCTGTCAAGCTACACTTCTGCATAGATCACTAATGTGTCTTAAGATGGAAGGAAAGGAGAGGTCAGATAATTGTTTAACAACATAAAATTTGAAACCTAGATTTTGTCTTTTCATTTACCTCCCTGTCTTAGATTAGTTTTCTAACATTACTGATATAAATTCTAATTTTATAAAATGTAAATTGAGCTCAGGATGGAATTTCAGACTTGAGAGTTTCCAGGATTAATTTACATCAGCCAGTTTTGCAAAAGACTGAGTAAGCCAAATTTTGCAGGAGAAAGGTAATGCACTCAGTCTCTGCAGCACACTACACATTTTCTCTTCTGAATTGCTAAGGTCGGAGTTAATCTCTACACAGCTTTTATATCTGTTTCCGTCTGCATAATAGGAACTTGAGACTTTCAACACTCCCCCTTTCAGTTCTGATATTTTTGTCAGTTTTTACTTGCACTCTTAAGTCCTTGCCAAAATCACTTTGTCTCATGAAAAAATCATCCTCAATCTTGATGATAATCATAACACCCATTTAGTTATACCATTTGTCTGTCCTCATGAATCTTTTCATTTTTTTTCCTGTGTATACTGAGCTAATACTTCCACAGGTTTTCAAGGGTAGGAATTGTGTTTTTCACCTAGGTAATTTTATGGATGTAATCATAGTATTCTTTTATCCTTTGTATTTTAAGGGTAGTATTATTTCAGTTTTTATTTCTGATTTTAATAATTTGCCATCTCTCTTTGTCATAGTTTAAAGGTTGTGAATTTTGTTAACTTAAGAAACTTTAGGTTTTGTTGTATTTCACTAATTTCAATTCACTTATCAATATCCTATATCTCATAGCAGTTGTTTACTTAAAGTATCTGTTATGTGATGTTTGTGTATATCCCTCAGCTCTCTTTCGATCGCTATTTGCATGATATATACCTTTCCATTCTTTCACTTTCATCGTATTTGTGTCATTATGTCTAAGTGAGATACAGTTGGATTGTGTTATTTTTTTAAATTTTATTTTGCCAGTCTTTGCTTTGTGAGAGTTTTTAAGCTAATAATTACCAAAAGAAGGAACTTACTTCTACCATTTTGTTTTTAGTTACCTTGGTATTACAACTACTCTTTTAATTTTAACATTTTAGTTTGCGTTAATACCAAGTAGCTTCAATCGGAAGTTCCATGAGAAAAAAAAAGTATTTCTATGTAGCTATTGTGTAGCTCTTTCTTCCTTTATATTATTGCCACAGATTACATCTTTATTCATCGTTTACCTGTTATCATAGTTATGATTATCATTTCATGCATTTTCTATTCAATTACAAAGAAAATAAGAGAAGTCATAAAAAATATAATACCAGATTTTATATTTGCCTACTTAGTTACATTTATCGTTGTTCTTATTTTCCTTACATACCTGTTAGTACTCTGGGAAAAACTTAATTTCTCTAATTCTTTTCCTTCATCACTTGTAATGCATTATCTCATACTTCTGGCATCTCTGATTTCTGATAAGAAATCTGCAAATAATCTTATTCAAAACCTATTACATATGATGAATTGCTTCTCTCTTGCTGCTCTAGGTATTCTTTGCTTTTGCTTTTGACAGTTTGATTATATTGCCTCTGAGTTTATTCTACTTGGAAGGCATTAAGTTTCTTGAATGTGTAGATCATTCTTTCTTAAAGTTTTTGAATTGTTCACCCATTATTTCTTCAGATAGTCTGTCTCTTTATCTCATTCCTCTTCTGGGACTCCCAGTACACATATATTAGTTTTCTGTATGATATCCTACATGTCTTTTAAGCTGTTCTTTTTCTGAATTTTCTGTTCCCTTTGCTTCTAAACCGGGTAATCTGAAATGACTTGTTTTATTTGAATTTTATTTTTTAACTCACAGCAAATCTATATCCAATCATCTTCAAAGTAACAAAACAAACTGGTCCTAGGTGGGTCTCCCTGGTCATGCTCCAGACCTTCTTCCACTGTCAGTCTTTCCATTGCAGCTAAATGATTAATCTGTTGGTTGTTGAGCTTGAAAGAGGAAAGTCCTAGGGGAAGAAATAATGGGAGTGGTGTGGGAATAGAAACCTTTCAAAGCTCTGATTTCCATGAGATCCCAAGGACTGCTGAGTAGGACACTGGAACAGTAGGCCCAGCCAGCTCCTGGAGCACACTTTTTTGTCCATTGGTAGGGGGAGGAATGAGGGTAGAGAACCAGTCCTCTGTAATGGCAGTTTTTGGTGTTGAAATCCTTGCAGCTTTCAGTTGACCTATTTTAAAACTCACTGATTCTTCATTCTGCCCACCCACAACTACTGTTGAAATATCCAGTGCACTTTTCACTTTAAATGTGGTACTTTTCTTGTTTTCAAAAAACTTTTCTGTTTCTTTTTTGTAATTTTGTCTCTTTATTGAGTTTGCCTCTTTGGGGGAGATATGTTAACTTGAGTCTATTTAAGACAGTCTTTGTCCATTAAGTTCAGTGCCTGGGTTATCTCAGGGTTAGTTGTACTGAATAGCCAGACATTCTTGTCTATTCATATACCTCTCATTTTTTCTTGAAAACTGGACATTTTTAGCATTATACTATGGCAGATTTTCTGGTTGCTGCTTTTTTATAATTAGGAGTAGTGATATTATTTACTTGAAAGTCAGCCAGAGGTGGGAATTTGTTAGGGTCTTCTCAGGTTCTTTTTTTTTTTTCTCAAATGTATGTGTTTATCTCAATTTACAGGAATGCATGAGAGCTGCTCAGAGCCCTTAACTCACAGTGTGTTTTACCACAAGTGGCTATACTGTAGCTAGATGTTTTCCATTACTTAGTTTCAGCAAACACAGCATGGGAAGTCAGCTGTGTTCTGGGAAACTCTCCGGGAAATAAAGGTGTAGATCTTTGAACTAGTCTTTCAGGGAGCAATCAGACAGGTCAGAACAAACAGCTTCACTTTTTTGCAGATAAGATCCACATTGTATTCTGTGGCACCAGCAAGCTGTGCCAAGATCTTAGAGGACTGTCCCCAACGTACCTGCTAACATTGGGTTAAAAGGGTTGTAAGCAGGGCATTTAAAACACAATACTGTATTACCAGAATTGACAATTTTTTTGTTCCATTTTTTTCTATTAAATGTTCTCCTGGTTTTGTAGCTTATGATTGTATTACACAGTTTTGAAAATGTTTTGATGCTTTCTGTGAGCTTATTGTTTTAGTAGGGGAATGAAGTTTTGGATTTCCCCTCTTATTATTCATGGTGGAAATATTTCTAGCTTTCAAAATTTACATTTACTTATTAACGGAATAAATAACCCTCCTCTTAAGTTCATGGAACGTTCATATTTCTTTCTTGTATTGCGCATAGTTTTCTTTGTATTTTCTCTGAATATTAGCCTCACATTTTTATTTTCTCTTGTCAGGATCAAAAATAAAGTTGAGCCTATGTCTCTTTCTACTATTTCCCCATATCTATAACAAGATTCAAAGGCATACTTCACTTCACATTCCATCATTAGTCTCGACCCACACTCCCTTCACACTTTGTTAGATGGTTTGCACAAACTAATGTGCAGGAGAATTTGTCATCTCTTTTCCTCGTGCTTACCCTAGTGTTTGAAATTAAGGCTACAACTTTGCGGAGGCTGTCAGCTTTTGCATTGCAGACTGGGTGAGTCTGGGATGTGGTGATCTTGCAGACGTCTATTAAGTCATAGATGATAAAGGTAGAAGTCATTACAGTGCACCTAAGCAGCTGGTACCCAGAGGGCCACACAGTATTGAATTACTTGCAGCTACCAGCTGGACGCCAGCTGAGGCGTTACTGTGTCTACCCCCATGAGGAGCTCATCTGCACGATGGCAGCCTTCCCTGTGAAGCTGGACTTGCATATGGCTGTGGCTGTGCACAAGGAAATGTTTGTTCATAATGGTGGAGGAGGAGTGACGCTTATGAAAGGCCCTGTTGGGGAAGGTGGGTGGTGGGCAGCAGGGCTTAGGGAGTCAATGAAATAGAATATGCAAGAGAGACAAGGAGACAAAAAATGAGTATTGTGTTCCTCATGTCTTAACTCATACATTTTGAGGTGGAAATGCAGAGACTATGAATTTAGATGTTTTTCTTCCAATTTCCCTACAGTGATCCTTACAAAGTGAAGGCCAAAACAGGCCTCAGTGATGGCCGAGGTGGGGTGTCCACAAACCTGCTTCTAGTCTTTACAGTATAATGAGTTGTACATTTCCAGGGCATCACAAAGGCTGAATGAGAGGCTTTCGAGCTGCTCCCAGATGATGAACGCCACTGCATCAAGTGCAACACGACATGTTTCTATCCATCTTGGCCTGCCCTGACTGCTCAAATGGCCTTGTCTGTCTTTCACACATCAATGACCTCTGCAAGTGCTCAAGCAGCCAGCAGGACCTTCAGTGACCATGGTGCCTAATTGGAGGATGCAGAGCAAATTACAGAACTGGGCCAGATATGCTTATCCTTGGTCTTTTTTCTCAGGTATCGATACATCTTGGATGAACTCCCCACCATGCTGCATAAGCTGAAGGTTCGGGCTGAGTCCTTTGACTCCTGGGCCAACACAGTTCAAGTGGCTCTGGAGGTGGAAGATGGCCGAAGCTATAGTAAGTGAGAATAATGGAGGACCCCATGAGCCAGCTGTTTTTTTTTTTTTTTCTAACAGCATTGTCAGCCTTGCTTCTCCACGTTTTCATAGAACTGACTACCTCTTGCAAATTTACTTACTCAAGTCTTTCATGAGCTCAGGGCACCTGTGTCTGAGGCCCATGAGAGAAGATTTCCTAACTGTGAGCTGCTTCAGCGATTGAAGAAGTACCTGAATGAAGTAGAAGCTTGTGTCTCACAAGTCATGAGAATGGTCAGTGGCCAAAAGGCTTGATATGTTGGAGAAAGAGCAGGAAATGATGGCATTTTGTAAAAATGGATAATAGAAATGGATAGGCTATGAGTAAAATGTACACAGCAAAAGTTAGCATGTTATATATGGCAATATTGGTGACCAAAACTTACATAGATGATCTATTTGATGAACCACAGTTTCAGCACTGAGTCAATTATAGTGACAATGCTGAGAGGAGACATGAAAACAATGTAAAATTAACTAGAAATCACTGTAAATACACAATTTCAAATATATTATATACAGACTTATGTTGCTTCATTCTACTTTGCTTTAGTACTCTTCACAGATGCTTTTTACAAACGAACAGCGAGACCCTCTACCCGCAAAAATGTTATGACTTGATTTATTGTGATGCTCAACTTTGTCATGGTGGGCCACAACTGAACCTGTAGTACTTCTAAGGAATGCTACTAGCTCATCCTTTTACCGTGAATAACAATAGAAATTAAAATGAGATTAAAAAATTATAATCCAGCCATACTTGGTAAGCAAACTTTGTAGAGGTGTCGGGCATCAGATTGTCCACAAAATTTATTCTTGGCTAAATGAAATTCTTAAATTTTACTTACTTGTTGGTTGTCAAATGCATGTGATAATAGATATGTCTATTTTTTGTTGTTGTTGGCTGAAGTATCGAGTGAGTAATTACATACATGTGTTTAATAAACTTTAGAAAAAATAGTCATGTTTTTCTCATTTAAAGAATTAAATAAATTGAAGATAGCAGTAATTCAATTTTTATAGAGAACCTTCTTTTCTGTCTCTACTTAAAAAGGAAATAAAAACTTTCCCACGTTGACATAGTCATACTTATATCAGGTTGCCTTGCTTTAATAATATTAACTTGATCTATCTCAACTTGTCCTTCATTTAACTTCTTGGCCTCTTCATTTCTTCTTTCTTGAGTATTTAGACTCAAAGGATACACACTAGAACTTATCACTTGGAACTGTTTTGCTTTGGACACAATAAACTCGTATGACTTGTCCTTTATCTACAGTATCAATTAATTGGGCCTTTATATATCATCACAAACAACACCTCTTTCTCCTGCCATATGTTTTGCTAAAGAACTCTGTTTTACTCCAATTCCAATTAATATATTTATTACCTGGAGCCTCACTGTGAAAGCTACCACTGTTATATCCTGTTAGCTATTTACTTTTATGTCGCCTTCTTATTCCTCATTTTGACCACCTTATAGCTCTTTTTACTATGGAAAGTAAACACTATGTAGGGGCCATTTTCCAGTTGTGTTCTCTTGAAAAGAAGTCAAGTTACAATCTTCTGTCTAAGATACTAACCCCTGGCCCCATACTGTTAAATTTATGCAGAACCTGGATTCTCTCACTTTGAAATCATTAGTCTATTTTGTGCTGACATTTCTGTCACTACACAGTGTCATTGTTTTTTTTTCTTTTTTATTTTAATGTATAGGTTCAGATTCTCTTAATATAGATGATCTTTGAAGATCTTACTATAACTTGGATGGAAATTAGATATTGGATTTCTCAGAATACATGAAAAATGGTCTTAGCAGTTTCACTTAGTGAGTTCTTTCTCCCTCACTCTTGCAGAGGTGAAACTCCACAGATATGCTGACAGAGCTCCAGGTCCTTCTTGAGCAGATGGCAGCCTGCCTTGTGTCAAGTGTCAGATTTGGGATGTCAGGGTAAGACAGGCTTGGGACGATGCAATTCTTGTTAACACAGTCAGTGCTAGCCAAGTCTGATGATTCTGAGTAGTTCTGTATAATCACCTATACATCTTCCCTAGAAGATCTGCAAATAAGCAAGTACTGAACGGGGTTTATCCTAATAGCTTACAATTATCCAAACAAAGTATCCAAACAAAACCTGAAGGTGGTAGAGAGATATCTTTTTTCAGAATTTAGAGAAATAGGACATTTATTTGTATCAAACATATCCTGTCTTAGGACATAATTAAGATGAGTGTGAATCAGCAACATATGCCTATGTGACAAAATGAGCAGATCAAGGCTAGGCAGTTGAGAGTCTAGATGGCTAAAGAATCTGTTCTTTATCCTGTATTGTTGCAGGGTGTCCTGGAACAGGTGGAGGCCTACCAAGCTGAAGCCCGGATGACCCTAGCTTCCCTGTCCCCTAGTCTAGGGCTCTTGCGGTCCTTGTTGGAGAACTGGGTGTGAAAGTGCCCGAAGCCCATCACTTCCAGCAGCAGATGGAGCAGGCACAATGGCTAGATGAAGTGAAGCAAGCACTGGCTCTTTGAGCCCAAAGGGATTCTCTGGTCATCATGCAGGGGCTGTATATTACAGGCACCAAGGTAGCCTCCAGCCCTTCTGTGGACAAGGCTCGGGCTGAGCTTCAGGAGCTGCTGACACCTGCAGAACGCTGGGAGGAAAAGGTGCATTTCTGCTTGAAGGACAGGTGGGGCCCAACCTTTCCACATACATACCCTGACTCTAGTCCTCAGAGTTTGAGGGTGATCTGTGTACAGCATCAGTGACTTACCTTGGTATCAGACTCCAAATTAGGCATCTGCTGACCTATAAAGATTGGTATGACCTGTTATCAGTCTGATACCTATTCTTACTATATAAAATCAGTAAGTGAGTATCTTCCTGGACTTAGTTCTTAGATTATAGATATCAGGTATGATGTATAAGACACATGTATTTGTATTTGTATAGTGTGATCCTCAGAATCGGTGGATGGTGTCTCACTTGAATTTTTTCTTGTGCATGCTTTTCTCAGGGAAATGTAGGACCCCATTTATGCATATATAAAGGTAATATTTAAGAATGGATTTCTCTTTCCTCCTAAATGTTTAGAAAGAAGCATTCACCAGCAACTTTGGAAGCCATTATCTGTGAGGTAGAAAACATCCCTGTCTAGCTGCCTAACATTCAGGCACTCAAAGTTGCTCTGACGAAAGCACAGCCATAGATTGGTGATGTGGATGAGATCCAAGTGAGGACCTTGTTTTCTTAGTTCTGTACTATACGCATGCACCTAGAACAAAGAGTCTGTCTTAGACCTTTTAATTCAGTGGTTTTGTGTTGGACAATGGAGGTACCAGGTGGGGCAAACTAAAGAAGCTGAGACTATCAAGATAAGAATGACGGAAAGAGAACCATATGTATGGGTCTGTAGCTGAACAGGCATCATCAAAGGGAGAGGGCAATATGAAGCAAAATATAGCAATAAGTGGCCTGTTAATTAAACCTGTTTTTCCTGATGCAGGGAAACTAGGAGTTCTGGATAAAAAGTATCCCATTTTTTTACTTTAGAATAGTCTAGATATTATCATTTTTTTTAATGACAGCATAGCATGATGCTCAGCACAGTTGAGAAATAATGATTGTTGACATACTGTAACTAGGTTTTCATTTGCCCCATCCCAGAATGGTGACTACTACCCATGCTTGGATGACTTGGAGGGCCTGTAGCTGTGGGCCGAGACCAACCTGTGGGTCTAGAAGAGCTGAGACAGCTAGAGCTGCAGGTACTGACAGCACACTCCTGCAGGGAGAAGGCATCCAAGACTTTCCTAGAGAAGAATTCATTTTACACACTAGTAGAGGTGAGGCCTGAGCGTTTTAAGTATTTGAGATGATATATGAGAAAATAAGAGTTGGTTTGTGCTAGGGATGCTGCAGGGAGAGAAGTAGGAGAATCATGGCCATTCCTTCCCCTCCTGTGTGTCTCAGATGCTCTGCCCATGTGTAGATGCTAGATCAGATGGCAATAGATGGAGTTGGTGGATGGAGAAGGAGCTGGGATTATGCCTATCTGACACAGAACTGATAGAGGTAACTGCACAGGACCTCAGGGACCCAGGCTCTGTGGTAAGGAGTTTGGGCCCAAATGAGAAGAGCCTGCCGATGACAGTCTGAAGGGGTGACCATGGCAGCAGAGTGTTAAGAGCACCAGAGAAGGGTTGGGGTGCTTACCTCCTCTCCCCTGTCCCGGCCATGGCAGATTGTAGCCTTCAAGCAGGGGGAAGAAAGGAAAGGAGGTTATCCTGCAGCTGCGTCGCACCAACTCTGCCAAGCCCAGTCCACTGGCATCATCAACCACAGCGGCCTCTGCCCCTTTCATCTGTGTGTGTGGGCAGGTGCCAGCTGTGGTGGGAGCGCTGCATTGTGACCTTTGTCAGGAGTGGTTCCAGGTGGGATGTGTGTCAGTACCCCGCTTTCTCAGCTCCTAAGGGCCCAGTCTCGCCTCATCCCCACTGCTGGCCTGGTGCGAGTGGGACACCAAGTTCTTCTGTCCTTTGTGCATGCGCTCACAGCACCCATGTCTAGAGATCATCCTTGCATTACTGGTATCCCTGCAGAGACTGCCTGTTCAGCTGCCTGAGTGTGAGGCAATTCAGTGCCTCACTGAGAGAGCCATTGGCTGGCAAGGCCATGTTAGGCAGGTTCTGGCTTCTGAGGATGTGACAGCTCTTTTGGGATACCTGGCTGAAGACTGTCAACAGCTCCAAGCTGAACCCAGGCTAGAAGAGCTTCCTAACCATCTTTCAGCCCATGCCTTTGACCCTCTAGGAGAAAGTTAGAAGGATATGCCTCAGGTAAGCTATGTAGCCCAGCTCTTATCAGTTTCTTTTTATCTCCTAGCATATCCCTGTTTATGCTCCATTCTTGTCCTTGGTCTCTATTTTGCATTGTTTTAGTCCAGCATCCCTGGCCTGTTCTGCATTCTGTCCAGATGTCTGCCTTCCTTCTTAAGGAGATGGGGGTAGGGGTCCCAAACTTAGGGTTTTGGGAGGAAGAATAGGCCTATTTTCCTTTTCCTATTCTTTCTTCCTTGCCTCGTCAGGTCCAGGGGTTGCTGGAAAATAGAGACAAAATGACGTGTACTGAGAGATAGCCCTTGCACAGGACCAAAGTAAGACAGGTAGATTTGAGTGTGGGTAGGCTATTCATTAGATAACACCAGAGTAACCTGCTTGGTCTTTGCTCTGTTGTAGTGGTAGTGTCCAACCAGAGGCAACTGTCTAACAAAACTTGTCCACCCCTCAACCCCCCAGACCTGGAGCTGCTGTCCTCATTATTGCCAGTTGTCTGGCCCTGTATTGGAACTGTCTGAAGAAACCCGGGCCCCACCAGAGATGCTCATGTTGGAGGGCGATGTGCTTGAGGTTGTCTTGAATGAAAACTACAGCAGCTATTGCCAGCTGAGCTGCCTCCAGACCTGAAATCTGATTCAAACAGTTCTGGAGGGAAAAATAAGGTCTTGGCAGGGACAGAGGTCATGCAAATCAGGCAAGGAGTCCAAGTTTGACCTACTGACCCATTACCCTTTTCTGCTTGTCTTTGAGTGATTGTAGCTTGAGAAGCCTGAGCATTAAGGAGTTGGACAAGTGTCCGGACTTTGGAAAATCAACAGCGGTGACAGCAGAAAGTAGATCTGGGTAGAAAGAGCAAGAATTTTCTACAAGAGGTGTTAGATTCAAAAAAGGACCGGAGCTCAGAAGTTAAGTCTGAGGAACAAGAGTTTGTGGAGCAAGCAGAACATGAAAACATATATCTGACACCTACAGACCATAGTCCCATTTTGAATGGAAACCAGAATAGCTTACAACAGAAAGATTTGGGTCCCATGACCTCTTTGCCTTCTTATTTTTCCTTCCCGTTCATTGACTTGTCTCACCCCAGGACCAAGCATAACAATTATTTTATTTTGAATTTCAGTGATCCTGGACCTTCTTTTCTATTGAGAATTTGTCACCTTAGTGTTCAATGCCCTAAAGGTAGTGTTGCAAGGACATTTCTGAAGGACGGAGCCCTGTATGCCTCTTCCCAGAAGTCTCTTGGCAACAGCATTACTGGGATTAGCTTACAGTGATTTTCTAAGCCAGATTCATTCTAGACTGTGGCAAATAAAACTTGAGAAAGGCCAATGTGTCTAACTTTTTTTTCTAGTATTTTTTATTGCTTCTTTTATCTTTCAACTATTTGGGGGATTTAAGTCTTCTTGCACCTTTGTTTTATCACCCTTTTCTCACTGTGTTTAAAAATGAGAGGGGGGTACCACATAGCATAATGTAATTATTTGTTAGTAGAACAAAAGAAGAAGTTCTTAGTTCCAGCAGCTGGCTGTTTTTAATTTGATTTCTTCTGTTAAAAGTTAAACAATGGGTGATTTTAAAACTGATATGCACTTCTTGGAATATAGGAGTGAAGAACTAATGTCAGCAAATCTAAAAAGCTTTAAAACTCATGATCCTTTTTACATTAAGCCTAAGAAAGTACTAATTTCCTGTAACTTCAAGTTAAATTCTCTCCCTTTGTTTTTCTAGCATAATTCATTGAAAAAATTTTTCCCTCTTTAATGGCTTTATTATATCTTTATTGAAAAATCTGTTAGCTGCAGTCATGTGTTCTGTTGCATTGTTTCAGTGTACCCATTGTTCTATTGTTGAACTATGTTTTTTCCTTTAGGAATGTCACTCAATTGTCTTGTTTACTAAACTTTTCATAAGTTGTAATCAATACAGTAAAATGATTCCTCCCACTTCATTCCTGCTGACTCTAGCAAGTGTAGGCCTATTTCACTATATAAAAATAGGTC
Source organism: Cynopterus sphinx (assembly GCA_030015415.1). NCBI lineage: Eukaryota > Metazoa > Chordata > Mammalia > Chiroptera > Pteropodidae > Cynopterus > Cynopterus sphinx. The sequence continues at coordinate 165,212 of JAKZJJ010000094.1, forward strand.
CACACACATGGCCTGTTTAGAACCAGGTCACAAGCAGAAGTTGAGTGACAGGCAAGTGAGGAAAGCTTCATCTGTACTTGAAGCAGCCACTCATCACACAGCATCAGCGCCTCAGCTCCACCGCATCATCAGGCATTAGATTCTCAGGCTGGGGTACTGAAAAATTCAGAGACCATGCCTTAAGGAACATCTAGGAAGCACCTTCACAATCTACATTTGAGCCCAGTCCTAGCATAACCATCATTAATGGAGAGTTGCTTCCTTCACGTTTTTTCCTTCATGTCTAGAGAATCGAAGCCCACTTTCTGGTGAGATAGGTGGCTTTCCCAATCTTCCCACTGTTTCTCCCAGTGTCCTCCTGAGTGTGGAAGATTCCTATTCTGCAGGAAAGGTCTTTCTAGCCCGCGTCATATTCCTGCATACCAGACTTGGGGAATTTACAACAGTGCTTATAATCAGGGTCTGCCAACCCCAACTTCCTCAATGTAGTCTGTCTATATGACTTTATATCCTGATAGAATGGCATTGCTTTCACACCACAGCCAATCATTTCTTTCTACCTGCACGCCATTATACAAACTCTGTATTCAAATCTCAAGGAAAACAGAAGCACTGTTGGCATGTAGCTATTGTTCTCATGTAACAGTGGTGCTTTCATCAAGTCATGTACTTGACGGATAAAAGGGAATAAAAAACATTTCCCAGGGAACAATCAGTTCGATATGGACACCAGTATGGATATTAAAACAAAACACCTAAAGACACCATCTCGATTCCTGTGTTTCCTCCTTCTGACCATCCATGGGTAAAACAGCTAGTGTTTTCACCCTAACGACTTATCAGGAGCTCTCCTCCTTTTCCATTTGGTGACAGGTTTTTGGTACTGTTGGTTGTCAGGGGATGGTTCTCAGCAAAGACTGCAGGTACCCTTTGGATGGTTGGTGGCTCTGTGTGAGTGAAAGAAAGCCTGGCTTTAACATTGGGGGAAAAAAGCAAGTGTTATGAAACAGAAAACTGGCAGGTAGTTTAAGGATAAACTATCCTTTAGTAAAATCTGGAGCTTGTCTTTCAAATTATCAAAAGAAGTCACACACAAAAATGCAAAAATATTGACTTCTATTTGCCAAAGTAATTAACGTTCCCATTGTTACTGCATCATACGGCTTCAAGTTTGTCTTTCGTTCTTTGTATCTGAAGGTCTCCCTTTAGTATTTCTTGGAGGGCAGTATACTAACAGCCCTCAGTTTTGCTAAACATGAAATTTTGTTTGGCTTTTCTCTCTTACTAAATATGTCATTTCACTATACCCTTGCCAGTATGGTTTATGATGATAAATTGGTCCTTAATTTTGTTTCATTTTTACAGATTAACTTTTGCTTGTTTTAAGACTGTATCTTTGTTTTTTTTTACTATTGTACTATTATATTACACTGTGCCATTATGTGTCTCACACCCCGCCCCCTCATTTGGAGTTTTTTTTTTTTTTTTAGTCTGAAAATTAATGTTTTTTCTCAAACTTGACACATTATCAGCCTTTAATTCTTCAAATGTTTCTTTTGTTCCTTTGCTATAATTTCTTAAACTCTCGAAGTATATTTGTATACTTCATGTTCTTTCTCACAGGTCTCTTAGGATCTATTAATTTTCTCAGTATGATTTCTTTCTACTTTTGACTGAATAAATTTCTTTGCTCTATCTTCAAGTTTGCTGATTCTTTCATCTGCCTACTCAGATATGTTGTTGAAATGCTCTAGTGTATTGTAAGATCCAAATGTGTTTACTTCAAAGTTTTAGTTTTATTGATAGTCCGTATATATCATTTTCATTTTCTATAGCTTTTTGAGCATATTTTTAAAAATTGACTTTGTCTCCTTTTTGTTCAATTGAGTTCAATGTCTGTGCATTCTGAGACATTTTTTTAAAATAAATAGCCCAAACTTTTTATTTTTCATGAATATGATTTAATAACTGGAAATCAGCACCCCCATTGCTTAATTTCTTTTATTGGTATGATAGTTCCCTCAATGAGTTTCTATACTATTTTCTGAAACCACATGTTGTGTGGTTCTTTAAGAATCTCTTCCTTTAGATCTATTGTTAATTAGTAGTCTAGCACAGAGGTCAAATCAAACTTGGGGCAAAATATATATATATATATGTATGGCTGACCCTGGAACAATATGAAGTCAGGAGTGTTGACTTCCCCCAAACTTAACTAATAATAGGCTCTATTGACCTGGAAGTGTTACTAATAACAGTTAACTAGCACGTGGTGTGAAGGGTATAATGTATTATATACTTATAATAAAGTAAGCTCAAGAAAACTGTTAAAACAGTATGAAAAAATTACAGTATTGGAAAAGATTTGTTTATAAGTTGGCCCTGTAGTTGAAGCTTGTGTCAATGTTTTTTGGTTCTGAAAGAGTCTGCAATTACGCAAGATAAAAGACTAGATCCTGGTGTTGGTCCTTTAGAAAGATTACAATGTTTAACAGAAAAACACATTTCTTTCAAAAGAGGTACACTCTGCTCCCTCTTGAACCAGGAATATGGGCTACAATGATAGGGAAGTGGGAAGTGGGTAATTAAAAATGACACAAAACTCTCCTAATGAGTTTCAGTGGCTTTTTTAATTCAGTATTTGAAGAGTATCTTCCAGCGTTTTAATAAAAGTTTATGTGTCAACATGTTAGTTTTTAAGGTGTTTTGGGGGACAGACAGTCCTGGAAATCCCATGCACTTCCAATTTTGCTAATGTGTTTCTGAACTTCTCTTCTTCTGACTTGTTCTGTCTATAAATTCTGATTTAATGGTCCTGGAATAATATATGGAAATGCGCTTCATAGATGTAAAAGCTACCCTTCTTAACACCAAATTTTCCTGACTTTACCAGACTAACAGGGTTGTTCTTTTATATGGTATAGGATATCTCAGTGTAGAAAACGAGGCCCTTTTTATCTAGTATGGCTGGTAACCTCTCTTGAATGTAATTTACAACCTACATCTTTCTAGAATGTAGACAGAGGATACAGACTTTTTAAATCCTGGCAAATACTGAGAACATTAGGAGCATGGCAAAGTGAGGAAATGTCCCGAGATCTCTTCTGTTGAAATAACAAAAAGCTGAACATCTAAAACTAGACAGATAATAGACAACCTGCACACATGAATTTCTGAGTGAGCTATCTGAGCATCAGAGCTTCTAGAGGTTAGAAATGCAGTGAGTCTGGTGGGTAGACTGGGAGGAACAAAGAAGCTGGCTGCTCTCACAGCCAGAATTTCCTGTATGATGAAGGGTAGGGGAGAATTTGCAGCCAGTTCCCCTAAAAGCTCTGCCTGAAGGATCTGTGAACTCCACACAGTCAAGCCCAAGGATTTTGCAGAGATCTAGCAGGGGCAAGAGCTGTGTGTTAGCAGTGGTGGTTGTGGAATGGAAGGCTGAGAGACAGACACTACCTGCTACCCCGACCCAACAAACCAGAGCAAGGCGGTCCTCCATCCCATGTCCCCCATACCTAGCACTGTGGAGCCCCAGGGGGACTGACACAAGCAGTACTGAGTGGAAAACCACTCTTGGTACCACAGATAATCTAGGGCCAAGGATCACTGATCATGGCTTGAGTATTTACTGTTCCAGAGAGAAAAAGACATTATTCACAGCAGAGATCTAAGAGACTTGTACGCCACCTACTATATAGAGACCTCTATGTAGAGTCTTCTTTCTAAAAAAGAAAAGCAGACTACACTCGCATTAATGCCCAGGTGAAGAAAGTGACCACCAAACACCATGGGCAGAGTGACAAAGCAGTTCAAAAATAAAAGAGTAAAGCTCCAAAAAATAATCTTAAAAACTGAGAAATATACAAGTTAAATGACAGAATTCAGTGTGGCACTTCTAAATAAACAAGGAGATGCAAATACATCAGATCAACAATTCTAAGAAATAAGGATCAAAAAAGACCAAAATGTTTTTTAATAAGGAAATTGGAACTAAAAAACTAAGCAGAACTACCAGAGATAAGAAACACTAAAAGATATGAAGAGGGAAATAACGAGCTTAGGAAATAGAGCTGACTAAAAGATGCGAAGCATCAGTAAAATCGAGGAGGAAAATTTAGAAGTGATTCAGAAGAAAAACGAGAGAATGAAAAATACTGAGAGAACTAGCTGATGCCATCAGGAAAGGCAACATACGAATGGAAATATGAGAAGGAGAAGATAAAGAGAACTGAGACTATTCAATAATTGACAAGAATTTCCCAAATCTAAAAAATCAACTGGAGAGTCGAATACAAGAAGCTAACAGAATGTGCAAATATCTCAAAGCAAAATAGGTCTTCTCCAAGACACAACATATTAAACTTATCAAAAATTAATAATAAAGAAGGAAAGATCAAAACAGCCAGGGAAAAGATGACCTGTAATAGAAAACCCATTCGACTGTCGTCAGACTTCTCAGTACAAACCTAACAAACCAGAAAGGACTGAAATCAAATATTCAATGAAAAGAACCAACAGCCAAGAATATTGTGCAGCTAAGCTCTTCTTTAGATCTGAAAGAAAATAAAGACCTTTCTAGATATACTAAAGGTGAGGAAATTCTCCACTACGAGGCCTGCATTACAGGAAATACTGAAAGGGGTCAGCCCATCTGAAGCAAAACAACAACAACAAAACAATAACATCATGTGTGTGTGTGTGTGTATTAATTATATATATATAATTAAGTATATACATATATGAACATATATGTATGTATGATGTATGTACATATACACACATACACACACACACATATATCAAAACAAGCATATATATATCAAGAGTAAGATGGTTGGCAGGTGAAAAGAGCAGCACAGGGCAACCTTTAATAGAAATATTAAGATAATTGCTACTTCAACTTACAAATGAATATTCAGCATACATCAGTACAAAGTGACTATAACATAACATGGGAGGATTCAACAGTTGAAATTCACAAAGTGGAAGGGAGATAATGCATATGTAGAAGGAAATGAACTAATGTGTATACATCCTTTACATGACTTGGGTATACAACATAAAACAAGAAGGACTAGGAGAAATATTCACAAAACCCCACCAAAATATAATAACCATGCAAGGACAAAAAGACAATGAAATTTCGGAGGTACCAAAAAAATAAAAAGATAAAATAGCTATAGGAAAACATATTTCAATAATCACCCTAAATGTAAATACACTGAACTCGAGATCAAGAAGCCATGGAGTTGCAGATTGGATCAAAATACAAAGTCCCATCGCAACCTGACTTGAGGAGACACATATCAGTTCTGAAGACAGATACAGACTCAAAGTGAAAGGGTAGGAAATCATAGTTCAAGCAAATGTCATTCAGAGAAAAGCAAGAGAATTGGTGCTAATATAGGATGAAATAGACTTCAAAATTAAAAAAAAAAGGTAAAGAAAGATATCTATGCTCCCAAGCAGGGAGCCCTGAAATATGTAAAGTAATTACTAACAGAACTAAAGGAAGTAACAAGACAAAAACACTATTGTAGTAGAAAACAGGGAACCTAAAGACCACACTGTCGGAAATGGACAGATCAGATAAACAGAAAATGAATAAGGAAGTAACATCCTTAAATGGCATATAAGACCAACTGGACACAAGTGACATTTCCAGAGGCTTTTATCTCCAAATTGCTGCTTATACATTCTTTTCTAATGCACATGGAACATTCTAATGGATTAAACACGTACTGGGACACAGAGAGAGCTTGAACAAATGTTAAGAAAGTTGAAATCATACCAACCATATTCTCTGACCATAATGCTTTGAAGCTGGAAAGCAACTGTGAAAGTAAAGTGGGAACAGACACAAATACATGGAGATTAAAAACATACTTCTGAAGAATTACTAGGTCAGAGAACAAAAGGAGAGATCAAGAGATACGTAGAAAATAATGACAATTATAGTACAACATATCATACTTTGGGAATTTGGCAAAAAATGGTCATAAAATATTCAGACCCCTACAGGCCTATCTCCAAAAGCAAGAATGAACCCAAATAAACAAACACTTCATCTTAAAAAAAAAATAAAAATGAACAAATAAAGCCCAAAGTCGCAGAAGGAAAAAAATCATCAAAAGGGAGCAGAAATAAAATAATATTAAAAAAAACAATAAAAAATAAATGCAACAAAGAGCTGGTTTTTTGAGAAGGTTAATAAAAATTCACAAACCCCTAGCTAGAAACACTAAAGAAGAAAGAGAAAGGAAACAAACAAATTCAGGGATGCAAGAAGGGAAATTATGACAGACACTATAGAAAATAAAGGATCATATAAGAATTCAATGAAAAGTATATAATACCAATTAACCTAGAAGAAATGGACTAGTACTTAGAAAAATTTAATCTTTTTAGGTTGGAATCAAGAAGAGCTGAAAAATGTAATCATTCAACAGTATGAAAATTCAAGCAATAATCAAACTTACCCCAAACTGAAAGTCCAGGACCACATGACTTTAGCAGTGAATTCTACCAAACATCCAAAGAAGATGGAATACCTGTTCTCCTCAAACTCTTCCAAAAATCTAGATGGAGGCAATACTTCCCAACTCACCTCATAAGGCCAATATTACTCTGATACCAAAACTTGGTAAAGATAATGCACAAAAAAGAAAAGTGCAAACAAATCTCTCTCAGGAACAGAGACACAAAAAACTCAAAATAAGGTACTAGCAAACTGAATACAGCTACAGAGTAAAAAGATTATACACCACATCAAGTGGGCTTCATCCCAGGGACACAGGGATGGTTCAAGAGATGCAAATCCATAAATGTGATACATCACAAATTAAAAAATAAGAATCACAGAATCATATTCACAGATGTAGGAAAAGCCTTTGACAAGATACAGCATCCATTTATGTCAAAACAAAATCAGTATAGAAGGAAGTATCTTAACATAATTAAGACCATATGTAACAAACTCTCAGACAACTTTGTATTCTTAATGGTGAAAATGAAAAACCTTTCCTCTGAGATCAGGAACAAGGCAAGGCTGTCCACTTTAGTCCCTGTTATTCAACATAACACTGGAGGTCCTAGCAAGAGCAATTAGACAAGAGAAAGATAATAAATAAAAGCATCCAAATAGAAAATCAAGTCGAACTGTTACTATTTGAGGATGACATGATTCTCTGAACAGAAAACCCTAAAGACTCCACCAGAACACTACCAGAAACAATAAGCAAATACAATAAAGTTTCTGAGTACAAAATCAACATTCAAATATCCATTGCATTCCTATACTCTAATAATGAAGTCAAGATAAAAGTGGAAAGAAACAATTACTTTTGCAACATCAATGAAAAGAATAGAATATCCCAGAATAAATTTACCAAAACACGTGAAGGATCTCCATATCTAAAACTATAAGAACTTATTGAACGGAATTGAAGATACAAAGAAAATAGATACTCCATGTTCTTAGATTAGAAGAATCAACATAGTTAAAATGACCTTATTACTACTTAAAGCATTATATAGATTTAAAGCAATCTCCATCAAAATCTTATTGGCACTTTTTAACAAATTAGAACCCAAAATTATCAGGTTTGTATGGAAACACAAAAGAATTCAAATTGCCAAAGGGAGAAAAAAACAAGCTATCACTCTGCCTAACTTCGAATTTTACTACAAAGCAACAGTAATCAAAATGGCATGGCATTGGCAGCAAAACAGAGACACGAACCAGTGGAACATATCAAGACTCCAGAAGCAAACCCATATATGTGGGAAAATAATTTTCACCCAAAAGACCCAAAAACATACAGTGGAGAAAGGAAAGCCTCTTCAATAAATGGTGCTGGGAAAACTGGAAAGGCAGCAGGATAAGAATGAAACTGACTGTTCTCTGTCACAACACTCCAAAATTACCTCAAAATTGATTAAGGAAATGAATATAAGCCCTGAAAAAAAAAGGAATATAAGAAAACAAAGAAAATAAACCCAAGTTTAATGGACCAAAACATAAATTTTTGAATTTGACTTAAAAGGCAAGGGAACTATACGAAAAAAAAAAAAAAAAAAAAAAATGAATGAGATTACGTCAAACTCAAAAGCTTCTGCTCAGCAAAAGAAACTGTCAACAAGGTAAAGAGACAACTACTGAAATAGGAAGATGTATTTGAAAGCAACACCTCCCATAAGGACCTAATATCCAAAATACATACAAAGAAAGCAACAATTGCGATATGGGCCTAATATCCGAAATATACAAACAACTCATACATCTCAGTAACAATATAAAAGCAAATCATCTAGTCAAAGAATTGGGCAGTGGACCTGAACCGACACTTATCCCAAGAGGACCATAAATGGCCAACAGATACTGGAAAAGATGCTCAATATTGCTATTAGAAAAATAAAAAATCAAAACCACAAGGAGATACCATCTCACACCTCTTAGAATGGCTATAATCAACAGGACAAGTAATGACAAATGTTGGAGAGGACTTGGAGAAATAGGAATCGTCATACACTGCTGGTGGGACCGCAATTTGGTATGGTCACTATGGAAAACAGTATGGAGTTTCCTCAGAAAACTAAGAATCGCTCTATCATATGATCCAGCAATCCCTCTACTGGGTATTTACCCCAAAGACTTAACAACCCACATCCAAATAGGTATTTGCACTCTGCTGTTCACAGCAGCATTAGTCCCTGTGGCCAGGACATGGAAGCAACTGAAGTGTCCTGTGATAGATGATTGGATAAAGAAGCCTTGGCACCTATGTACAATGGATTATAACTTGGCCATGAGAAGAGATGAAATACTGCCATTTGTGACAACATGCTAAGTGAAATAAGTTAGAAAAAGTTAAAAACCATGATTTCACTCCTATGCGGTGATAAAAGTCTAAAAGCAAACATGACAGACAGAGACACGTGGAACAATTCAGTAGACTAGTGTTTACCAGAGGCAGATGTGAGAAAGTTGGGGGATGTAGGTAGAGGTAAAAAGGGTTAAATTTGGTGATGGAAGGAATTCTAACTCTGGGTGGTGAACACATAATGCAACATACTGCTAAAGTACATACTTGGAAACATGAAATTTTGTTATTCACTTTCATCTCAAAAATGTTTAAGACTAAAAAAATAATCAGTGTCTTTTCATATAGAGGCATGTGTGTGTGTGTGTGTGCATCCTGCCAATGAATTCTTAAGGCTTCCTCTTTTATCGTGGTTTTGAGGATTTGTATGTGATCACTGTCCTACTCCTCCTTGGACAGCAGCTCCTTTATTGTATGAAAGTGCACACATTCTCTTTGAAAAGAATGAACTGCACAACACGACACAACTGATATCCTACATACTTTCCTGAATTTATCAACCCCTTTGGGAGGGGACTATCACTGAATACTTGCCTTATGCATATTCCATGGCATTTTGCTTTCTAGAATATGAGTTTCCTTATGGTGTATATATAAACCCTGGATTCTCCTGTGCGCATAGAGATAAAACTTCACACTTATATAAATCAGGGACTCCTCTCCTCATGTTTGAACACTCTGTATATAAGCAACCTCCTCTGGATGTTTACTGAACTTACTGACTGTGAAAGACTCATAAAATCAGAAAGGAAGTTGGCACATAAATTTAAAGGACCATTGGTAGCAGTGTGAACAATTATACACCAACGACGTGGACAACTTAGAAATTAATAAATTGTTAAAAACATAAAACATACAAAAACAAGCTTGAAGAAATGTAAAATACGAGCACATTAATATCAAGCAAAGAGATTGAATCAGTAATCTTCAACATCCCAACAGAAAATCCCCAGACCAACTGGCTTCATTGCTGAATTCTACCAAAATTAAAGAATTCTTACAGAGCCTTCTCAAACTCTTTCAAAAACTTGAAAATGATTGGAAACTCCCAGTCTCATTACATGAGGCTAATGTTATCCTGATATAAAGCCAGATAAAAAAGCTACAGGTTAATTTCCGTGATGCAAAAACTCTCAACAGTATACTACTAGCAAATCCAATTCTATATCAAAAGAATCATGCACTATGATTAAGTGGGATTCCTTCCAGGGATGCAAGGGTAGTTCAACATATGCAAACCAACAAATGTGATACTCCACAATCAAATGAAACACAAAAATCATATGGTCATCTTTATAGATGCATAAAAAGCATTTGTCTTCCTGTCAAATTAACTACTCAACAAATTACGTAAAAAAAAAAAAAAAAAAACATACCTGTTACACTAAATGCCACATCACAGACTCACCGACTACAAAATGGTGAAGGATTACAAACTTTTCTTCTAAGATTAAGAACAAATAAGAGTGCACATGCTTCCCACTGCCATAATAGAGGAGAAAACCTAGACAGGGCAATTAGACAAACAAAAATAAATCTAAGCATTAAAATTGGAAAAGAAAGAAAAAATCTTATTTGCAGAAATGATCTTATGTATAAAAAAGCTTAAGATGCCAACATTTATTAAAATAATGCTGAATAGTTACAGAATAAAAAGAAATCCAAAAATTTGTTACATCACCATCTACTGACAATAATCTAAAAAGAAATCTAAAAATACACTTCTACCATTTATAGTAGCCTCCAAAACAATAGAGCACCTAGGTATAAACTTAACCTAAGTGAAAGATACGTACAAGGTGTAAGATGTAAGAAATTTATTCCTGGAGACAAAGATGGTTAAATATTTGAAAGTCAGTGTATTATATCACATTAACAGATTGAAGAAAAAGCTATAAGATCATTCTTTATCAAAGCCATATGATCATTCTTCATCATAGCATTTAACAAAACACAGCACACTTTAATAAAAATATCACTAAAACAAGAAAAGAAGGAAACTATCTCAGTAAAATAAAAGCCAAATATGAAAAACCCACAGCATCACACCCAAAGGTGGAAGTTCCAAGTTTTCCTAATACTGCTAATGAGTCAAGAATGCCCACCATTGCCACTTTTTCCCCCTGAAAAGACAATTAATTTTAAAGGTCTTTTTCAATTAGGGTTGACATTCAGTATTATATTAGTTTCAGGTGTGCAGCATTTATATAACTTTATGAAGTGATTCCCCTGCTTAGTCTACTGCCCACTTAACACCATACATAATTATTACATTATTATTGACTGTATTTTCTATGCTAGACTTCACATCCTGGTGACTATTTTCTAACTACAAATTTCTACTTCCCAATCTCACTGTCATCCAACCCATCAAATTCCTTCCCATCTGGCAACCATTAATTCTATGAGTTTCTGAGATTTTTTTTTTTTGACGTTAGATTCCATGCATAGGTGAAATCATATGGCTTTTGTATTTGTCTTTCTCTGTCTGACTTATCTCACTTAGCATGATACCTTCCAGGTCCATCCAATTTGTTGCAAATGATGAGATTTCATTCTTTTTCATGCTGAGTAATTTTCCATCTAATATGTGTATCACATCTTTATCCATTTGTCTTTTGATGGGCACCCAGGCTGATTCCATTTTTTGGCTATGATAAACAGAGCTGCAGTAAACATAGTGGTGCATGTGTGTTTTCAAATGAGGGTTTTCTTTGGATTTCTTTGGATCAATAACCAAAAGTATAATTTGCTGGGTCTATGTTAATTTTTGAGTATCTTACATACTGGTTTCTATTGTGGCTGCACCAATTTGCAATTCCACCAACAGCACATGAGGGTCCCCTTTTCTCCACATTTTTGTCAGCACTTGTTGAGTTATTGATGATGGACAGTCTCACAGGTGAAAGGGGATAAACCTTTGTGGTCTTAATTTTCATTTCTCCGATTAGTAACATGGAACACCTTTGCATATGTTCATTAACCATATGTATGTCCTTCTTGGAGAAACTTCTCTTCCGGTCATCTGCCCATTTTTTTAATTGGATTGTCTGTTTTTTTAGTTGAGTTCCATGAGTTCTTTATAAATTCTGCATATTAACTCCATAACAGATATTTCATTAGCAAATAACTTCTCTTATTCAATATTGTCTTTTTGTTTTGTTGTTGGTTTCCTTTGCTGTTCACAATATTTTTAGTTTGGTTTAGTTCCATCTGTTCTTGCCACCTTTATTCAACATAGTACGGGGAGTTTTAGCCAGAGCAACTAGACAAGAAAAAAAAATAATACCTAACTGGAAAGGAATGGAATTATCAGTGCTTGCAGATGATATGAAGAAACTCAAGGGTTTCTAGCAAAAGACAAAAACAAAACAAAACAAAACAAAACAACTTATAACAAATAGGTGAATTGAGTAAGTAGAAAAATACATAAAGAAACAACCAACAAATATCAGTTACGTTTTCTATAACAAAAAATAACCCAAAAATAAATTCAGAAAATATTCCATTTATAACATTAAATAAAAGACTTAAGAATTAATTTAACCAAGGAAGTGAAAGAACCATACAATAAAAATTATAAAACACTGCTGAAATGATTCAAAAACATAAATAAATGAAAACACATTTTATGTTCATGGACTGACTTAATATTGTTAAAATGACCATACTACCCAAAGTGATTTACACATTCAATACAATTACTATCAAATTCCCAATGACATGTTTTTGCACTAATAGAAAAACATATCCTAGAAATCCCATGGAATCTCAAAGGACTGTGAGTATTCAAAGCAACCCTGACAATAAACAAAACTGAAGGACTCACACTGTCTGATTTCAAATATTACTACAAAGCTACAGAAATCAAAACTGGTATTGTAATACAGACGAAGACCAAAGGGACAAAATAAAAGCCCGGAAATAAACCCTTGCACATATGGTGTCGATGGAGAAAGCACAGTATTCAACCAAAGGTACTGGAAAAACTGGATATCTACGTGCAGAAGAATGAAGCTGTATGCTTATCTGACACCATACAACAAAAGTGAACTCAGAATGGATCAAAATTTATGTCTAAGAAGAAAAGCAAAACTTGTTCTTGGCTATGACACCAAAAGCACACACAACAAAAGAAAATAATACACAAACTAGACTCACACACAGTTTTCAAAGTTTGTGTAATAGGTGTTGGTGAGGATGAAGAATGACACTTTGCTCACTGTTGGTGGAAATGTAAAACAGTACAGCTGCTATTGCAAAACAGAACAGCAGTTCTTGAAAATAAAAACAGCATTACCATTTTATCAATAATTGCACTTCTGGTTATGTAACTAAAAAACTGAAAATAAGATTTAAGTAGTTATTTGTACACATATGTTCATAGCAGCACTCTGGGTGACAACTAAACAAAAGCAACCCAAGTGCCATCCACAGATGAATGGATAAACAAAATATGGTATATCCATACTATGGGATATTATTCAGTCTTAAAAGCAATTCTGGTACATGCTACTACATGGATGAACCTGAGGACGCAGTGCTGAGTGAATTAGGCCAGTTATTTAAAAAAGCAAAAAACAAATACTGTATGATTTTATCAGGTACTAAGAATAGTCAAACTCACAGGCAAGGAAGTGAACAGACATTATCATGAAACAGGGTGTTGGAAAGGGCAACTACTGCACAATGTAATTCAAGTAATGTAATTAATTTTACAAAATGAAAAAAAGCTAGATCATATTCAGAGTATATTTCCTCTTAAATCTCCAGTTTGCTTTGGTTTATAGAGCACAAACTGATATAATGATAGAAACTCGATCTTTAACATTAAAAAATATCAATAAAACTATATACTTTAAACACAGAAAACAAGATATTTTATCATTGATACTTTTATTGTGTTTTCATAACACGTCTGTAAAATTGTTAAGCAGTGAATTTGCTTATAAAGTTAAAATACCAAATTCAATAAAATTCCAATTAGTTGTGCGTGGATGTTGCTTAAATTTATACTACATCCAAAAGAAAATGACCTAGTAGACAGCCTAGAATCTGTAAACAAAACACAGTTGCACATTAAGCACCTTTACCAAATTTATATTTGAAACGCCTTCTCAATTCTGATGGCCTGACTTATGAAAATTAACAGTCCCTGTCACCAGGGCTTTGTAGGAAAATAAAGTCAATATAAAAATAACAATTTTAATTCCAGTTCAAACAAATTTTGGACCAAAGACTTTTCTGTATATATTAAACACTAGAACAATAAAAAAAAAACCTAATTTAAATTTTAAACAAAGACATCTTCGTAAGTTTTCTAATTAGAGTTTCACATAAAGTCAAAATATTTTCTTATACATAAATGAAATATATATGTATTTGTCAACCATATTTGTCAATTGTATCTTGATACATATCCACAGGATTGACCAGAACAAAATCACAGTATACACTGTGCCACTACACTGCTTACCAGTAATCCTTCTCTAAGGTCACATCACTTGGATTTAAGCATTCCAAGGAAGAGCCAAGGATGGTCAGAAGTTCATTTGTAAATTCTACCAAGTCTAGTAATGCCTTGCTTTTGGGATAGAAGGCTTCTAGGTCTTTGGAACAAGAGAAAAAGAGACTTTCTGAAACTTGCCTATAAAACTCTCCTTCTGCAATTGTGGCAATTTCCACATTTGGAAAACTGAAACGGAATATGTGGGATGCCATTTCTAATTTTTTAAGTACATCTGAAAGCAGTAACCAGTTTCGTGGTCTACAAAACAAAAAGGAAGGTGGTTAAAAGCTCTGGTGAATTAAAGGTGCCCCCAACAATTATAGCCCTTAATAGACCATTCTAAAGCCATAACAAGAGTGTTTTCTTCCACCACCTGCCATTTTTCACCATACGCATTCACTGACCAACATTCTCCTTTCAAGGTAAGCAAAAGTATCCAATGCTAGTGAGAATAACTCTGGACTCATCCAGTTTTAAGAGAACAAATAGGGAAGACCAACTAGTTTTTAGAAAGGAGGATGTAAACCTTAATGAAGCTCACCTCCTTTGCTTTAACACATCTCCACTCTCAAACTCCTCATCTATCTGAATTCATGTTTTAAAGAAACAAATTATTATATTCCTAGCATATACCCTGCAACAGAATTTATGATTTAGATCCTAATAAAATTGAACTTTTTATAGTGGCTTGCATACTTCAGAGCCTGATGATGATGTAGATTTATTAAGCACCTTTGTTAACCAACAGCAGAGCACGAGTCTCTTGATAATGTATACCTCAAGCCTGGGTATACATATGGTGGCTCAAATATAGGGGCAAAACAATACCTTACCAAATCTGATCATATTAAAAAAAATTCCCTAAACCATGAATCATAATTTTCTAAGACTTTATGAGAAGGAAAATTATCAGTATAGTTGAGAAGGACAATTATCAATATAGGTGCAGTGTGCTGATGTGCCTTGGAAGGCCCATGTAATGGTATGCTGGAAAGCTTCTAAACCTCTTTCTCCAAGATTTAATCTTAGTTATACAGGCACAAACTCTTCTGTGGCATTCCAATAAATGGCAACGTGAACACTTTGGGCTCTGGGTCATTATTTGCCTTGGTAGTGTTCTGATAAGGATATCATATACAGTGCTATGAATCTGATCCCCATTGTGTATAATGAATACACCATAAAAGCACATTAAGTGAAGTGCCAGGACACTTAGAATTCACTCACCTACCCACCATCTATTTAAAAGGGTTTTTAAAGGTCCTACTACTCCAAGAAAACTCAGGTATTTTTCAACCATATGCTTACCCTTGAGAAATGGAAACTTGGATGTTGTAACATGGTAATAGGGGGCTATCTGAAAATTCAAATTCAAACACATCCCTGTATGCCTCATCTGTATCATCTTGGAGCTCTGATCCTGGAGGGTTTGCCAAAACATTAAATCCAGTTCCATGGTCCGGTTCTAATGGAGAGGAAAACAGAGAAAGGAGTTAGCAGGCTCTATTAAAATTTCAGCTCTCCCCAATTAAAAGATTCTAAATAAAAAGAGATTATTACCTAATAATCTCTGTTTAGAGTCCCACCAGCCATCCTCCTCTCTCTCCTACCACAGTGAAATGTTCCATGAATTATTCACTTCCCACTGAACTAAAAGAATAATGTAACTCACCACACAGAGCTTCCATAAAACTCCCAAGTGCTATGAAATTCATCTCTGTGACCCTGTAGGTCATTTAAATAATCTGGAGAGAGGGGGGGACATTCTTTAAAAGACTGTTGAAATAATAAAGTTTTCAGCAAAGTTGCAGGATACTCAAGATACAAAATTGGTTGCATTTTTAACAAATTCCAAGAAAGAAATAAAATAATCACAAATAAAATAAAATAAGTAATGGGCAAAAAGTCTGTACACTGAAAACTAAAATGGTGATAACTCTAAGGCAATGCAGGTAAATAAAATTATTTCATATTGATAGCTTAGATGACTTAATACTGTGAAAATGGACATACTACCCAAAGCAATCTACAGATTTTCATCTCTTATCAAAGTCTCAATGACATTTTTCAAAAATAGAAAAAACAATATAGAGGTTCCTGAGAAAATTTAAAATTGAACTATTATATAACCAACCCAGCAATTTCACTTTTGAGTGCATACACAAAGCAATGGAAGGAGGACCTCAGATATTTTCACATATATATTTATAAATATTCTCACATTATTCACAAGATTTAAAAGGTGCAAACAACCCAAATGTCCATCCACATATATGTGTAAAGAAAATATACAGGCAATGGAATATTATTCAGTATTAAAAAAGAAATTCTTTCTCATACCACTATGTGAAGGAACCTTGAAAACATGATCAGCGAAATAAACCAGTCACAAATGATCACATAATGAAAGATTTCACTTATATGAGGTATCTCAAGTAGGTAAAATGATAAACACAAAAAAAATAATAATGCTGCTTGTCAGAGAATGGGTGAATATTAGTATTTAATGGGCATACATTTTCATTTAGGCAAGATAGAAGAGTTCTAGAGGGCTGTTGCACCACAATATGAATATACTTGACACTACTGAACAGTACAGTTAAAAATGAGAGAAATTTTAATGGTATAAGTCTCTAACTATAATTTAAAATAAAACAAAAATTTAAAAGTTAGCATAAAACTGATGATATAGAAAAATGCTAACAGTTCAGGGACATTTCCTTATAAACTCAAAATAGGCTGGCATGTCCCTTTCTCTATGTCCCCCCAAAAAGTTTACTTGCTGCACATGGATGCAATTCTCTGACAACCTATTCTCTGCTATATCTGACAAAAGCTTATATATCATATCATATACAAAACTAAAGGAGCATTACATTTACCTCTGATAAACTAATATTTTTTTAATAAGTAAATCTAAGTTAAGATAAACAAAGTTATTACCACATGGGTTAGTGGCATTCTTTGACACTAAGAATATAACACAGAATTTAAGTGTACATTCTTCACACTTATAAAAAGATTCTTGTTCTTTAGGGATCGATCCTGTAATGGCCAATGCTTACATAATGGCTTATCTGCTGACTAAACATCACATACACACACAGATAATTTCATGAATGAAAGGTCTGAGTCTTTAATTTCATACAGATTCAGAATGTAAAAACAATGATGTCTAAGTTAAAAATGTATTTGTAGAAAGGCAAATAACTTTAAGAAATCTTAAATGTTAGTGAATATAGGTCAATTTAAATGCAGAATCATGGGCTAAGCACACCAAAATAATTAGCTTAATTAGAACGCTGTATCATACGAAAGGCAATATGACTGCTGTTTTAAAACTTGAAGGTGTTTCATGTCTGTCTAACAAAATCTAAAAATTTTTAGTCAGTATCTAAATTGTAAGAGAGAACATTTTTTTTCTATTCTATTTTTTTAAATTAACTTTATTGGGGTGACCTGGGTAATAAAATCATATTGGTTTCAAGTGTACTATTTTCTTGAACTTTATCATTCTTGTTCCTTGAAGTGACCTTCCTGCCAGAAACCTTTCCATAACATCGTTGTGAGTCATTTTCATAAAGGTTCTACCTGAGTAGGTAGCCAAAGTAAGGTCAGCACTATAGGAGAGAAGCAGGCGGACAATTTCCAAGTTATCATTCTGAACTGCATCATGGAGAAGCCTACGAAGAGAGAGATACAGTAGGATTAAACTTGAGTATGCATACACATACATATGCTTATTTTGGAGTTAATAATAGGCAAAACAGGCTGTGTGTGCACTAGGTGTGACAAGTCTCAAATATACAACATTTCACCAACACATTCTGTACTGTCAAATCGGTCTGCACAGAGAAAACTAAGGCATGTTATAAAAATGTTACAGGGATTTCTTCAAGAAAAAAAGATAAAAATACAAATAATAAAATTGCAATAACTACATATGTATCAAAAATTACTTTAATGTAAATATTAAACACTCCCATCAAAAGATACAGGTGGCTGAATGGATAAGAAAACAAGACTCGTACATATGCTGCCTACAAGAAACTTTCTTCGGATCAAAAAAGTAACTAGACTGAAAGTAATGGGATGGAAAAAGATGTTTCAAAAGAAATAGAAAAGGAAAAATAAGTTGGGGTAGCAACTTATCAGACAAAATAGCACATTATCAGACAAAATAGACTCTGAAACAAAGGCTATAAGTGGATACAAAGAAGTACCCATTAGATTTCAATATTTTTCAAAGAAACCCAAAGCACTACTTTGAAGGGACATCTGCATCCATATGTCATTGCAGCAAAACATGGAAGACACCTGGGTGTCCATCAATGGATGAATGGAAGAGAAAGTGGTACCCTAAAAAGATACACAAAATGAATAAACTCCTAATCAGACTCATCAAGAAAAATACAGACCTCAAATAATTTAAATAAAAAATGAAACAAGTGACAAATGACTCCACAGGAATACAAAGGATCATAAGTAGTACTATGAGCAATTATGCCCCAATAAATTGAACAAGCTGGAAGAAGTGGACACATTCCCAGAAACATACAATCTCCCAAGACTGAGTCAAGAAAAAATAGAAAATGTGAACAGACTACTACTAACAAAATTAAATCAATACTCAAAAAATCCCAAGAAACAAAAAGTCCTGGAGCAAATGGTTTCAAAGGTGGATTTTACCAAACATTCAAAGAATTATTATCACCTATGCTCAAAATATTTCAAAAAATTCAAGAGAAGGGAATGCTTTCTATTTCTTTCCATGAGGACACCATTACCATGAGGATTCCAAAACCAAGGACAGCACACACAAAAAGAAAAACAGACGGACATTAATACAGAAATCCTCTGAAATATGAGGAATTCAGCAGTACAGTAATATCATACACCATGATCAAGTTGGATTTATTCTTGGAATGCAAGGTTGATACAATATCCAGAAATCAATTACTGTGATACACATTAGCAAATCAAAATAAAAAGCATATGACCATAACAACAGATGCAGAAAAAACAATCGACAAAACCCAGAACCCATCTATGATAGAAACTCTCGGCAAAGTGGAAATAGAGGGAGCATACTTCAACGTAACAAAGACCGTATGTGACAAACCTACAGCTGTCACATTCAATGGGAACAGGCAAAAAGTGTTTTCCTTAAGATCAGGAACAAGACAAGGATGCCCACGTTCCCCACGCCTATTCAACATTGTAGTGGATGTCTTAACTGCAGCAGTAAGGTAAGAAAGAGAAATAAAAGGCATCCGAATTGGAAAGGAAGAAGTAAAACTCTCATTATTTACAGAAGACTTGGTAGCATGTAAAGAGAACCCTAAAGATTCTACCAAAAACTTAGAACTAATCAATGAATTCAGTAAAGTAGCAGGTTACAAAATAAATATTCAGAAGTCAGTGGCATTTTTGTACACCTTTCTACTCTCCAACTTCTGCTTTTTTAGATTTCACATATAAGCATTTGTCTCTCTCTGACTGATGTCATTTATCATAAAGCCCTCCAGGTTCATTTAAGCTGTGGCAAATAGCAGGATTTCGCTATTTTTCTCATGGCTGGACAATATTCTATTGTGTGTGTGGGGGCGGCGGGGCAGAGAGTACTGATGTGTACACAAACATTTATGTTTACATGTTGGCCATAGAGAATGATGCTGCAGTGAACACAGTGTTACAGATCTCTCTTTGACATACTGAACTTCATCCACTTCAGATAAAATACACATTTTGAGATATTAACTCTTTATCAAGTATAGGTTTACAGATATTTTTGCCCCGTCCATAGGCTTTTTCATTTTCTTGATTATTATTTTTGCTGAGAAGCTTCTTTGATCAATGTAGTCCCATTGGTTTTTAGCTTTGTTGTTTGTCTTTTCGATGTCATGTCCAAAAAAAAAAAAAAAATCATTGCCAGCAGTGTCAAGGAGCTTTTTCCTTACATTTTCTATACAAGTTTTATGGTTTCAGGCATATTTTAAGTTAATTTTTGTGAATGGTTTAAGATTCTACTTTTCACAACATCCATTTATTGAAGCAGTCAATTCTTTCTCCCATTGATTCTTCTCAGCTTCCTTATGAAATATTTAACTGTATATGTGTAGACTCTCCATTCTGTTTTATGAATCTCTTTTTTAATGCCATATTCTTTTGATTACTATAGATTTGGAGTATAGTGTAAAACCAGGAAGTGTGATGCCTCCACTTTTATTCTGTCTCAGGATTTCTTTGGCTATTCAGGGTTTCTGTCATGCTCTACAAATTTTAGGGTGTTTTTTCCATTTATTTGAAAAATGTCATTAAAATTTTGACCAGGATTGCACTGTATCTGTGGATGGTTTTGTGTAGTATGAATGGCCATTTGAATGGTATTCACTCTCCAAGTTCTGTAACACAGCATGACTTTCCATCCTCCATTTTCATAAATGACATAATTTTCAGCACAAAGACTTTTTATTCACACGTTATCTTTATTCCTCATCTACTGTTTCTTAGTCCATTGTGAATGAGACTTTTTCTCTTACATGTATTTTGTTGGTGTGTTCCTTCTGTCTCCAATTTGTTGGGATTTACATCATGAAAATATGCTGTATTTGTCAATTTTTTTCTGCTTCTTCTGACATAATGAATGTTTAGCTTTCATTCTATTAACATGGTTGGTTTATCAGATTTATTGATTTGCACATGCTGAACTACTCACTACTCCTGAATCACATGATGAATCCTACCTGATCATCTTTATGCTGCTTAATGTGGTGTTGAATTTTGTTTACTATTTTGTTGAGAAAATTGCACGTATTATTCATCAGGGATATCAACTTATACTTTTTGTGTGTATGTCCTCATATGACTTTGGGTCAGGGTAATGCTGGCCCTCTACGATAATTTTGACAGTATTCCCTCCTCTTTAATTTTTTTAAGAGTTTTAGTAAGATTACCTTGTCCTTAAGTATTTCATAGAATTTATCAGTGAAACCATATGGTTATAGGCTTTTATGTATTTCCATAAGGGGAGATATTTTTTATTACTGAATCAATTTATTTGTTATTGACACATTATATTTTCTATTTCTAATTCAGTTGGTGAGTTGTATCTAGGAGTCATAAATTTCTACTAAGTTATCCAATTTTTCATATACAATTTTTTACAGTAGTCTCTTATGATCCTATTCTGTGGTATCAGTCACAATGTCTCTTCTTTTATAATTTTAGTTGTCTTTTTTTCCTAATCAAGCTAAAGTTTTGTCAATTCCGGTTTTTTTTCTAACACCAGATATTAGTGTTTGTTGATCTTTTTATTGCTTTCCCTTGGGCTCTATTTAATTTCTTTCTCCTCTGATCATCATTATTTCCTTCACTGCTAATTTGGGCTTACTGTGCTCTTCAATTCCTTCAAGAGCAAAGTTACATTGTCTATTTAAAATTTTTGAAGGCATTTATCCCTTTAAATGCACCTCTTAGAATGGCTTTTATAGTGTCCCATAGGTTTTGGTGTGCGGTTTTCAATTTTCATTTGCTCCGAGATATTTTGATTTTGACTTCTTGAATCATTCAAAATATGTTCAGAAGTGTACTGTTAAATTCTATGTATCTGTAAGTTTTCCATTTTTCTGCCTTGTTGATTTTCTTCCTTGCTGATGTCTAGTTTCATACCATTCTGCTCAGAAAAAAATATTTGTTTATACATTTTCTTAAATTTACTAAGGTTTGTTTGTGGTTTATCAGATGATCCATGCATACTAGAGATGAACGCATACTCTGATGGAATTTTCTATTATGTCTCTTAAATCCATTGGGTCTAAAGCATAGTTCAAGTCCAATGTTTCCTTGTAATTTCCTATCTGGATGATCTATCCACTGCTTAAAGGGGGTAATGAAGTCCCCTACTCTTACTGCATTTTTAACTATTTCTCCTTTCAGATCATGCTAGTTTTTGTGTAATGCATATAAGTCCTCCAATATAGGAAGCATATATATTTACCATTGTTACATCTTCTGGATGAGCTGAATTTTTATCATTATATGACCTTCTGTGTCTTTTCTTATCATTTTGACTTAAAGTCTAATTTTTTTGGTGGAAGTATAGTTATCTCCACTCTCTTTTTGGTTTTATTTGCCTTGAATATCTTCTTCAATCTCTTCACTCTTATATGTTAAAACTGTAGTGAGTCTCTAATAGGAGGCATATAGTTGCATCGTGTGTGTGTGTGTGTATGTGTGTGTGTGTGTGTGTGTGTGTGTGTGTGTGTGTGTGTGTAATGCATCCAGCCATTTTGTACCTTTTAATTGGAAATTTCAATTACTGATATGTGAGGTCTTACTGTTGTCATCTGATGGCCTCCTGGCTGTTTTGTTGTTCTCTTCTTCCTTTTTTATTCTTTTGTGTGTTTCTTTTTGAACTGGTAATTTTCTATAGTATTATGCTGTGATCTCTTGTTGTATGTGTATATGTGAGAGTGTGAGAATCTGCCATAAGTGTTTGCCTTGTGTTCACAATGAAACTTACAGAAACAGAAATAATAAACTATTTTACATTAACATTACTTTAGAACACTCTCATTTTTATGCCCCCTTATATGCCTTTAGTGTTGCAATTTGCCTCTTTCTATATTGTATTCACTTAATAGCTTTAATTATTTTTGATACCTTTAACCTTTTTATATAAGTCATTAACATACCATCACATTAGAGTTTTGCAATTTGACTATATATTTGCCTTTACCAATGTGTTGTATATTTTCATGTTTTTATTCCTAGTTAGCATTCTCTCGTATCAGCTTGAAGAACTCCTTTCACAAATATATAGTGATAAAAGGAAATTTAATTTTGGGTTGTGAGCACACTGGAATATACATAGGACATATTATTAAACTGTACACTTGAAAACTACATATTTTTATTAACCAGTGTTAGCCCAATGAATTTAATAAAGGAAAAAAGAACAACACTCAGCATTTCTTGTAAGATAGGTCTACTGGTGGTGAATTCTTTCAGCTGTTTCTATTAAAAAGTATTTCTTTTTTGTTGCTAAAAGATAACTTTGTAGGACACAGTTTTTGTTAGCAAGTTTTTTTCTTTTAGCACTTTAAGTATGTTATCACTATCTTCTGGCCTATAAGGCTTCTGCTAAAAAATCTGATATCTTAATGGGGTTTCCTTTGTAAAATACAATCTTTTTTCCTAATTCCTTTAGAACCCTCTTTGAGATTTTCTGAACTGATATAATGGGTGATGTATATCTTCATGTACTTGAATTTCAAATATCTCCCTAAGTCTGGGAAGTTCTTTTTATATAAAGATTTTGTGTGTGTGTGTGTGTGTGTGTGTGTGTGTGTGTGTGTGTGTGTGTGTGCGCGCGCGCGCGTAGGCTTTCTCCACTCTTATTTTATTTTTTTCTTTTTGGACTTGGTTATTTCAAAGTTTCTATATGCTAGCTCAGATTCTTCCTGCTATTTGGTCTATTCTGATACTGATGCAATTATATGTCTATTTATTAAGTTCTTCAGCTCCAGAATTTCTTTTTCCACATTATCTACTTCTGTTAAATGTCACACTTCTATTGAGTATTGTTTTCCTGTCATGACTGAATAATCTTGTAGTTGATTGTGGTCTATTACGTTTCCTTAAAGAGCTCATCTGAATTCTTCAACTGGTAAATCACAGATCTCTGTCTTTTTGGTTTGGTTATTGGAAGGTTACTGAAATCCTTTCATTCTGTCATGTTTCCAAGAGTCTTCATGTCCTTTTGAGTTAGTCATTGCTGTTTCATATTTGAAGTAGCAGCACCTCCTCCAATTTTTACTTACCACCTTCAGGGTAGAAATACATTTATTTGTCCTGGTATAGATGCTGAGGCTTTCTCTAAACTCACATGGAATACACCTGTGTTATGCTCTTAGCTCTCTCTCATGGCAGAATTCATAAGCTTGTACATCTCCTCTGGATCCTAGAACCCACCAGGCGAAGGAGTTAGAAAGTGATTCCTTATTTCCATTTTTTTGGAAGAGTTTTATAAGATGCTGTTAATTCTTTAAACATTTCGTAGTACTTACCAATTAAGCGATCTAACCTTGTTTGCTTTCTCTGTTGAGAAGTTTTTGATTACTTATTAGATATCCTTATTCATGACTACTCTGTCCAGTTTTTCTGTCACTTCATGCTCTAGGATCACATAACAACATTTGCCTGCCACAGAAATTGTCTACCTATGGAAGACAGCTAGCTGCTAAAAGGCTAATAGCTAAGACTGACCAAAATTACATGTAATTTATCATCAGAGCCTTGCTGAAAATTGTAATAAGACTCCAGAGTAGTTACAAAGTAATGTTACATCAAACACATTCTACCAGTACAGTTGTTGCAGAGGTGAAGAAACAGATTCCTGGCACTTCAATCACTGCCAATTTTTCTCTCGTGTCAGAAAGTTTAAAAAATTGTATTAGCCAAAAATGTATGTGTGATTAAATTCCAGAGGATTCTGCCATCAGTGTGCTCATTTATCTTTCCTCTAGTTGTTTATCACATACCTGAGAGCCACTGCCTGTGCCATAGCAGGACATGTCACTGACCTGGTTCCATCCTGGGCACTGCAGTTGACATCAGCACCATATTTAAGCAGCTGTCGAGCAATGCGGAGCCATCCTCCTGCACAAGCTTCATGCAGGGCACAGTAACCTGCATTGTCTTGATGATTCAATTCACATAGCTCATTTTCCAGGCAGTACAACACCCATTCCTATGCAAAAGAGAAGGCAGAATGCCATAACATTACCATATAATGAACCTCTACAAAGCCTGGTAGTGCCCACTTTCACAGACATCCATTCTCAGGCCTGAGTACCCACTGCAGAATGTCTTGGAGATGGGCAGAAATATGTGTGAAAGGCTTGCTGATAGGGACGGTGTAACTATATTTTAAATCTGGCTCTAACTGGCCCTGGGAAAATTACCATTGAACTTCTCCAAGCCTCTAATTCTTCCTCTGTGAGGCAGGGGAAGGATAATAGCCTCCAAATGGGAGTTGACAGGACATAATCAGACAGCTACAAAAGTCTACAGTCTGGCATGGTGAGCACCAAAGGATTCTAAAATCTTGGGTTGGTAAGTACAAGGACATTCTCACTCAAAAGGTCCATTCAGTAGAGGTTGTAGATGACAACGCATAATGAAATAAAAGCACGGATAAATAAGTGACAATCAGACATTAGATAATCTAGAGGACATTTTCTTAACTTAATAAGGGAAGGATGCCCCAGAGATTGAACAGGCCCTCCTACTTCCCCTTCCAGAATCTGGGAGGTAAATACTTGTTTTTGTATTAAAGAGGGATCTCTCCTCTGTACCATATAAATGGTTCAAATAACCTTATCCACTATTTTGCCTCATTCTCCACCCCACCTGAAACTGAAAATAAATTTTCATATGTTCACTAACTTAAGTTCACTAAAAAATTAAACCTAAGACTCAGGGAAACATGGTGGTGTGTGAGACATTCTCAGATCTCTCTCCTCGAAACAACAATAAGGTGAACATCTAAAACTCAACAACAAAAAAAAACACCCAAATTGCACACCAGCATGTCTGAGCGTGAGATATGAGCATAAGAGCTACCATAGGTCAGGAACCTCGGGTGTCAGGTAGTGGACTGAGGGGGAAAAAGCTGCCTCTGTAGCTGCCAGAGCTCCTACAGGATGGGAGTGGGGGAAGGAAGGGGAGAAGGAGCAGCAACTTCCTGAACAGCCCTACCTGGAAGTGCTGCGAGTTCCAACCAGCTGGTAGCAGGGCCTAGTCATCAGGTCCAAAAGCAGAGAAGAGGGACAGGACAGCAGAGAAAAAACTGTCGATTTTACCAGCCCCGGCTGCAAAGCTAAGGCTGAGTTGCAGCCCGCAACTCCCAGCCCAGATGGCCCTTTTCTCCATACCGGCCCAAGACCAAATACTACGGAGCCCCCAGGAGAATCTGAGCAAACACTGCCAAGACTCTCGCTGACACTAACAGGGACTGAAACTGAGGGTAGGCAGTGTGATTAAATATTTACAAGAAAATTTTAAAAGGCATTATTTAAGTTTTATATAAAGCAGGGATCCAAGAGGCTTAGATGCCACCTACTGAAACCAAAAGAAAAGTGCCTTCTTTGCAAACAGGCTGAAGAGACACCTTCATATAATCAATCATCTTTCTGAAAAACAGCAGACTATGCTTCCATTAATGCCCAGGAAGAGAAACAGCCCATTAAACACCATGAACTAACAAGGAGACAAGGCATCTCAAAAAGAAAGAGAGAAATCTACAGAAAATAAGCTTACAGACATAGAAATATACAACTTAAACGACAAAGAATTCGATGGTACTTCTGAAAAAACTGAGTGAGTTCCAAAATGAGTCATAGCAACAATTTCAAGAAATGAAAAACAGCTCACTAGATAAGCAGGGCAAGGAGTTTGAAACTCTCAAAAAGAACAGATCTGCTAGAGATAAAAACAAAAACAAAAACACACACACTGCAAGAACTAAAAATGAAATAGCAATCTAGAAAAAGAGAACTGACCAAATGAAGGAAAGAATCAGTAATATCGAAGACAGAAATCTAGAAATGAGAAGGAAGAAGAGATAAACCGGAGAATGAAAAACAATAAAAGGAAAATTCAAGAACTAGCTGATACCATCAGGAGAGGAAACAGAAGAATAATGGGCATTCTCAAAGGGGAGGAAAAGGAGCAGGGATTAGAAAGCATTTTCAGACAAATAGTGGACAAGAACTTCCCAGATTTAAGGAACAAACTGGAGCTTGGAATTCAAGAAGTCAACAGAATACTCCATTATTTCAACCCAAAAAGGTCTTCACCAAGACATTGTATTAAAGTTATCAAAAATCAATGACAAAGACAGAATTCTCAGGCCAGCCAGGGAGAAGGAAACGGTGACTTAGAAAGAGAAACGCATTAGATTATCCTTAGACTTCTCAACGCAAACCTTACAAGTGAGAAAACAATGAATTGAAATATTTAACTATTAAGTGAAAGGAACTACCAGATAAGAATAATGTATCCAGCAAAGCTCTCCTTTAGATATGTAGGAAAAAATTAAGACTTTTCCAGACATACAAATTGAGGAAATTCTCCACTATGAGGCCTGCATTACAGGAAATACTGAAAGGAGTCAACTCACCTTAAACAAAATGACAAAACAACAACAAAAATACATAATTAAGAGTGAGGTATCAGGCCAACAGAGGCAGAGAAGTACCATTCGACTAAAACAAAACATTATGAGCCTCAATTAGAAGAAGAAATATGCTACAGCAAGATAGTAATGAATGTTCAGCACGGAGACAAACGAGATAACAGTGACTAAATAGAGGAGGATTCAAAAGATCCAAATACGCAAAAAAGAAAGGAGATAAAGCACACACAGAAAAAAAATGGACTGTATATATGTAACAATTCTTTCATATACATAATGGTAATCACATCCCAAGAAACAGACCTAAAGTATATAACACAGAACAAGAAGAACCAGAGAGAACACACACAAAAGCCAAGAAAAAATTAAAAAAAAAAAAAAAAAAACACACAAGGACAAGAAAACAATGGAAACACTGAGCCACCAGAAATATATATGTATGGCTATAAGACCTCATACGTCAATAATCACTCTAAACGTGAAATGGACTGAACTCACCAATAAAAGGCACACAGTTGCACAATGAATTGAAAAATAAACCCATCCTTATGCTGTCTCCAGGAGACACATCTCAGCTCCAAAGACAAACACAGATGCAAAGTGAAAGGGTGGAAATTGATATTGCAAGCAAATGGCATGTAGAGAAAAGCAGGAGTAGCAGTATTATTATCGGACAAATATAGATTTCAAGATAAAAGGTAAAGAAAAGATAAAGAGGGACACTTCATATGATAAAGGGTATTATGCACCAAGAAGACATACCACTTATTAATATCTATGCTCACAATAAGGAGCCCAGAATCATGAAAAGCAATTACTAACAGAACTAAAGGGAGAAACAGACCAAAACACTATTGTAGTAGGGGGACATAAATACCCCACTGTCAGATATGGACAGATCATCCAAACAGAAAATCAATCAGAAAAATAACATCCTTAAATGATGCATCACACCAACCGGACATAATTGACATATAACAGGGCCTTCCTTCCAAAACAGCAGCTTATACATTCTTCTCTAGTGCACATGGAACATTCTGAAGAATCGACAACCACATACTGAGACACAGAGATAATATAAGCAGTTTGAAATTATTCAAGTCGTATTCCCTGACCACAATGCTTTGAAGCTAAGAGGTCAAATGTAAAAAGAAATCAGGAATACGTGAAAAGAAATCAGAAATACATGGAAATTAAAAAACATACTGTTGACAAATAACTGGGTCAGAGAAGAAAGAAAAACGAGATCAAAAGATATACACATAAACAAATGATAATGACAGTACAACATGTCAAAACTTTTCAGACATGGCAAAGACGCTCAAAAGAGGAAATTTCTATATCATTACAAGCCTATCTCCAAAAACAAGAATGAGCACACATAAACAAACCTAACGCTTCATCTTAAGAAACTAGAAAAGGAAGATTTATGGAGTCTAAATTCCGCAGAAGGATAGAAATCACCAAATTTAGACCAGTAATAAATAAAATAAAAACAAAAACAAAACAAAACAAACAAACAAACAAAAAGCAATACAAAAATAAATGCAGCAAAAGAGCTGGTTCATTGAGAAGGTTCATAAAATTGACAAACCCTTGGCTGGCTCAACTAAAGAAAAAAGAGAAAGGACACAAATAAACAAAATCAGGGGGTGAAGGAGGGAAATTATGACTGACATGGCAGAAAATACAAAGATGAGCAAGAATACTATGAAAACTACATAATATCAGATTTAATAACCTGGAAGAAATGGACCAGTACTTAGAAAATACAACTTTTCTACACTGAATCAAAAACTGGAAAACCTTAAGAGAGCATTAGCAGTATGGAAATTGAAACAGCCACCAAAAACCTACTAAAATGCAAAAGTCCAGGACCAGATGGCTGCACCAGTGAATTCTACCAAACAGTCAAAGAAGATTTAATACCTGTTCTCCAACTCTTCCAAGAAATACTTCCTAACCCATTTTATGAGGCCAATATTACACTGATACCAAAACCTGGTAAAGAAAACACACAAAAAAGAAAACTACAGACCAATATCTCTCATGAACACAGATGCAAAGATCCTAAATAAAACAGTAGTGAACCGGACAGAGCAGCGTATTAAAAATTATATACTACGATCAAGCGGGCTTCATCCCAGGACACAGGAAGGTTCAACATACACAAATTGATAAATGCAATACACCACGAAACAAATTAAAAATTTGTTTTTAGCATATGATAAATGCAGAAAAAGATTTCAACAAGATATATCCTCCAAATATGATCAAAACACTTTACGAAATCGGTAGAGAAGTACCTTAACCTAATAGAGGCCATATGACAAGCCCTCAGCCAAAATTATACTGAGTGGTGAAAAACTAAAACGTTCTAAGATCAGGAACAAGGCAAGGCTGTCCACTATGGCCACTACTACTCAGTATAACACTGGAGGTCCTAGAGTGTGCAATCAGACAAAAGAATGATATAAAAGGCATCCAAATGGGAAATGAAGAAGTCAGACTGTCACTATCTGCAGATGACATCATTCTCTATATGGAGTACCCAAAAGACTCCACAAGAACACCACTAGAAACAATAAGCAGATACAGTAAAGTTGCTGCATACAAAATCCGTGTTCAAAAATGCATTGTGTTCCTATACTCTAGTAATGAAGTTTCAGAAAAATTAGAAGAAATAATTCCTTTTGCAACTGCACCAAAAAGAATAAAACACCTAGAAATACATTTAATGAAATGTGAAGGACCTACATAATGAAAACTACAAGACCTTATTAAAAGAATCAAAGCAGATACAAAGAAATGGGAAGATAGTCCACATTCTTAGATTGGAAGAATCAACATAGTTAAAATGACCGTATTACACTAAAGCATTATACAGAATCGATGCAATCCCCATCAAAATCTCATCAGCATTTTTAAAGAAACAGAACAAAAATAGAACACATCATCAGATTTGTATGGAAGCACAAAAGACCCTGAATTGCCAAAGCTAACCTCAGAAAAAAAACAAAAAAAAAAAACAAAAAAAAAAACGAGGTCGGAGGCATCACTCTGCTAACTTCAAATTATACTACAAAGCGACAGTAATCAAAACAGAATGGTTTGGCAGCAAAACAGACACATGGACCGATGGAACAAAACTGAGAATCCAGAAGTAAACCCATATTTACATGGGCAAATAATTTTGACAAAATAAGCCAAAAATGTACAGTGGAGAAAGGAAAGCCTCTCAATAAATGGTGCTGGAAGAACTGGAAAGCCACCTGCAGGAGAATTAAACTGGACTGGTGTCTATCACCACACACCAAAATTAACTCAAAACAGATTAAGGACCTGAAAATGAGACCCAAAACAATAAGATGCATTAAGAAAACATAGGGACTAAATTCAAGAAAGACTCTGAACTTTCAAGAACATTTTATGAACTGGACCTCAAAGGCAAGAAAAGTAAAAGCAAAAAATCAATGAATGGGACAAAAATAAATGAATGGGACTACATCAAACCAAAAGCTTCTGCTCAGCAAAAGAAATCATCAATCCAGGGTAAAGAGACAAGCACTGAATGGGAAAATATATTTGCAAGCTAACTCCCCAGTAAGGGCCTAATGTCCAAAATGTACAAAAAGAACTCTAATGACTCACCACTTAACAACACAACACAAAATGATCAAAAATGGGCAGAGGAGGCCAGGAACACTTTTCCCTAGAGTACATGTATAACAGATGGCCGACAAATACATAAAAAGATGCTCAATGTCGCTAACTACTGAGGAAAATGCAAATCAAAACCACAATGACATGCCATCTCACACCTATTAGAATAGCTGTAATCAACAGAACAAGTAGTAACAATGTTGAGAAGGTGCGAGCAAAAAGGAACCCCTCATACACTGCTGGTGGGACTACTTATGAATTGGGGACAGCCACGATGGAAAACAGTACGGAGGTTCCTCAAAAACTAAGAATTGACTCCTTATCATATGATCCAGTAATGTCTTCTACTGGGTATTTACCCTAAAGACTTGAAAACCTAAATCCACAAAGATATTTGTATGCCAATGTTCACAGCAGCATTAGTCACAGTGGCAGGGACATCGAAAGCAACCAAAATGTCCTACGAGAGACAATTACATGAAGAAAGCTGCTGTACCTACGCATAATGAAATTTATCTCAGCCACAAAGTTGAAATACTGTCATTTAGCCCAGGCAACATAGATGGACCTCGAGATAATCATGCCAAGTGAAATAAGCCAGACAGAAAACGCTGAAAATCATGTTATCAACGTATGTGAGATATAAACCTAAAAGCAGGAAATGAGTAGGACAAACAAACAGGGCTCATGGACATAGGCAATGGACTAGCAGTTATCAGAGGTAGATGTGGGTGAGGAGAAAGGTGTAAAGAGGTCAAATATAGGGGGTAAAGGGCAAGGGTGAAGTAGGCAAAGGATCAAATATATGATAGCTGAAGGAAACTGGACTTTATGCTAGAAAAACACACAACAGAATATATAAATTTAAATTATAATGGTACACCTTGAAAATTGTGTAATTTTATTTATTAATGTTACCTATAAACAATAAAAAATCAAATCAAATCAAATAAAAATAAACCTACACATTTCAGGGGAACTTAATAAAGTCGATCACTCATACTTTTCTAGAGAGCATGTTCCTACGTAAACAGTCTGCATTAGGAGTCAGTGAATAATTTTAACTTCATTGGTATGCTGAAGTGACAGTAGTTAACAAAAATCTCTGGACTACTGAAAATAGAAGTGAATTATACTTTTTAAGCTACACTCATTAGTAATGCATCATTACTGACATCAATTTAATAAAATGCAGCACAGTAATTCTGAAGCTGTTAAAATAGGACTTTGGGAGGAATGCTAGATGGGAACTCCCATAGTTTTGGCTCAATTCTATAAACATAAAACTGCTAAAAAAATAATCTATAATTTGTAAAAAATATTCGAGTTAAAAGTACAGAAAGCAGTGTAATTCAATCAATGTTCCATCGCCTTGGTTAAGAAAGTTTCAAATATACCAAACAGAATTTGCTACCAAAATCAAATCACACTATTTTTCCTGTGGTACAAGTCATGCAGAGAACTGTGAGGTTGAGAATGGGAGAGGACAATGGTGTTCAGAGCCCTCGGGGTATCTAACCATTTGGTCAATCGGAGGTTCAGGAAGGAGAGAGAGCAGGGGCCTCTGCTACAAACTCTTAACCTCGTGTGTTAAATGTAAAAAGCAGGGTTCATTCTAGCCACTTTTTATGCCCTTTGGAGGACAAGCTGTCAGCCAAAGATGAAACACTCACTTGAGAGCTAAGCAGAATGGTGAATATACTCACCCTATAACCTTAATGGAAGCATACTGGTAAACCAGGCCATTGATGCCCTGTTGCTTCAGGTTAGCACAGTAGCTCCCTTTCCTGAAACAAGAGGGAGGATGCATGCCCACAAGATGAGAGCTTCTGTCTGTTCAGATCCTGACTTGCCATAAAGCCCACAACACTCTGGGCTCCCATGCCACCAAAGCTTTGGAGCCCTGAATACTGAGCCAGAAATGTTACATGAAGTTGCTTGTTCTTTTAGCACGTCTCAATGGGCCAGCCAGACTCAAGTGGATAGCTAAGCAAGATAATAAGTTGCATCTTGCAGTTAGGCGGAGTTATAAACATCCCATGGCTCTGTGTTCAGTTGTGAGCAATTCACTGAAATGCTTTGGGCAAAGTATAAATTTACCCACATCCCTGTGGGTCTGCCTTGGGACCCTATTAACCCAAGCGGTTTACGTAATTTGATTAACGATGGCTTTTTACTTGGACACACTTAATAATTGCTCTATGGCTGATTGCTTGAAGGGTACCTAGAAATTAAAAGGACATCCAGACTACAATGTCGTTTGTCAAGTCTTTTTCAGGAGGACAGCAGGAAATGGATTGTGGTCCTGTAGCCAGCTCATATCCTTTTAATCAGCTGTCTTCATCTAAAGTGTTACTATCGCAAAGTAATTTTCATTTCAGCTGAATTGCTGTGTCTTTATTTTTATCCCACAGCACATACCTATAAAATACCAGAAAAGCGTTGGGGCCATTATTGTTATTCCAAACTTGGAGAAACTGAGGGCAAGAGAGGTTAAACTGAACTGCAAGTTTATACATGAATCATGAAGTCCACCCGGTAAGAAGTCAAAAGGTGAAATCACTAACTCTACTAGAGAGACACAACCAGGCATGAGGAATATCCCTAAAACCTTCCCTGTCATAATCAAGAAGGCAAACTACACTCTCCTAGCTATAAGGTTAGTGGCCTCTAAAATTTAACGAAAAATGAATTCCAATTCTCCACCCACAGTCAGGCTTCAGGTATGAACTTAGGGTTGAAGTGAATCTAACAATCTGGGCAGTAACAGCATTAATGGGCCTAGAGTACATCATTGGAACAGAAGCTAACACAGCTGGCCAGTGATGAAATGCTGTGAGTCCTGAGTGAGCTGCCCTGCTCCACCACCACCCCACATGGCTCCTACCACCCAGCTGAGCTTTATTACCCTTTATCTGCATAGTCAGTCGGCAGAGCTGCATTTTATTTTCACTTTGCAGTAACTACTGGGCCTCATGCCATCTTTAAGTGAATGTCTCTGCCCCCAAGGGTCAAGAGTGGACGAGCTTTTTAGGCACAAGGCAGAGGAAGTACTCTCTCACACAGAGATGCTGGAATTCATGTGCAAAAAGGTATTAATCGTGACCCAGTCTTGAAAAGGAGCATGGTTAAGTGCAAAGGGTCGTGTACAGGTCGAGGTGGTATTGGGGTTTACAGGCTGGGGCTTCTAGATTACTACACCGTACAAGTACCATTTAATCATCTGAGAGCCTCAGTTTCTGGTCAGGGAGCAGGCTACTACCAGCACTACCTCAGGAAGATGTCCAAGAGGTGAAATGAAGTGACTATATGAACCTATGTGGGCTTATACAAGCATGCAGTGCAGTGCCTGTCATAAAACATATCAGGTATCACTGTTATCAAATAAAGTTGGGTAATGGAAAAGGAAGGTAAGATGGGCAGTGACTTTGAAGCAAAGACTCAGTTCCTCCTCTTCAGTTTCTGGTGGCCTTCTTGCTCTCTCAGAAAGAGAAGCCATGTTCCCAAGTCACCACTCAGAATCCACTTTGTACAGACTTCTGTCCTCCACACAGTTAAATCAAAGAAAGCTAACAACTTCTCTCTCCTCTATTGCTAATCAATGGATCCGTACCCTCCCATCATTTCCCCAGTTGTCAAGTTTTGTGTATATCAGATTTTATACCAGAAATAAATTGAGAAGAGGGGACATCATGCAGCCTGCCTGCAGAATAACTGAATGTCAAAAAGGCTTTCTTTTCTCACCTGACCACTGGAACCAGCCACAAAGTAGGTAGTCCAGTGGAGCTACAATAAAATATTCCCCACCTCTGCCATATCAGTGCACCAACCCACTCCAAACTCCACACGGAGTAGCCATTGCCAGGTTTCTGAATCCAGAACAGTTACCTCACAGCCAAGACGGAAGGCACGCTGCAGAAGGGTCTCACCAGTATTCTTATTAACAGTAGGTCTCCGGGCTTCCTGGGACACTAGGGCCCAGACTGGGTGGTCTCTGGACTGGTTCTCTTGAGGGTGAGAGCTCTAATGGACCCCAGAAGCTTCTCAGTAATTCTTGCAAGCAGTCAATTGGTTTGTTGTCTTGCTTGACTGGTGACAGATCATAGTCAAACTGGGCCCAGGGTTGCTTTCTCAACTTTGTGGTGACCTAACACAAAACCAGGCAGTGCACACATTCAAAGACATCAAGATAACACTATCATTTACCCCCTCTTGGAGTTATAAACCTGAATTGAAGGAAGGCACTATTTTATTTTCTGTTTACGTGAGAGCGGACAGCAGATGTGGATAGGAGAAAGGGTTTCATTCTCAAAAGTTTGAGCTACATAAGACTACTAAATATTACACCATAAGACCTCACGTGGCTTTTTAGGGGAGGAGTGCAGGAAAGAAAAAACTTTGTTCTAGAGAAGTAGGCAGGAGGTGGGGCAAGTAGGGATGGATGTAGAGCTTGCCCATGTCACTCTAGAAGGGAGTGCCTAAAAGGCACCTTGACATCAAGTATTCTTGATGCAGTAGTTCCTCGCTATCAGGCCCCACCTGGAGTCTTCTGAGAAATCAAATGCTTGGTTTTGCAGTTGTCTCTTCCTCTAGATGGTTTCTCACTGTTGTTCAGTGTATTTCGGCAACAGGGAGGCAGTCAGAATCGTGATTTGTCATCTGTGCACAGCTGTGATCTATCTTCTGGCTTCTGCTTTTATTTTTTTCGATGTTTCTGTATGCAAGCTGAAGGCTGATATGTTGCTTGGCTGAGCCCCTTTTGCTCCTTTCATTGGCAGATGAAAGCGGTCTCTAAGTGAAGAGAACCAGAATTCTTAAGAGCCTTAAAGGAATGGGGGCAGGAAGAAAGGGGAGAAGCAGCAGTGTTACACAATTACAGCAGTGCAGAGAAGAAAACCCACCTTTAGCACCACACTGGAGTGCCTTCAGTTTTTAAAGATATACCAATTATGTTTAAAAGAACTGATATTTTACCTATCATACATTAAAATAAAAAAATAGATTAACACATAAACTGTCAGTGCAAGTTTTTTTAAAAGTGCAGGGTCAAGCACGCTGATGTCAGTCCTTCCTGTTCTTCTGTCCCCACCCAGCAGGCCTGGGTGCTCATGATCTTTCCAAGAGTGGTCATGCAAGCTCTCAGGACCTGGTGACTAGACACAGCTTGAGATGCAGGACTGAGAGTACTCTGCTCAGCTCCCCCCTAGTAATGCAGACTTCCTTCATGCCAAGCCATGGGCTGGGTGCTTAGTAGCCCAGGAAGCTGAGCTCCTTCCCTCTCAGTTATACTCATCACTGTAGTACATTCCAGAAGGCTGGAAGTTCATCATGAAAGAACTACCTGCCTCCACCTGCCTTACCTCAGAGTCAGTCAACTTCTGCAGTCCCTCAAGTTTTCTTCAAGAGCCTTCTCTTACTGGTGTATGACTTCACCTCCAGAAGTGTGGTGGGCAATCACAAAGACGGCCTCCCACATGCCTTTGCTCATTTTCACTGGACCTCAGAGAGTCTTCCAACCAGCTTCTGCTGCTTTTGGCTTCTGCCCTTCTCCCTGCTCTGTCCTTGTCTATCTT